>JAREYC010000005.1:4200000-4595000 GCA_030015325.1 Cryptoblepharus egeriae | reverse complement strand
ACTTCCATTTCTTTCCCTTCTATTTGCCATGAAGTGGTGGACCAGATGCCATGATCTTGGATTTTTTAATTTTAAGTTTCAAGCCACATTTTTCACTTTATTCGTTAATTGTCATCAAGAGATTCCTTAGTTCTTCCTCACTTTCTGCCATTAGAGTGGTATTGTCTGCACTTCTGAGGTTATTGATATTTCTCCCAGCAATCTTAATTCTGTCTTGTGATTCAACCAGCCCAGACTTTTATATACTGTACTCTCCATATAAATTAAATAAACAAAGTGACAATATACAGCCTTTTCATACACCTTTCCCAAATTTAAGCTATTCAGTTGTTCCATATCTAGTTATAACTGTTGCTTCTTGACCCACGTATAGTTTTCTCAGAAGAACAATAAGATCGTCTGGTACATATTGTACTGTACAGTAAGATGGAACTTGTCACAATTTGTTGTGATCCACACAATCAAAGTTAATGAAACAGAAGTAGGTGTTTTTCTGGAACTCCTTTGCTTTCTTCATAATCTGGCAATTTGATCTCTAGTTCCTCTTGCACTTTGGAAATCAGCTTGTACTTCTGGTAGTTTGCAATTCACACGCTGCCGAAGCCTATACTTACTAAGGGCACAATCCACAGTAACTACGGGGAGTCCTTGCTCCGGTGTAAGAACAATTTGCTGTGGATTGCAGTATGAATTTCCCATAGGTTTTCATTAGATGGTGCAGTAACTACGGGTACACATAATGTCTCTTATATGCTCCCGTAGTTACTCTGGATTGTAGGGCCAGTGTATAACATGCAATAGCTTGGGTGGCAATGGGTCACTTTAACAAGACTTAAAACATGAGTAATAAATATGAGTTTTCTGTTAAAAAAAATGCTCATGTGCTACATTATATAAGGAAGAGGGAAGGAGCAATGTTAGATCAAGTTTTGTTTGGTCCTTTATGGAGGATGCTAAATGCCACAAGTGATAGTGGAAATCTATCAACCACTTATGGAAACAAATGCCATATAATTACTTTCCTCAGCAGGAATAGTCATTTCTTGTTTAGGAGATTAAAACCAGTGAAGGAATTTCTAACCTCTTCTTAAATTTGATAATTTCCTTGCTTTTCTCTTCTCTTTGTGGCCTTTAAAATAGTTTTGATGTAGAGGAGTGCTTTGGAAAAACTTCGCCTCCCCACAAAACTAGAAATAGTGACAAGGAAGCAAAGGTCAGTACATGTACACAGTGTAAGCTTGCACACTGAAAATTGTGGGGCTAGGCAGTAAATGTTGTTTTCTCATAAAACTGTACTTGCAGGAATGATTTTCATGTCAACAGTGATATATCTGTAGTATACAGTAACAACTGTTAACTCCTATAAATTTTTGGCATGTGAGGTTCAGACCACATTAGAGAAAAAGGGGATATGATTAACCTTGTTTTTATGGATGCTTAAAGAAAGCACATGTGGTTTGTATTATGGAGGTTCAAAAAGATTTGACAAAGACATCTAAAGTGCCATAAATACAAACATTATTTCTTAAGTTTATACATTCCAACCATGCTTTTTATTTTGTCCTAATTTCTTCCATGGATTTTTTTTGTAGCAAGTACTAAAATACCTTGAGGTTCTATTCTAAAGAACAATTCAGTCAGATGGTTGGCATTGCTTTAGACGTCTCATGGTCTCACATCATGATCTACCCTCTGGCATTTCCTGCAGTTTCCTTATCACTGTCACAGAGAAGAAAATGTATAAATTATATATTCAGAATATGTTTTCCTAGCTTCTGTTTGGTTTTTTGTACTCATTGCACATTCCAGGACATGCTCCTGGGGCCTTTGAAAATAGTATCACAAACTTAACACCACTTAACCCACAAGAAGTAAGATTGACATTTCAAAGTTAGGCCATCATGGGGTTGGAATAAGACTATTCAGTTCTGTGTAGTTAATATTAGTTTACGTGGGTACTTTTGTAAAGAGATTGGTTTCTATTGTATAATTTTCATCGTTTTTTAAGTGCCAGGAATTGGAATGTTGAAAACCTGTGAAAGAAATTAAAAGAGCCATGTCACTGTGCAACTTCATTTACAAGTATTTTCTGCAGATCATATCCTTTATTTTGTTAGACCAGGGATCTCCAAACTTTCAACTTCTGGGCTCCTAGATCTTTACCAGCTGTGGAGAAGAGGAAATTTCAACAGGTGCAGCTTGTGATCTGTGAGATGAAAAGCTCCACCTGCTGAAATTTCCTCTTCTGCATATTTATTAAAGGTCCTGGAGCCCTAAAGTTGATAGTTTGGAGACTCCTGTTTTAGAGGACTATTACTGTTAGTATTGAATGGTTGATGATTTCTGGTTCTCATAATCATGCCCAATGCATTCACACAAAGAAGTTTTATGTATGCAGATGTACTGATTTCTGTTCCTGAGATGCAAGTGAACAATTCTGAAAAGCAGGGACAAGGAGGTAGCAAAACAAGAGCAATGCTTCCTATCTGTGCTACAAGCTGAGGAGACAATCCACTTGAACATTTAAAAACAACTTGTCACTTTAGTAGTAAAACTGCTTATACAGAAACAGGAAATGAAGGTTCAACTGTGTGCATGTTTTCCTCTGTACACACATTTATCTTCTTTCATCTTGACCTCCATTTGCAAGAATATTGCATGTTAATTTGTGAACTAGAAATAGGAGTAGCACAAACGTCCAAAAAGTTTTTTATGAATTTGGCCAGTATCTAAAGAGTCAGGATAACTTGGAGTGCAATCCTAACCAATTTAGGTTGGCACCACTCACCTGCTCCCTGTTCCTGTGGTGGCATGTACACCAGCCTCACCCCCCATCAGGAGTGGTGCAGAAGTCCTTCGTCATTTTCTGAACACCTCAGGACAGTATGGCAGTGACATATGCTGGCCACAGGATTGTAGCCTCAGTTAAGAGCACAATCCTAACCATGTCTACTCAAAAGTAAGCCCCATTGTGTTCAATGGGCCTTACTCCCAGGAAAGTGTCTTTAGGATTGCAGCCTAAGAGCTATTGAACACAATGGTGCTTACGTTTGAGTAGACATAGTTAGGATTGTGCTCATAGTCTCGCTTGTAAAATGACAGAATGGCCGATGGAGAAATAGACTGAGATGGACAGAAATATCTCCTGTCAAATGAATAAAACTGAATTGTGTCAGTCAAGTGCATGAAGTCCCAACACCACAATCATGCAAGTAAAATAAAAAACTGTAGCAAAGACGAAGGATTTTGAAATTTTATATTAAGGGATGGGTTCCCAAAGAAAATTAATGGTTTTATAAATGTGATATGAACTTTTATATATAGGACACAACATAAAGAATGTTTTAGCATTAAAGCATGGTATATAGGTAGAGACAGTCTAAACAGTTTTATTTTTCATGAATAGCAGTGTTCCAAAAGTGGTAAAAATAGTGTTATATACTGTTATGTGTTTTATTCCAAATTAATATTTTAATCAATTTTAAAGAATTTTCATTGAATGTAATCACTGTTATATATGTGGTATACATCTTTTATGCCTGTGGCTGTAAGCAGGTATAGCCACAGGAATTAACAGGCATAAACATACACATAAATGTACACACCCACGCACCCTTAAGAACATAACCGGAAGAACACAACTACATAGTGAACTATTTGAACTGAACTTACAGGAGCCATTTAAGATTTGCATTCTGATTTTATGAACAACTACAATGAACCAGTGCTGCCATGCATAAATAAAAAAATTGCCAAATTAAAACATTGGGATGATTGCAACTTTAACCAACAGAATTTAATATAGCACTGAATTGCAGTAGAAACAAATTGGATTTAAAGAGCAGGAAACACACAAGCATAGCAAGGTACCATTAAACATTTGCCTACTTGCCTAGTTTGAACCACAGGGTTCAATATTTTTTTTCAGCTTGGACTTCCTTTTCAAATGTTTTTGGGGTCTGTGTTCATCAGGTCAGGACAAATCTGGTGGCATTGCCTTCTTCTCTGGCTTTTTTTCCTACTGGACCAAGGCATGGTTGCCCTCTCCTGTGTAAACGTCGCTCAGTTTCTCTTTCTGTAGGGCTCCATGCATTTTTTAATGGCAGCTTCTGCGCATGCTCAGAAGACTTTACGGCTAGCCAAACCATCAAAGGAACGGGCTTAGGAACACAGTCAGAAGTACACAGGATGACCCAGGATGACCCAAATTAGATGACTAATTTAAGGATGCCACTTAAATTAGTGAATGACAGTGTTATTATATTATCTGAGGAGGATATGCTCAGGAAGCAAATGCTAGAGATTATCAAATCACACTTACCTGGGAATAAAACCTTCATCCTGTTGGGTCCAGCTGCCAATGTAACATTCATTCCACTGATAATGACTGATGTAATGTGCACATAAAGGGTGCTCCAGCATTGTGCAGAGCAGCATGCAACAGGAGCACTGGTGGGAAGGTCTGAGACTTTCTATAGCTCCTGCAAGAGAGCACTGCACCCACTAAGGCAGGTTGGATGTGGTGGGGGTGAGAGGAAGGGGGGAAGAACGGGCAGGAAAGGGGAGGCTTTAGGAGTGTGAATTCAGTGCGAATGATGCTTACGTGATAGAATTTATCCTCTCTGGAATAACCATTGTATTTTATTAGATATTGGGTCATATGCAAGTTTTGTCTGTTGAGATTGATCTGTGATGGGTCATTTAGGTTTTCATGAGCTACTGGAAGGTACATCAGTGAATGACAGGCATAAATCAGAATTGGCCTGGTATGTCTGACTACTGACAGAAGTATCATGTGGGGGTTTATGAAGTTATATATTTGCAAGCAAACCTTTTGGTGCAAAAAGTAACAATTTTGAAAACAATTCTTATTCTCTTTTTGAAGTCAAACATCTTTGGTTCATAATATTACAAGCCCTTTTAGGACAGGAAACAATTCATTTATTTATTTAAATAAATAAACTGCTTTGTGAACTGCTTTTTGTTGAAAGAGGTATATAAATATTCTGTCTTAATAATAACTGATATGTAATTTTAACTCCTCTTCACATAATATATAAATGTGACTAGGCCCAAATCCTAACCAATTTTCCAGCACTGACACAGCTATTCTAATAGGGATGTGTGCAGTTAAGGGGTAATCACAGAGGCCTCCTTAAAGTAACAGAATCTTTCCTTACCTTGGAGCTACAATTCTGTAACTTTGGTGCTAGAAAAAGTTACAATTGCTCCTTAAGGCTGCAATCCTATCCATACTTTCCTGCAGTAAGCCCTATTGACAATAAGGAGAGTTACTGAGTAGACATGCATAGATTTGAGTTCTACATTATCCTGACAACAATGTTCCTGATGAGGGCAAACAACTTTCTAGTAAATGTTTGATGACATTACATATTCGGAAGCTAAATGAATTGTGAGATGTGTGATTGCCTGATGAGGTACTCATTTAGTTGTTCTTTTTTTTCCTTTTTACTAATCTCTGTCATGTTGGATTTACAAATGGAACAGAGTGACCTTTGAAACGATGATGGAAACTGAGAGATAAACACAACTTGAAAGGACAAACCAATTAATATAAATGTGTTGCACATAAAACTGATTTCAGTCCATTGCTATCTGTGTAAACCTTTTCAATACTTACAAGAACAAAGAAAGCAAAGAAATGATATGGCACAAGCATGGTGTGGTTTTAAATAAACCTTTTATAATATTTAAAATCTGCACATCATCTATTTCTTCTACTGTAAAAGTAAAACTGCAGATTTGTGAAAATAAATATTAGATTCCCACCCACCTGCCACCTACATTCTCTAGCCAGTGTTTGTGAGATTCTGTTCATTTGTGTAACCCAACAATTTTCAACCTTTTCCAACTCATGGCACACTAACAAAGGACTAAAGTTGTCAATGCACACCATCAGTAGTTTGACAATTGACAAGAAAACCATGGTGCTGGTGTGGAATTCATATTCCTCAGTGGCCTTATTAATAAATGATGTTTATTTAAAAGCCAAACACCCAAGGCACACCAGCCAAACTTGGGGACATAAGCAGCCTTGGTCACGTTGGAGGATGATCTATTCTAAGCCAAGGGCTGAATGGGAGTGCATCCCTAGTGGTCCCTTTTGACTTCTCTCACTGACTTTTGACATGATATCCTTCTGGGGCAGTTGACTAAGCTTCATCCTGTTGTGGTTCCTTTTCTTAATGGTTGATACAGTCCAGATGATGAGTGTTGGGGATCATCTGTCTGGCGTCCTCACTCTTGAGGTGTGGAGTGTCACATGCTTCAGTATGTTCCCCATGTTATTTAATGTCTACATGAAATGTCTGGGAGATCTCATTCAGGAATTTGGAGTTGAGTGTCATTGGTATGCTGGTGGACCTGGAGCATTGCCTGAATGCTTTTGGAATTTGGACAAGGGCTAACAAACTGAAACTAAATCTGGACAAGGCAGAGATCCTCCTGGTTCAGAAATGAATGTACTGGGTTTATCACCCTTCTCTGAATGGGGGTTGCAGTGTTTCTGAAAAAGAAAGTTAACAGCTTAGGGATTCTTCTGGATTCACAGCTGCTCCTGGATGCCCTGATGTCAGCTGTGACTGGGGTGCCTTTGCTTAGCCTTGGCTGGTCTGTTGGCTGAAGCTGTACCTGTTTCAGATAGATCTGATTGCTGTGGTCTTGCCATGGTGACATCAAGATTAGACTATTGTAACAGTTGAAGACAGTCTGGAAATTGTACTCTGTGCAGAATGCAGAGAGTCTCATGTGGTTGCGGGAGGTCAGAGGTTGGCAATTTCACTATGTTGGACTGGTGCTTTTGCACCTGCAGTGGCTACCAATTTGGTTCCATGCCCAAATCAGGATTCTGGTTTTGACCTTGAAAGTCAGCACCAACATATTTAAGACTCTGCTTTCTTCCTTATTGTGTGGAACACTCTCTTCTGAGAGTGAGGGTCCTTTTAATATGCTGACTGAGAATTTGGTGGATGGCAGTCTGAAATAGGACCTTCCTGGTAGTGGCACCCTTTTTTTTTTTAAAGAGGTCTCTCATTTTTAAGTTGAGAATAGAACCTTCATTATAAGCCTTGTGCTGAGGTGTGAAAACCTTATTTCAAAAACTTCACAATCCAGAAACTTCACAATCCAGTAGTTTTTTTATTTGTACACTCACTTGTGCAGCCTTTTTAAAAATATATCTTTATTTTAAACAATACAAAAATAATAATAAATCTTTATCAGTAAGTTACAGCAATAGTGGAGTCTTAATGTCCAGTCACCTATATTGTTATTTCTCTAATAAACATTCTCTGACAACCATTTTTTTTCCAAAATCCCAATATTTTCATTATCAACTATGAGCCCAGTCCAATTCCTGTCTACTCAGAAGTCCCATTACTTGATGGAGCTTACTCCCAGGGAGGTGTGGATAGGATTGCAGCCTATGTATATTAAATCTAATATCTCAGTCCCATCTTTTCTTCTTTTCTTTCCCCTCTCATAATATAACAAACAACAGGCTGGTAAACAACTCTTTTAATGTCTGTGATTCTCCTCCTCCTCCTCCTCCTTCTCCACCACCAAATTGGGTGTCTTGAGGAAGATATAAAGTTTTCATTCTTGCACTTCTAGTGGACTATTTCAATGTTATTTGAAGTTGTTGCAATATACTGTATCTTTGATTTTATCTCTTCATTGTCCTTTAGGTCTATCTTGGGCTTTATGCCCTTCCTCTGTCTTAATATATGACTTATATGGTATAACAATAATATATAATTCAAAACCTGTTCAATAATTCTTTGAGGAGTGGTGAGGGTTTCTTTCTGCACCAGCTCCTTTTGGGAAAACTGCATTTCTAATGAGCCAAAAAAAGAAAACGAAGAACAAGAAGGATGGTAAGCAGGGCCTAGGATTGGTAGTTCTTGTGCCCATGTTGAGGTTTGCCTGGGCAGTTGATCAGGATGTATGGATGGATCTATGAATTTTCTTGGCATTTCAGTTTCCTCTTTGTGCCAGTCCATCTTTTATTGCAAATGTGATAATTTCTATTTTGTTTATTGAGTGGAGGATTCTGAAAGAAAATACATTTACTTACCGTTTTGGAGCAAAAAAGGTTTTCAGAGTACAGTGGTACCTCACATAACAAGTGCCCCACATAACAAATGATTCACATAACAAGCACAAATTCCCATTGGGAGTGTGCACCTCTTAACAAGCCCACTTTACTTAACAAGCGCCAGGCAACCTGAAAGTGACTTGGCCTGGTCATTTGGGGATGCGAAAGGCAGGCGCACGGAGAAACAGGAAGCATTGCTTTCTAATGGGCAGCGCACTAGGCATCCCTGATGCTCCACATGGAGCTTGTTTTAAAGGGCTGCTGGCCAGTGCACTGCTGCCTCTAACTGCCCCCAAGTGCCCCTACTGGCCTCCAGCAGCAGCCCAGGTAAGCCCCCTATCCTCCATGCAGCCTCCTAACCAGTTTACTAGGAAATAAGCTTACTCATTTGTCTTACTTATTTGTCTGCATGTCTACTACATGTCTACTAGGAAATAAGCTTCAGTGGGGCTTACGCCCAGCAAAGTGTCTTTAGGATTGCAGCCTCCTAAGCATGTCTACTCAGAAGTAATCCCCATTGTGTTCAGTGGATCCTACTCCCAGGAAAGTGTCTTTAGGATTGCAGCCTAAGGGTGCAATCCTAACCATGTCTACTCAAAAGTAAGCCCTATTGTGTTCAATGGATCTTACTCCCAGGAAAGTGTTTTTAGGATTGCAGCCTAAGTAGACTTCATAGGATCATGCACATTGAATGCATGTTTTGAATTCAATTACAGTGTTTTGTCATAATTTTAACATATAGTTAATATTTTTTGGGTTCTGGAACCAATAATCTCAGTTTCCATTATTTCCTATGGGAAAATCAGCTTCACATAAAGAGTGTTTCACATAACAAGCATGCCTCCAGAACAAATTAAACTTGTTATGTGTGGCACCACGGTAGTTTACACAGAAGAAGGAACAAGACCATGAAGCCCCAGCATTTGTTGAAATGAGCCCTCTTTGGCTAAGAAGACGTCATAAAATAGCAATATTAGTTTCAGTATTTTTCCCCCAGAATTAAGTGAATGGATTTGTTAATCTGCTTTAAACATCTAAACCACTTTAAAGATACACTTTGTACCTGTTATCAAGCCATTTTTAAAAATTAGTGTTTGAAATTAATTTAAATTTTATTTCAGCTTATATCAAGAGAATTTTAAAATCTTAATGATCCATGACTGAACTCAAATTCTTAATGGCTTGATTCCCTGGGAACAAGACATCATCTTGAGGTATTTTTGCATAGCTAATGTAATATGTAAACCACTCTTTACATTTTGATTACTGAGAGCAAAAACCTTTCAGTTACTTTGCCAGTACATGAAATGTATTTATTTAAAATATTTATATCATTTTTCTTAATTGAAGCACAAAACTATGTCAAAACATTTTTACTTGTTTTTGTGAGGACAAAAATAGTTTAAAACACAACTTGAAATGCTGATATAAACAGAACAAAATAATTACAGAAAACAAAATACCTATAATTTCAAAAAAAGGACAAGGGTAAAAGAAAAACAGAAAAAATATAATAGTAATTTGAGTAATCTATACCAGTGGTTCTCAAGTATTTGAGCCCATGACCCCCTTTCTGAGAATAACAATTTGTATGGAATCCCCAGAAGTGATGTTCAGAACTGGAACAGAAAGTGCCACCACTGTGATGTCAGAGCTTCTCCATGTCTATAAGGTAGTAAGTCCCTTTGTGCTCAGTGACACAGTGCAAACCTAGGCATGTCTACTCAGAAGTAAGTTTCATTGAGTTCAATAGTACTTGCAGGAAAGTGTGGTTAGGATTGCAGCCTTACTCCCATGAATGCAGCCTGAATGCCCAATTCTAAGATGGCAATGCCCAATGCCAAATTTAAAGATGGCAGCACCCAACTTTTCACGACCCCACTGAAATGAAGTTGCAACCACCCAAAGTGGACCAACCCCCAATTTGAGAACCACTGATAGACTATCAGGTGCACACACATATGCACTACAAATGTTCTGAAATATATCCATTTGTAGTCATTGACAAAGTAAATGGACAAAGTCCATTTAAAAATGGACAAAGTCAAATGGTCTTCAAATCCATTGACTAATAGTAGGAGGGCTTATTAATAGGGCTTACTATTAGGAGGGCTTACTAACCATTGACCATAGGAGGGTTTTAATATAGTTCTTTTTAGCTACCATGACGATACAGTGTCTTTTTCAGCTACCACACTGTTAACTTCCATTCAGGTAAATAGTTCAAAAGAACAGAGGTATTGATCATTTCAAAATAACATTAATACAGAGTGATTCAAAATGAATGGGACAAAAAGGCAAGCAACCTTAAATTGCTGTAATGGATTTAATTTGAAAATAAAAATATTGCGTGAAAGTACAGCTATACAGGACAAGTTTTATCTGGCAACAACACAAAGTCTGCTATTATCAAAAATAATTAATTGGCCTTAACTAAAGCAACGGATAAGTGATCTGTTGGACTCAATAACACTGGATATGCTAGCAAAAGTGTGACAGAAATTGGATTACCACATAGACATTTACCATGTCACAGGAGGGGCCCACATCTAACATCTTTAGAAACTTGTATAGTTATAGTTTCAGGTTAAATTTGTATTTCAAAAATAAACCCATTACAGCAGTCACAGGTATGTTTTCTTTTTGTCCCATTCATTTTGAATCACCCTGTATAATTAGGGCACAATCTTAATCAATTTAGGACATCACAACTCGGCCACTTACTCATTCTTGCGGTGGTGTGGGGAGGCCAGCATATGTGTGTGCACTGGCCTAATCCTCCCCCTCCCAGGAGTGATGTGAAGTGTCTTACGGCACTTTTACGAAATCCACAGGCCAGCACAGAGGGGTTGGCCTAATTAGAGGTTAAGATTACACTGACAAAGATTTCTTATCCTCCAAAGTACTTTGACATTGACTTTCTAGTTGAAAGATTCCAGAAGGTGGAATCTATTGCGGGACTCCTGTTCACTTCTGTGACCTTTGGTTTGTTGCATGTTTTCAAAAAGTGACCAAAAATAGAAAAATTAAGAACCACCAACATAAGTATAATCTAGAAAGGGCAAAATCCGCCCACTAAGGTCAACCAAGCAGATAGCAAAAATTATTACTGATATCTCAAGGCAGCCTAGTCTCAGACTAGAGGATGATGACAGATGTTGAAATCCAGACTTGGACTACCTGATCATAGTCCATAAAACACAGACTCTGTTGATCAAACTCCTAACAGCAAGCTTTCTGGAACCTGGCCTGCGTCTTGGGAGATGGCAAGGTTGTGCATGATAACTAGTGTTCAACTGGTGACATGCAAATTACGTGACATGCAACCAAGAATTTTTAAAATGAGAATTCTTCACTGATCATATTATCTACATTTTTGAATGTACTCTTTCTTTGGGAAGGCTTATCTGAGATTGATCGGCATCATATTCATTTTATACAACTTGTAAAATTCTTTCTTCTGATTTTTCTCTAAGTTGATGCTCTTAATTGATTTTTAGCAGTATGATTTTAAAAGATTTCAATACTTGAATTTTTTAATGTTGTATTTATTTCTTTTACCGTTGCGTTGTAATGATAAAACTGCTTATCATCCTGAGATCAATACTTCTGTCTTTGGATATTCTTGTTCAGGAATTTACAGCATCTTTATCTCTTCTGTCCCTCTCATCTATTTATTTGCTTCCTAAAGAATAAAATTTTTGTTCAATGCATCTTATAAACATTGTGCACATGTTCCCTTTACAGGCTTAATTACAGAATATGATCAATTTAATGGAAAGGTTTCAAAATATCATCATTGCACTATAAGTAGGAGGGGTAGGAGAAAGACAAGCTTGACATTTTAAAACACTTGAATTAGACAGAGTTTCACTACTAATTGATTTTTAAAAGAGTTCCCTGGAAAAGTGAACTCTGAAACGTTTGGAAGTGCTTTGGCTGCATTCCAGAACATTTACTACAAAGCATAACTAGACAGTATCTTTGCCACTAAAAAGATATGTTCTATGCAAAGGGTGTTCTAATTTAGTATCCCAGCTGTACACTGACATACCATGCTTCATACATTTATATATTTTCAAGTTATTAGATAGCTGATTGGCTCAAGTGAAGCACTAGATGGCATGGCTTCAGCCAGATTTCATTTTTAGTTTTGTAACACAAGTTTTAGATTAATCTGCCAATTCTGTTTTAGTATTGATTTCACTATTTTAAAAAGGAGTGGAGTAGATTTATAGTTCAAGTCAGTATGCATGCATTAAATTCATTTAGTATGCTTCATTAAAGTCAGTACTTCAACTCAGTACTGTACTGAAGTCATACTTCAATTCAGTATGCTTGCATTAAATTTAGAGGAACAAGTTTTTGTACACTAATTCTGTACACTAGATCAGGGGTTTACAAACCCTGGCCCAGGGGCCAAATACATCCCTCAGTGAGCCTAAATGCAGCCCCCGGCAAGACCCCTCTATTCAGCCCTTGAGTTAGCCTTGTATTCCACTCCATTACATTCTTAAATGTATGTTTCTTATATGTATGGGAGCACAACATGTGGAGTCATCATTAACATGAATCAGCAGCTAAACATGAGTCAGCAGTGTGATGAATCTGTAAAGAAGGCAAATACCATTTTAGCCTGCATTAAGAGAACCAAAGCTTCCAAGTTGCGAGAAATTATATTTCCTCTTTATTCTGCATTGGTTAAACTTTACCTGGAGTACTTTGCTTAAAAAAGGTACAGCCAAACTGGAGCAAGTCTATAGGAGAGCAACAAGAATGATCAGTGGTTTGGAATATAAACCATATGAAGAAAGATTGAGGGAACTTAGTATGTTCAGCCTGGAGAAGAGAAGGCTAAGAGGAGACATGATCACACTCTTCAGATACCTAAAGGACTGTCATATGGAAGAAGGGATATTTGTTCATAGCTGTTCATATTTGCTTATCCGTAGAAAGTAGAACCAGAACCAGTGGTACAAACTGCAAGAAAGGAGATTCTGGATAGTTATCGGAAAAAAATTCTGACAGTGAGGGTAGTTCAGCAGCGGAATATATTGCCAAGGGAGGTGGTGGACTCTCCCTCACTGGGGATATTCAAGCAGAGTCTCACTGAGTGCCTGTTGGAGATGCTCTAGGAGGATTTCCTGCTATAGGAAGGAGTTTGGACTAGATGACCTACTAGATCCCTTCCAACTTTACAATTGTATGATTTTTCAACTGCAATCCATGCCATGTTTCAATGAGTGTTGCATGTATGCGCACCATCCCCCCTGTGCAACATTTCCCCCATGGAGTCCTTGCCCAGTGCATAAGGCACTGGGTACCAAATTGGCTGGATGTTGATCAGTCAGTTTTCCATGTTAAGCATAGAACAAAAAAAATTGTACTCCTTTTCACCCCTTTAGGGTTAAATTTCTAGAAATCAGTTCTTAGTTGGCGCTCATGTCACATGAGGAACACCCTCCTCAAATACACACCTCCCTGATGCGCACCAACCCCCCATG
This sequence comes from Cryptoblepharus egeriae, assembly GCA_030015325.1. Lineage (NCBI taxonomy): Eukaryota > Metazoa > Chordata > Lepidosauria > Squamata > Scincidae > Cryptoblepharus > Cryptoblepharus egeriae. Next base: position 4,581,380 of record JAREYC010000005.1, on the reverse strand, counting down.
GGCATCAACACCCCCACTGTGTATTATCCCCATGTACATCAACCCCCATGCGCATCAACTCCCATGTGCACCAACCCTCCATGCACATCATCCCCAATGCGCACCAACCCCCATGGGCATCAACACCCCCACTGTGTATCACCCCCATGTGCAATACCCCTCCATGCGCATCAAACCCCCATACATAACACCCTCCCATGTGCACCATCCCCCCATGCGCACCAGTCCCCCCTTTCTCTGTTCACCCTCCCTCCTGGTGCATCAGCTGGATGTTGTTCAGTCAGTCTTCAATGTTAAGTATAGGTCAAAAATGTGTTGCATCCCTTTTTAGACTCTTAGGGGTTAAATTTCTAGAAATTGGTTCATGGTGGGTGTTCCCGTCACAGAAGGAATACAGTCCCCAAATTTCACACTTCTTGGTCCGGGGGTTGGGGCAGAACGCCCTGCAGTAAGGGATTCTTAAATGGATAGGGAGGAAAACACGTTGAGACCCATTTCATCCCTTTCTGGTTGGAATTTCCAGATCTTAGTGGGTGCCTTCACCATGGAAGGAACATCCTCCCCAATTTTCACGCTTCTAGGCCCAGCAGTTTTGGCTGGCCGTTTCCTGTTTCAAACAAATGTTTACAAGGACTATAGTGAAAAGGTTGAAATGTTTTTGCTTATTTATCAAGCAACATAAAAAGTTATAGCTGGAAAAATTGGTTGTACTGTTATTCTGATCACATAAGACTCTCTTTAATTGGTCCTTAATAAGCTTGGTTTAACTGGGATTTAAGAAAAGAACAGTGGTCATTAACATTAGCCAGATTAAGACTTTGTTAATTACCGCTGAAAGATAAGTAACATGAAGTGATGGGGTCTGAAATATTTTTATACTCAACAGCAAGAAAAGCTGAAAAATTTTGCAAGCTGAAATGAATAAATTAATTTCTTCTTGCAATATATCTTTAAGTGTTTAAATGAGAATTACATAATTAAGTCTAGTATATAAAAATAAATATTTTTCCCTTTTTCATGATTTCTGTTTACTGTTATTTAACTAGACTAACAACCTAAAGCAATCAATAACTCCCTCAGGACTGCATGGAATGATGTGTATTTTGATATATACAATTCATATAATTGGCATCATGTGCAAAGTAGTTTTCTCATACCTAATAAGTTTGTGACAGATACTCTCCTTTGTAATGCGTTTGCACAATTTCTGATACAGTGTTAATTCAGGGGAAATAAAAATGTGCCACACATGTTAATGTGGCCTGTAGTAGCTCAGTGATTAAGGGTGCAATCCAGAGTAACTATGGGGAGTCCTTGCTCCTGTGTAAGAACAATTTGCTCTGGATTGCAATAGGAATTTCCCATAGGTTTTCACTAGGTGGTGCAGTAACTATGGGTACACGTAATGTCTCTTACGTGCTCCCGTAGTTAGTCTGGATTGTAGGGCAAGACACAGTGCTTGTTGACCAGCAGGTTGGGGTTCAAGACCCAGCTGCTGCAAGACAATGGGGGCTCCTGTCCCTTACCCAGCTCCTGCCAACATGGCAATTTAAAAGCATGGAAATGCAAGTAGAAAAATACTGCAAGTACCACCTTGGTGGGAAGGTAACAGCATTCCATGTGCTTTGGCATTTAGTCATGCTGGCCACGTGACTATGGAGGCATCTCTGGACAGCGCTGGCACTTCGGCTTAGAAATGGGGGGTGAGCTGTCCTCCCTAGAGTTGGTCATGACTAGAAAGGTAAACTGTGGGGAAAACCTTTACCTTTACATATGTTAAAATATACTGGGCACAATCTTAATCAATTTTCCAACTTCAGGGTAAGGGAACAAACATTGATTCACCTTGAGGAGGCCATGATGACTACTCCCCATCTGTAGGATGCAGCACATTCCCCAGTGGCACAGCTTTGTCACAGTGCAGGAAAGTTGGCCAAATGTTTTCTAAGCCTATTATGAATTTAAAGTGGATCTTAAAAGTACGTTCCACTTCTGGAACTTTTTTAGTCTTTGGAAAAGCTGCCCTTTTTAACCTAATCATCATCAACAAGAAGGATAAGAAAGTCTGGATAGCAGCTATTGCAATACCATAATAAAAGAAAATAAAGAACTGGAGAAAATAACAAAAAAACAAAGACCTGAAAATAGAAATTGAACAAGGGTGGCATAAGAAAGCAAGAGTAATACCAACAGTTTGGGGCAGTGGTCAGCAAACTCATTTGTCAGCAGAGCCAAATATCAACAGTACAATGATTGAAATTTCTTTTGAGAGCTGAATTTTTTAAACTTAAACTATATAGGTAGGTACACTGTTATTATCTTAATTAGGGTACTCCTAAGCTGGCCATGTCAAAGAGGGCATCTAAAAAAATGTTTCATTTTATAATAATAAAGCCATCAACACAAAATAATTACAATTCTTAAATTGACAACAAAAATACTCCCAGAAAAGTGTGGCTGGGAGGGCAGCCAGAGCTGTTCTTCTCCAGTGGCAGGTATTCCACAGCCCTGTCTGTGTCCTCCAGTGCCAGGCTAAGAAGCTTCTCCAGTCCCCCGTTCCCCCAAACAGCAGGGTCCCTTTAAAAACCCTTAGTATCCTAACGGGGTCAATCACTGACCCGCCAGGAAGTTTGTGTTGTGTTTTTACTGGAATTTATTATTATTATTACCTGACAAGACTTTCTAATTTTTTTCCTGCTAATTAGACAGTTACAATACCAAAAGCATGAAGATTTTGAATTTACAGTTTTTCTGTAAAATCCAATTTATACACATTATACCAAGTTAGGTCATATTTGACCCATGTTGCCTTTTAATGGTTATTCAATATTTTGCTAGCTAAAATTGTACTAAAAATCATTATACTAATTATAATCATAATTATTCATTATATGTACATTATGTGTACATTATATGTACCTAACTATAGTACAGGGTTGCACAGGTAAAAATTGACCTGTGCAGACCTGTGCAGTCTTAGGTGATAAAAATTGTACTAAAAAATCATTATTTCACAATAAAAATAATTATACTAAAACTTGACACAACATTTATTCATTATATGTGTATTATATGTACATCATATGTACCTAACTATAGTACAGGGTCCTATTGGACCATGTTGCCTTTTACTGTTTACTCAATATTTTGCTTGCTAAAATTGTACAAAAATCATTATACTAATTATAATCATAATTATAGTAAAACTTGACACAACATTTATTCATTATATGTACATTATATGAACATGGTATGTACCTAACTATAGTACAGGGCAGCATGGGGGCCATGCAATCTAATTGGGGGCAAAAAAATTATAGTATTCTAAGGGTTATGAAAAGGATTAGTCCTTCCTGGTTGCCTGGTTCCCTCTTGGGCAGATCTGCTTTACAGGTAAGTCCCATTACAGCCAATGGGCTCACTCCCAGGAAAGTGTGGCTGGGAGGTTAGCCTGAGCTGGTCTCCTCTTCCAATGACAGGGAGTCCCACAGCCCTGCCTGTGCCAGGCTGAGAAGCCTCTCCAATCTCCCTGCCCCCAGAGCAGGACCCCTTTAAGAAAACACAAATTAATTACAATTCTTAAATTGATAACAAAAATACTCCCAGGAAAGTGTGGCTGAGAGGCCAGCCTGAGCTGGTCGTCTCCTCCAATGGAAGAGCCACACTCAAGGGGGCAAAGAGACGCATGTGGCTCTAGAGCTGCACTTTGCTGACCCCTGGTATGGGACATTAGGTGTTATTCTTAAACAGGTAGAATAGCTTTGAACACCGTTGGGATGATCACAAGCACTATATGCCAATTACAAAAGGCTGCCCTACTTGGACCAGCACATATACTCTGCCAATATTTATAATACCTACAATAATAATATAGCTACCTATTCTAGGTCTTTGGGAAGGACTCAATGAGTGGCTATAAGTAAACAACAATCAAAAAACAAAATCTGTGTAAAAAAACGGTGAATTTTGTCTGTCCGTCTGTGTGTCTGAAACCTCTTTAACTCGGGCCACACTTGCTCTACATAGACATAATATATCTTTCTGGAATCAGGATGATCCCGGGATTGGAAATCCGCCCTTCATCTACTGCTTGAACATTAAGCATTGGGATTTGTGTCTGGCCCAAATCAGCAGACATTCCTTTTGAATTCTAGAGACAATGTATTTGTCTCTTTAGTTTTGGACTGGAGGCCCAAAATGTGCTCTGTATGAGCTGGCTTAAAAGTCCAAACAGAGTGCAGCTTTTAATTATATTATAATAATGGCATCTCGGTTATCTTGTAACATCCATTCCTATGCTTTAAAAGTGAACGTGACAGTGGGTGACTGAAAAATCAACTGTTTTGGTATCATTTGATATTTTGCAAAATGTTGGGAATTGGTATATGTTATAGATGTATGGGAAACATATTGTCTTAGATTTGTATTAATTAAAAATTAAATTATTGAATCACTGGGTATCTGTTCTCAGCCAAGTGTATCAAAAGCATCAAAGTACCCACTGGCCATCAAAGACTGTTAGGCAAGAGAAAGTTATCGATCAGACTTGCTTTAGCAGAACCTCAGCACACTCCTAAATTCTATTTCATGCTTCTTCCCCAAAGAAAAATTGGTTCAGCATTTACCATCACTGATTTTAACTTAGAGGTGTTTTCAGATTTTACTGTATTCTATAAAGTGTTTACCTCTCCCTTCCACTATTCCTTAGACATATTTCATCCACTTGCCTGTGCTTGCTCTCAGTGAAGAATGAGACTGAATTATGTCACAAATCATACCATGCTGCTAGAGAAGTTCAAATTGCTATAAGCAGAAGTGCCAAGGGAGCTTTTACCACGCTGCCCAAACTGTAACACAACACTTAAAATGAGATCATTGCATCATAATCCCTTCCTCAATGTGTTTCTTTTACTATATTGATCACACACATGTCAAAGGGGACAAACAGTAAGGGTCATGGACTCCTCATTTACAACAAAGAATACTTAAATCTGAACATGCTTTTTTCGACAGGTATGAGTGTATCCCTACAATTCCCATGAGATTAAAATAACTCTTTACTTCAGGGATAATTTGTTTCAAGAATAAAGTTATTTCCAGCTGAATTGGTTAGTAATTTTAAACATTTCCAAAGTTTTTGCTGACTAAAAAATATTTTTTGTGCTTAATAAAATGCTAGAGATATATCAGTATTCTGAAGCACAGCCTAATGCCACTATCTTGTATACCATAACTTAGTGTAATATAATTTAGCTTAGCATCTTCCTTTTTGCTTTATTGATTTCTTTAATGTAATTCACTGTGACATACATAATGAATTAAGAAACCAACATAAAATGCATATCCAGGATCTGTTGTGATGTAACTGATAACCCTGAATTGCCATGCCTTGCATTGTCAGCCTTGGAGGTACTCTTGTGTAGTCCTACTATGGTACTACTCTTCAAGTAGTCCATACTTGGCTAGGGACTTAACTCTCAAAATCCTCCTGTTGTACTTGGGTGCTTGCCCACCAATACAAATAGCTCAGAGTATAATGTATGAGAAGGGCAGGAGGAGCTAACTACAAGGGCATTTATTCCCCCACCCCACATTTTGCACCTAATATCCAGTCACTCAGAACATTGTGTTTGCCTACAAAAGGGCAATAAAGGGCAAGAAAATTGTTTTGACTGAAATGCAGTATCTTTCTGGCTGTACTGCTTGAAGATGCTAATTTGTTAACTTACTGTTAAAAAACCTACAAAATCTCCTTCCATATGAACCCCTTTTAAGGTCAGCTGAGGAGAAAATGGCAGACTTACCGCTCCCTGTTCCCAGTGCAAAGATCTTCAGTGCCTTCCCCTGTCCCAGAGATGTATATCCCACATGCTCTTTCCAACTTGGCACCCTCACATGACATTAGGACCTTTTAAGGCTTCCCTTGCAGTCTTGAATTCCACTTCTGGAAAACCAAAGTACAGTTTCTGACCACTTTGAGAACATCAGGGCAAAATCCTAACCAATTTAGGCTGCCATAACTCATCTGACATATCTTCACATGGTGTGTGGGGAGGTTGGCGTATCACTGTGCATTGGCCTAATCCTGCCCCAGGAGTGGGGCAGATGTGCCTTTTATGACACCCCCAGGTCAGCACAGGACTTATCTAACTGGAGTTTGGATTGCAGTCTTAATGAGTGCAGGCTCTGTGCCTGGGCCACTTACTCTCTTCACCCAGCACTAGGTCTTCTGCTGTGATGAGGCTCTTCTCCAGGTATAATCTTCTGAAGAACTAAGATTTCTTTCTATCAGGAGTTAAGCTTATTTTGATTGTGGTTCCAAAGATGTCATATACATTCATTTGTCTTTCCATTGGTTCCCTTTGGGAGCCGTGAAATTTCTCCAGGCCTTTGGAATTAATTGGCCACTGCTAGAAAATCAGGGCTTTTAGAACCCTAGATTTTTTAGAACTGTCATATAACAGTTATTGATATATCTTCTGTTATCAGTATTACTGATCAGTGTTATCTGATATTAGTATTAATAAATATCAGTATTATTCTGTTATCAGAAATACTTAAGATCTCAGTTTAGAATTTGAAAGTTTGGCCAGGGTATTGCATGTCTTCCACTCTCAGAAGTGTTCATGATAAAAATGTTCATACATACAGATAGATAGATGTTCATTGTACAGTATGAGAGAGAGAAAGTGAGACTGTAAACTGTAGTGTAGCCATATGACAAGAAAAATAACGACAAGCATTTCAGAAGAAATGTAGATCGAATTTGCATTTGAAGTCTGTCTCAGAGAGATGGGTTCACACATACATTCCAGTGAAGAATACCAGGGGATATATAATGATTGTAGCTGTCAAAATTTTGTTTTCCTTGTTATCAGAAAAACAGTACCACCAACAGCAAAATGATTGCTGACAGCATGCTGGGGCACCATTTCAGGGCAGACTTCTAGAGGATGAATACCACCTATTGAACAGCCATGACTGCTGACTGTAGCATCTGGCTTTCTTTGGTTGCTTTTTAAATGAACAAATGGTGTAGCCCAACCTTGCTTTGCAAATTAGGTCTGACAAGATCTCAACCCAAGGTATTATGACTGCAAGTAGAACTGCTAATGTCAAAAGTATTTCAGCATCATATACTTCACGAGATATTTTGCAAGTGATGACTGTTTCCCTTCTGGGATTGCTATCTTTTAAGAAACTCAGCTGAGCATAAGGGTCTTTGCTTGCAGGAAAGGTTGCAAAATGAAATGCCAACACTTTAAAGTCAGATAACCAAAATATTGACACGATATTTTATGTTAACATGTGCTGGCATGTTAACTAACCAGAATTAAGAGTGAATATTAATAATAGGGTGATCTGGAGATATTGAGACACATGGTGTTAGCTGTCTCTCATCTAGATTTTATCTTCTTTTTCAGCATAAAGGGCATTATTATTATTATTTAGAATTCTGATCTAAAATTTAAATTATGTTATAAATCACTTAATTGTATTATCCAATATACACAGTAGACGGTAACATTTGTTGGTATAAGATATGAATTGTCAGGATCGAAGATCTAGACCTGAGTGCTGCAAGAAGGGGTGAGCTCCTATCCTTAGCCCAGCCCTGCCAACCTAACAGTTTGAAAGCATACGAGTGCAAGTAGATAAGTAAGTACCACCTCGGTGGGAAAGTAACAGTGTTCTGTGTGCTTTGGCATTTAGTCATGCTGGACACATGACCACGGAAGCATATTTGGACAACGCTGGCTCTTCGGCCTAGAACGGGGATGAGCACCGCTCCCTAGAGTTGGACACAACCACAGTACAACCGGTGGGGGAAATTTTTACCTTTTACCTTTAAGATCTAGAAATTATCATAGATGTTTCTTTGAGAGAAATGTATGGACCAAATCTGACCCTTAAAGGCCTCATATTTTCCCCCAGTACATAACAATATATGAAGTATATGATTTGTTCCTTTTGCTCAAGATAGTCTACACTAAGTGGCTCTTGGAGGTCTTAGGCAAGAGTCTCTCCTAAAGCTATCTACAGACAGTGGTAACTGAATTTACAGTAGAACCTTCTGTAAGTAAATGGAGGCTATGCAGGCAATAAAGCCCGTAGACTACCATCCTCCACTGCTACTGTTAAATAAGTTGTGGCGATGGCTCAGAAAATTATCGTGATCAGGATGGTGTTTGAGCTGCTGGGAGCAAGAGAGGGGGAATCTCAGTACCACTAGTGCACATGGGTTCCTTTCCCCTCCTTCCCAGTTTGGGAAGGCCCCCTTACTCCGCTTGGACTTGAGCAGCTAAACAGTAGGTGTCTATTCAATTGGATCAATGGAGAGGTAAGTAAAGAAAAAGAACTTTTATTAAAACTGGGAGAATTAAAGCAAAATGGTTTCAAGTAAATGTAAAGTACTATGCACTGGGGCAAGAAATCAAAATTTCTCTTACACTGTGAAGAAGGCCAATTTCATGATTGGGATATTTAAAAATGTGACTGAGAGTAAAATTGCCCATTTCATCCTACTGGATGAAGGGACATAAGGTCACATTTGGTATACTGAGGCAAGTTCTGGTTGCCATATCTCAAAAAAAGATAAAATGGAACTTGAAAAGATGCACAGGAGAGTTTTCAGAATGTATGGCACCTCACTTATAAGGAAAAGCTGCAATGTTTGGGGCTTTTCAGTCTAGAAGAAGGGAGGGGATATGATTGAGACATATCAAATTATTCATGGGATGATCACGTGCATTGGATAACCACATTCCATCCTAACTGCAGCTGTACAGGCCACGTCCTTTTATTAACTACATACATAGAAGTTGGATGGCAAAAACAATTAAAAACCTTTTTGGTGGATCTAACTGCAGCATAAGACATTGTTCGGAGAAAAGGTATCATCTGTAAATTGCTTCCAGTAATACCTTGCAAGAAAATCATCTTTGTCAATGTATTCACCAACAGAAAGTTTTGTGTAATTATGGAAAATAGTATTATGAGAAGATACTAATAGTCATCTGTGAGGATCAGTATTTTGTTCAATTTATAGATTGCAGATTTATCTGAAGTAGGTTCCATGAAATTTGGCTATAACTGCACATTAGCCATACGGAGCAAGTCTATGAAGATCTGATCTAACCTTCTTAGGGGATAGTACTTTTGTAAATGATGATTCCAAATTCAAGTACAGCTAAAGTACTTCATTCCACCTCAACAACGGTATGGCCCATCATGAATTAATATGCAGTTTGAAAATACTTATCTTAAATACCAGACGTATCTATGGATTATTCTTGATCAAGCCTTCAGAGAATATCTTAAAAGGACTACAGCTAAACTAAAATCAAGGAATAATATTTTGCAAATTTGTGTGGCACATGTGGGGGCTCCTCATTTTCTACCTTGTGTTCCTCAGCTCTTGGGCTCAACCACTCAATAGCAAAATACTGTTCCTCATCTTCTATGTAAATAAATGGCAAATTATGTCTGTCTGTCCGTGTGTCTGAAACTCCTCTAACTCGGGCCACACTTACTCCACATAGACATATTATACCTTTTTGGAATCAGGATGATCCCAAGATTGAAAATCTGCTCTTCATCTGCTGCTTGAACATCCAGCATTAGAATTTGTGTCCAGCCCAAATTGGTAGATATGCCATTTGAATTCAAGAGAAAATGTATTTGTCTCTAGTTTTGGGCTAGAAACTTTAAGTTCCACTTGAAGTGCAGCTAGTTTTGGATAAATAATAGTTACACCAGTCTGATCAATATTCAGTTGACCCACGCTATGCGTATTGGGGAGAATAAGATCTACCCCACAACTTGTTTTTTGCTCTTCACAAAAAAACTGTGAAGATAATAGATTTCAGAAGGCACCCCCTACTCTAATTCCACTTTCCATCCATAGAAATATGGTTTCAGTGGTGGAGTCCTTCAAGTTTTTGGGCTCTGTAATCTCCCAAGACTTGAAATGGTCAGCTAACATCAGCAGCATCATTAAAAAGGCTTAACAGAGGATATACTTCTTACACCAACTTAGAAAATTTAATCTGCTTTAAGAGCTGCTGACCCAGTTTTATAGAGGTAGTACTGAATCTGTTCTCTGCAACTCCATCACTGTCTGGTTTGGCACAGCAACCAAACTGGATAAGAAAAGACTCCAAAGGACAGTAAGAACATCAGAGAAAATAATTGGAGTCAGTCTGACCTCTATGGAGGTTATATATACTGCTTGGGTCAAGAAGAGAGCAGAGAGTATTGCTGCAGATCCTCTTCACCCTAGACCAGGGGTCGGGGAAAATTTTTACCTCATACTCCAACATATATTTAGGTATGTGGACGTTACCCCCTTGATTTGAAAGGAAGGAAAAAAATATATTATTAATTATTTGAATTCAAATATGTGGTTTCTGGGGAGCTAGAAGAAAAGTTTGAAGTAGGGGATAAAATAGTTTTGGATTGGACAGGATGACCATATGGTATGTTTTACCAGGACATTTCCTCTGTTTTAGCCTTGTGTCCTGGAAAAAAATCTTCATTATCCTCTTTTTCCTTGTGAGTAGGCAGCATGTAGCTTTCTTGGAATTCATAAATTATATGTAATATGTAATAGTTTTAAACATACAGTACTAATACCTAATATGGTGTTTAAGTTAACCACATGAAAACAACATGAGAGTTTTTAGCTTTTAAAAATGTCCTCCATTTTTCTTGGATGTCTTATATTTTGGGAGGCTTGTCCTCTTTTTGTGGTTATGACATATGGTCACTGCATATTGAAGAAATGTGGGGGTCAGGGTGACCATAATAAAAAAGTGGACAAGATCCTGCAAATGATTGAAACAAGTGCAGGATTCAACTGGAGTGGGGAAGAGAGCCCAATCTATTCAAGTTTACTCAGAAGTTGTACCCATTGTAGTTATTGGGCTTCCCATGAAAATGTGACTAGGATTGCAGCCTCAGAGCCCAATCCTGTGCCTTTCTATTGAGCAGCAGACCATTACAATTACAGTCAGTGGGGTTTTCTTCCAGGAAAATGTGGAGATGATGCAGCCGCAGATCCCAATCCTAGGCATTTCTCCTCAGAATTAATGCCCATTACAGTCAGGGGGTGTTCCTTCCAGGAAAATGTGGTGGCATATAGCCTTCTTGTAATTAATAAATTATATGTAATAGTTGTAAATGTAATAAGTAAATATAGGCTGCAATCCTAAAGACACTTTCCTCAGAATAAGACCCATTTAATACAATGGGGCTTACTTTTGAGTAGTCATGGTTAGGACTGTGCTCATAGTGTTTTAATTATTCACATGAAAGCAAAATAAGTCAGTGTTTTTATCTTTAATTTTGTCATGTCCTACATTTGTCTTGAGTGTCCTACATTTTGGGATTCTCTTTTATGATTATGAGATATGATCACCCTGACAATGAAATGGTCTTACCAGAAGGAGCTGGATGGACGGGGACTGTTTAGAATACCAGCAGACCTCAACAGCACCCAAAGGAGAATGCTTTCTCTTTTCATTTCTGTCCCTGAGTAATGCTGCAGCTGAGTCACTGTTGATCTCTCTCTCCCCTCCAACGCCCCCCCCACAATAGCCTGAACTTTTGACCCTACAGGGATTCACACCTTTTGTTTGTTTGTTTTGATCTCTGATTAGGTGCTAAGAGTAAACCATTGCAATGCCTCCCCTGCTCTGTGCTGGTCGTGCATACCTGGCTGTGTCATTCATATGCAAACCCAGGTGGTCCATTACCCCCAGGAATTCCATTATTACCCAAAATGGGGTATTTCACCCCTGTTCCCCGAACCTCTGCCCTAGACACAACTTGTTTGATCTTCTGGATGCCGATATAGGACTCTGTACACTAAGACATCCAGGCACAAGGACAGTTTTTTCCCTTGAGCATTAAAGTGCTAAACTCATAATTATGCTGAGGTGACTATTGGGAAATATCAAGGCAGTGTTCTAATTTGATTTGTATGTTCTTATATATTCTTCTGTATTCATTGTTTGTTGTTTGTGAGTTGGTGCTGGTATGTATGTATTGCCGAAGCCAAATTCCAGGTATGGTTTTCATCTTGGCCAATAAAAATCTAATCTAATCCAATCTAATGTGCATGATTTATCTGCATATGTGGATTAGTGCATATTTACACATTATTGTGATAATGAACACATGTAGGTTTGGATGTCAGAATCATTTTTTGTGTTTAATTATATCTGAATATATATAAAAATTTCAGTCATCAGTTCATAGTTTGTGCAAAAAAAGTATAATTTTATGTAGGCTTTAGATTTTACTACACAAGTGGTAAAAATTTGCAGGGTCAGTATGCTTCATTAACTCTTTGCACACAAGAGAAAAGTGCTTTCTGATGAAGTGTAAAACCAACTTGGGATCAATTTTCCACAACATAAATCCAAAATTCATTCCATTTTCTGATTGTCTTAGATTTCAGCAAAGTTTTTATCCATCCTTTATTCATAATTTTTATCTGACCTATTGTTTTAAATTATCCAACACTCTTCCTGCTCACTTGATGTTGTAGGATTTGAGATTATCAGTGTTTTCCTTATCATTAATAGGATCTCTTCAAAACATTCTTATAGGCACATATACTTTATACATGTGTATACATTTAATTAGTGACTCTGCCTTTCTAACCTCTTTTTATATGCTTCATTTGCTGGTATTACCAACACAAGGAAGAGTAATGGGAAGGATTTCGTTCTTTTGTCACAAAATTCACTGTCTAATGGTTTTTGTCTTTCTGTTGCCATTTTCTCCTGTTGTCTTTTTTCTCTTTTCCCCAAGGATCTAGATAATATGGATGCACTGTATATTTGTGCACATACTGGCTCTATACAAATGACAGATCAATACATGAAGCTCTGGACAGGGCCAGTAAGTGCAGTTGTGTCACTCCCCACCCCTTGCCATATGCATACTTATTATCTGAACATAATGTTTCATTGTTTCAAAGAGCACATTATGTTAAACACTTAAAACTGTTGCATTAGAAAAGAATCCTGAAAGTCCCTTGCAGTGTTTCTCAGGGAGTTTAAGCCCCACTGTATGTGCTTACAGGAGAGGGGAAAAGACAGTGAAACAGTCCCCAGGATTGTGTCGCATTGGAAGGCACAGAGGCTTGCTGCCATTCATTATCTGTTGCAGCAGTCTCCCACGGGTGCAAGGAGGCCTCCATAATGCTCCACATGCTTCAGAAACCCTTAAAACTGCAATTGCAACCCACTTCTAGTTTCAAAATCACAAACTGGAAGTGGGTTGTGATTGTGGTTTTGAAAATCTCTACATGTTGGGGAGCCCTGCATTGGCCAGCATGAAGCTCCCTGCATCCCTTGGAGGCTGCTACAGAGAATGGTGAGTAGCGGCAAGCCACTGTGCCCCTCCACTGTGATGTGATGCTTGGGACGTTGTTACTGCCTTTCCTTCCCCACCCTTTCAATTGGTAGAAGTCAGTGCCCTTAGACTGGAATGTCTTGACATCTCAGTTTTTGAACCTGGGTTAGAGAACTGGGTTATGAAATTCAGGCTACAATCCTAATCCTGAGTTAGGCTGGCATTAGTCCTGGCATAAGTCATGTGCTGGCCTGAGGGTGCCACAAAAGTGCTGTAAGAAACTTCTGCATCACTCCTGGAAGGATTAGGCGAGTGCACAGACATATGCCGATTTCTCCACACCAACATGGGAAGTCAGGTGAGTTGTGCCGGCCTAAATTCATCCGGATTGCACCCTTGTACAGTATACTCTAGTATACTCCAACAAAAGCAGATGTGTTCATTTCACTGTGTTTCTTGAAAATAAATTTTTTTTCCAAAAGGACTGAAAATGGCAGACGTTTGGGAGCTGACTTATTTATTTCAGCTTATAATTTCATTATTATTAGTATTTCCGGTACACTGATGTTATAAAGTATCTTATCATGGTCATTTGCAGAATCCTGTTCAGAAATATGAAAGCAACGAGACTCTCTGTTTGGATCTATATAACCCTGAACTGGGAGTTCGACCTCTGAACTTAGTGAGAATTACTTCTGACTAAACAAACATAGGTTTGCACTACCATTTTCTCGTTGAAAATTATACATTTTTTAAAACGTTGCTATTTAGACTCTTCTTAGATAATTTGGAGGAAAACCATCATTAGACAATAAACCCCACTTACGTTTTAAAATAGGTTTAAATTTTTTTTAAAATAGAAAACGTAAACTAAATGCAGTTTTAAAAAAATAACAGTGCAATCCTAAGCATATCTACCAAAATGTAAGTCCCATTGTGGTCAATGATACTCTTCCAAGGAAATTATGTTTAGGATTGCAGCCTAATTTCAGGATTTGAAGCATTTTGTCTGTTTCTAGATGATATATATACACATATATGATATACAGTGGCGCCTCACGTGACAGAATTAATTCATTCCAGAGGCAGTTTCTTTATGTGAAACTTTCTTTACGTGAAGCAGATTTTCCCATAGGAAATAATGGAAACGCAGACGATTGGTTCCACAACCCCAAAAATATTCATATAAAAATATTAACTGGATGTAAAAATGATGACAGAACACTGCGATTGAATTCAAAACATGCATTCAATGTGCATGATCTTATGAAGTCTACTTAGGCTGCAGTCCTAAAGACACTTTCCTGAGAGTAAGACCCATTTAACACAATGGGGCTTACTTCTGGGTAGGCATGGTTAGGAGGCTGCAATCCAAGACACCTTCAAAGTGTCTCCCCACTTTCTCCTTCTCTCCATCCTGATCCTCGCTCTCTTCTGGCTAGCCCTGAGCTGCTAGAACACTCTTCTCCACTGCTGTTCTCTCCCTCTGCCCAGTGGACACCCAGCCACAGGAGGAACAGCATGGAAGTGTTACTTTCACTATGGGCAGGTGAACTAGGCAGCCCTGACGCTTTTTAAACAGGTTGCCGGCCAGCGCGTATGCCCCAACTGCCAATGAATGTGTACTTTACATGAAGCACTTTCTTTACGTGAAGCAGAATCCTAGAGAAATTTTTGTTTGTTATGTGAAACTTACTTTACATGAGGCATTCTTTATGTGAGGCGCCACTGTATACACATATATATATGTGTGTGTGTGTGATAGATTTAAAATCCATATTGAATATAGTAATGGTTGGGATCAGATCAACAAGTGCTTTGGAGCAATAAAATCCAACATGCTTTTCTTAATATTTCTATTTAAAATATTTTGCATGCTTAAACTGGCTTTATCATATATTGTTTTCAGATCCTTGTTGAGTTCTTCTGTTGTGTGTGCACTGAGCATAGGCACTGTTAGCACATCTGAAGTAACATCTGCTGTGTCTTTTTTGTTGCTGGGGTTCATGGTATAATTAGGTCTATATTTCACCAAACACAATTTTGTTCCCATGGTGGACAAAGCAGCATGAAGAAAACATAAATAATTGAAGATTAGAGAAACAGAAGGCAAAGTTGAGGTGGGTAGTTTAGATGGGAGAAGGGTTAAGGAGAAAAGAAGGTCATCTCATGGAAAACAGAATTGCGGTAATGACACATGCAAATGCAATTTTTTTTTCTAGTGATAGTTGTAAGAGGAAGCTTTCACTAGCACATTCAGTCATACCCTACAATCCAGAGTAACTACAGGAGCACGTAAGAGACATTACGTGTACCCATAATTATTGCACCAGCTAATGAAAACCTATGGGAAATTCACATTGCAATCCAGAGCAAATTGTTCTTACACCGGAGCAAGGACTCCCCGTAGTTACTCTGGATTGTGCCCATAGACAGCCCCAGTGTATAATTTGAAGACATTGCAAGCACAATCCTAACCATGTCTTATCAAAAGTAAACTCCATTGTGTTCAATGGGTCTCACTCGCAGGAAAGTGTAGTTAGGATTGCAGCCCTAGCCTTGCATTTCTACTCTAAATTAAACCCTATTATAATCAGTGGGGCTCACTCCTGTGTAATCGGGGCAGCCTGCGAGACCTGAGAGATTAAGTGCATGTTAATTTGTTTCATTTTTCCTTATTATTTTGTATTACGAGACATTGTTCTGTATTATTTTGCATTGTAATCGTTTTATATGGATATTTATAGGATGTGGAACAAAGTTTCCATTATTTCTTATAGGACAGCATTTCTCAAAGTGGGGGTCGGGACCCCTTTGGGGGTCGCCTAGAGCTTTCCTGGGAGTCGCCTAAAGACCCCTGGTGCAGGGGGCCAGGTCAGGCTTGCCAGTCCTCTGGCTGTAGCTGTGCGCGCATGGGGCTGACTGACAGCCTCAGGGCCCAATCCTATGCATGCCTACTCTGAAATAAATCCCATTATAGTAAGGGGGGCCTTTATTCCCATGTAAATGTGGGTAGGATTTCAGCCTTAGGGCCCACTCCTATGCATGCCTACTCTGAAAAAAGCAGGCCTCCGTCAGTCTTGAAAGACTATGGTATCATGCTCGGCGCTGCATACGCTGCAGGCGAAGCACGAAAGCCTGGGTTAGATTGTTATGGTGGATAGGCTGTTACCCAAGCAGCAAATCTCCCCTCTCCACGCCACTGAATTAGTCCAGTGGAAAGGCAGAGCCGATACAATTGGATCCAGCTGCGTCGCAGAGCTGGGCTAAGGACAGGAGCTCACCCTGTCTTGTGGGGCCGACCCTGGTCTCGAACCCTGGCCTGCTGGTTAACAGGCACAGTGTCTTAGCCACTTGCGCCACCCACATTCATAACAGTAACAAAATTACAGTTATAAAGTAGCAATAAAAATAATTTTATGGTTGGGGTTCCCCACAACATGAGGAACTTACAAAGGGGTCACGGCGTTAGTAAGATTGAGAACCACTGTTATAGGAAATTTTACTTTGATATACAAGCATTTTTTTTATTACAAGCATGCTTCTGGAACAAATTATGCTCATAAACCAAGGCACCACTGGATTGCAGCCTTAGACTTTGCATATACAGTAGCTTATACTTTGCATATGAAAGAAAAACCTCAGCTTAAAATATCTCTAGTGGTGTTGCCCAAAAGACAGCTCTGTGTGGCATAGTAGTTTTTAATGTGAAGGAAACATTTTTGTATGAGAAAGGCCCCACTTGTACAGCTCAGACTTAGGCTTACCATGTTAGTGAATACTACACCAAGAATCTGGAGATTAGCCTAATGACTCTGGGAAACTAAAATTAAAACTCTATTAAAGGCAGAACTTGTATTGGATTTAAATCAGTCTCGGTTCTTTACCTTAACAGGCTAAGGGCAGAGAGAGTACAAGTGGCTTATGGTACTGAACATGGTACTGAACTAGTGTTACATCTAACAAAAATACAGGAAATAAAAACCAAAAATACAGGTATAAAATGGGGGATACTTGGCTTGGCAGCACAACATGTGAGCGGGATCTTGGAGTCGCTGTGGATCTCAAGCTGAACATGAGTCAGCAGTGTGATGTGTCTGCAAAGAAGGCAAATGCCATTTTAGGTTGCATTAAGAGGACTGTAGCTTCCAAGTCACGAGAAGTTCTAGTTCCTCTTTATTCTGCATTGGTGAGACCTCACCTTGAGTACTGTATTCAGTTCTGGGCACCTCACTTTAAGAAAGATGCAGCCAAACTGGAGCAAATCCACAGGAGAGCGACAAGAATGATCAGTGGGATGGAAGGGAAGCCCTATGAGGAAAGGTTGGGGGAACTTGGGATATTCAGCCTGGAGAAGAAGAGGCTGAGAAGAGACATGGTTGCCCTCTTCAGATACCTGAAGGGCAGTCATAGGGAGGAAGGGGCTCATTTGTTCCTAGCTGCTTCTGAAAGCAGAACTAGAACCAATGGGTACAAACTGCAAGAGAGGAGATTCCGGTTGGATATCTGGAAAAAATTCCTGACGGTGAGGGCGGTTCGGCAGTGGAACAGATTGCCAAGGGAGGTGGTGGATTCTCCCTCACTGGGGATCTTCAAGCAGAGGCTTGATGAGCACCTGCGGGGAAGCTCTAGGGGGATTTCCTGCTGCAGGCAGGGGGTTGGACTAGATGACCTACTAGGTCCCTTCCAACTCTAGGATTCTATGATTCTATTCTATGATTCTAACTGAAGGTAAAACACTTTACTGTACTTCCATGCTCAGTGTTAAATTGTAAACAGCTTTAACAGATTTGTATGATGAAATTATTCTCCCCATCACTCCATTTAATGTAAAATATTGAAAACACTTACTGTTTTCCTGGAGGATGAATAGCTAATTGTTATTGCTTAATATGTTGGAAAATGTGTATTGCTTAATACTGGTGGAGGTTTATAAACTCAATGTGTCTTCCTTTTATGGTCTACCTTTTAGTCCTTTCTGTTGTAATAATGTATTGCAGTTAGACAGTATCAACAGAAAAAAATAACCTGCTCCCATTATTTCCTAGTCATTCTACCGTTTAGACCTATGTGCAGTTATAACTGATAGATTTTGACGAAATATATTTTTCAAGTTATGTCACAGTATGAAATATTTAAAAGAGTATGAAATCTTTTGTATTCATTTTAAGAAGAGGTCTTTTGGGTGAGGCAACCCAGTCAAGATTCCTGTACCTCACAGTGACCCACAAGATTTGTTAGGGGAGTACTCAAGAAAAGACAGATGTATTCTGTTGCAACTCCCTAGAATTTGATTTGTTCTGATGTTAGTATATCTGAAGCTTAAAATACATATAAAGGTGTGCTTCTACACTCTCCTTATGAAAGTAGCATGAAAGCCACAGCAACAGGAGTTCAGGGACAGAGAACCAGAAGTTGTATAAATCTTAAGAAAGAAGCACCTCCTTTCACAGGTAAAGCACTAACAATGCAATCCTTTGCGTGTCTACATAGAAGTAAGTACTAAGGGGCCTACTAGCAGGAAAGCGTATTTAGGATTGCTGCCTAATGGCTGCAATCCTATAGATGTTTTTCTGGGAGTAAGACCCATTGAATACAATGGGGCTTTCTTTTGAGTAAATAGGGCTAGGATTTTGCTCTTTGACTGTAATCTTAATCTGCAGTTATGCTAGACTAAGCCCTGGCATAAATCCTGAACTGACCTGGGGTGTCACAAAAGTGCTGTAAGGCACTTCTGCGCCACTCCTGGGGTAAGGGTTAGGCCACTACATGGGCATGTGCTTGCCTCTCTACATTATCCATAGAATGGGAAGTCCAATGAGTTTTGTCAGCCTAGGTTAGGCACCCAAACTGAATGTGCTACAAAATTGGATAGAATAGGCTTGCTAGGGAAAGTAGTAATCTTCTTCTTCTTATCTATCTATCTATCTATCTATCTATCTATCTATCTATCTATCTATCTATCTATCTATCTATCTATATCTATATCTATATAAAGAGAGAAAAGTCACTTACTGACTGACTGACTGACTGACTCACTGACTCATCATCGCCCTGCCAAAACCGCTGGGCCTAGAAGTGTGAAATTTGGGGTGGGTGTTCCTTCCGTGACCGAGAGGTGCACTAAGAACCGGTTTTCGGAAATTCCAACCGGAAGGGGGTGAAAAGGGGTGCAACGCGTTTTCCTCCCTATACTTTGCATTGGAGAATTGATGACTCATCAACATTCCGCCCCAACTGCTGGGCCAAGAAGCATGGAATTCTGGGAGGGATCCTTCTGTCACATGAATTCCCACCAAGAACCCATCTGGAGAAATTTAACCCTTCAGGGGCTGAAAAGGTATCAACGTGTTTCTGTCCTATACTTAACATGGGAGACTGACTGATATCAGCCAATTTGATGCTCAGTGCCTGGTACACTGGGGGGATGTTGTTCAGAGGAAGAGGTTGCACTGGCGAGGATGATGCGCATGTGGGGAGGTTGCGCACGTGGGGAGGTTGCGCATGTGGGGATGATGCGCATGGAGTTGATGCGCCTGGGGAAAATTACGCATGGGGGAAAGTTGTGCATTGGGCGAATTGCGCATGGGGGATGATGCTCATGGGGGATGTTGCACATGGGGAAAAGTTGCGCAGGGGAAACTGATGCGCATGGGGGAAATTGTGCACGGGGGTAAGTTGAGCATGGGGGACCGATGCGCATGGGGGGACCGATAAGTATGGGGAAAGTTGCGCATGGGGGAAGTTGCGCATGGGGAAAAGATGCGCATGGGGGGACAGATGCGCATGGGGAAAGTTGTGCATGGGGGAATGATGCATATGGGCAAAGTTGCGCATGGGGGAAATTGTACATGGTGGGAAGTTGAACATGGGGATGATGTGCATGGGGGGTGATGCGGTTGGGGGAAGTGGCCCATGGGGGGAAGTGGCCCATGGGGTGTTTATGCACCGTGTGGTGTTTATGCACCGTGGGGGGATGGTGTATGGGGAAATGTTACTCCTGCAACGCGGGTACGCTTTTCGCTAGTCTATATGTATAAAACTGAAAACATCACTGACTGAGTCACGGTCTCACTCACTCACTCATCAATGCCCAGCCAAAACCACTATACCTTGAAGCATGAAATTTGGGGAATGGTGCCCATGGAGGATGTTGCAGGGGGGTCATTCCAGTCTACTTTTGGAAAAGTGCCCAGCATGACCATCACGGATTTTGATGAAATTTTGAGTCCCAGATGTCGCAAACAAACTTTTGTAAAGTTATAGCTTTACATGTGGAATAGTTATTGAGATGTAGCGGTTTGTTTGACCCCATAAATAAAAAATCAAACACTTTTTTGGGAACATTTGAAACATGCTCTTTCTTATGAGGTCGGTTTGAAAGTGTTTCTAAAAAGTACCTTTTTGCAAAATCAAATTGAAAGTACCCTATTTTGGGGGCTTTTTACGAAATCATCAATTTTGTCCCTAAATTTAGGGCATTGTATGCTTGTGTTGGAAAACCAAACCCACTTTTTTGGAAGGAATGAAACATGCTCTTTCTTATGAGGTTGGTTTGAAAGCATTTCTGAAAAGTACTTTTTTGCAAAATCAAATCGAATATACCCTATTTTGGGACTTTTTACAAAAATCATCCATTTTACACCATTTGTACACTAATGAAAAGAGTTAGGAGATTAAAATTATACATTCAGAAACAATGTTATATGGAGATACTATGTACTAAATTTCACATTTATTACTTCACTATTGTGGTAGCTATACAACGTTAAATTTTGAATTTTTAAAAAAAGATTTATTTGGTCAAATTTGCTGCAATTTATCCTCTCTGTATGAATGAAGCCAAAATTATTATTAGTTCCATTGAATAGAGCGGAAAAAGTTGTACAAGCTATCTCAGTTTCATTTGCTTAGAAAAAACAGCAGAGGAAATAGTATATCCCGAAGTTGCCAAAATCTTATAGTCATCCTCTATTTCAGTGAGGTATGGCGTCAAACAAATGTTGCACGGAGAGAGATGTTGCATGGGGGAGTTGGTGGTGTACAGGGGGTTGGTGGTGCATATGGGGGATGGTGCATATGGGGATGTTGCACGAAGGTAATAGCACAAAGGGATGTTGCACAGGGAGGACAGTGTGCTGGGAGTATTTTACTCCCACAAAGTTGGGTAGATTGAAATCTAGTCAATTTATATAAAATTGAAGATTCAGACTCACTCACTCACTCAATGGTCAGCCAGAACTTCTGGACCTAGAAGTGTGAAATTTGGGGAGAGTCTTCCTTCCGTGAAGTAGGCACCCACTAAGAACCGGTTTTTGGAAATTCAAACCGGAGTTACACTTATCACACTTTCGTGACACTCCCAGGTCAGCACAGCACTTATAATGGGGCTTAGGCCAGCCTAATCGGTTAGGTTGCAATCCTAACTATCAGATAGGCTGGCTTTAGCCCCAGTACAAGTCTCATGCTGGCCAGGGGGTGTCACTTCTGCACCACTCCTAGGGGGAGGATTAGGCCAGTGCACAGACAAGCATGTGCCTCCCTACATTACCACGGGACGACCAATGAGTTGTGCTGCTCTAGGTTAGGATTGCACTCTTAATGTCAAAACGAGAGTTGAAAATTGCAAATAACAAACCAACAAACAAAAATAAAATAATACTTACATTTCCCTTGGGGGCACTATTTACTGTTTGCTGTGCCATTTTCTTAATGCAACAGCAGTTTCGTTTGCAGAAACCTTGAATCAACCATCGTTATGTTTAATAAAAGCAGATTTCTTGAAATAGTTCCTTTCTCTCTGCCTTTGGGTATTTTGTGGCTTTATTCATGTATACCAAATAATTTTAACCATAGTACTTCTGGTACTATGTATTTAACAGTATACCAAATAATTTTAACCATAGTACTTCTGGATGTTAAGTGCTGTTAATATTTTGTGTGTTTGCTGGTCAGTATGAGCTTAGTATATATCTGTACAAATATACCTCAGTACTTAATGGCTCTATGAATTTGTATCTGTTTTCCTGTGTTTGATTAAAATTTGAATTTCTCATGATTAAAGCCAATAAGAGGCCCTCTGTGCAAGTAACATATGCACTTCTTTTAACATGACAAATAATAGGGTAGATGATATGTCTCAGCAGTAGGATACGTCCCCAACAGTCAGTCTCAAGTTCAATCCCAGGCAAGGCTTTGAAACCCTTGAAGCCCTGGAGGCTTCTGCCATTGAATGTGTATAATACGTACTAATGTAAATCAATAATGGTGCTTCTGTATAAGGCAACTGCATACATTCAAATAAAATATTAGATAAACTGTTTTCTTCAAGATGAATTATTATCAATGCTTTCCATTACATTTTGCAGTTTCTTCATCAACTGCAAAGAATTAAGGTCCTTTTGGATAATAATGAGGTAGACCAATAATTTTTAACCAGTGTGCTGCAGCCCATTGGTGACCAGAAATTATCCATAGTTGTACAGTGGGAGTTCAGGAGGGGGCCATTTATTAGTAGGGATGTTGAGGATTGTGAGGACGGTATGGTGTGTCTTGTCATTTTCAAAAAACTGATGGTGTAACTTGACAATTTTAGTGTTTTGTCAGTGTACTGTCCAATGAAAAGGTTAAAGGTTGTTGAGGTAGACAATTCTTATTTAATATACAGTACTATGTTTTAAATTTACTTAATAAAATGACTTCTTAGATCAGATGATTCCAGAGTGTGATACACTCTGAGGTGATACAGATTATTGCTAATTAGGAGGAGTTCTCTGGGTATGTCGTATGGGACTAGTCAGACTAGTCACTTGGAATATTGTGCTCCATTTTGGACATTGCATTTTGAGGTTGTTGATACATTGCAACTTTTCCAGAGAAGGGAAGATATGGTGGTAAGGAGTTTGGAAGCTAAATCTTATTGGGAACAACTGAAAGTGCTTGTTTAGCCTGGAGGAGAGAAGGCTCATAGCACTTCAGTAATCAAATACTTCTGTAAGTATTTGAAGGGCTGTCGGTATATGAAGGGAATTCTTGCTTTTGGTGGTTCCTCAGGGTAGGATTACAAGCAACAAGTTGAAACTACAGTAGTTAGAAGTAGAAACTGGAAGCAGATTTAGGCTAGAGATGAAGAAGCATTTCTTAACCATAAGATATCTCCAGCACAGGAGAAGTACTGGTAGTAGTATGGGATCTTTCTTAATGGAGGTTTTGGCCATTCATGAGGGGAGCTGTAGTTTTCTGTGCTATGCAGATGGATGGATTAGATGACCTCAAGTGCACAATCAATTTCTAACATTATATGACTGTATGATTCATTGTCTTCACTGTAAGATTCATTCTCTTACAGCAGGAAAGATATCATCAGCAGAAGAGTTTAGGTGCTCTCTTTTACTGAAATCATATACAGGGGGCCCCTTTTTCTGGGGCTCAGAGGCCCCTCCAGAAGTGAGCTCAGAGGCCATTATGGGTTCAGATGCCCTACTGGAGGAGAGGGGGGCATACCCTGGTATCAGCTGTTTCAGCTAATTGCAAGGGGTTCTGAAACAAAATCCCCATGGATACCAGAGCATGGCAGTATTTATGTATTACAACTTAGCTTGTATATTCACAGGGATATTTCAGCTCCCCACTCCTCTGTGCCACATTTTCATGGTTCAGAATGGCATTCTACTGCTGTTTGAATTAAGTACTTGAAATGCTCTTTGCTCCTTCTGCTTAGAGTCATATCAAAGTTTCCTCCCTCTCATTCATTTTTGAATTTTTCAAGATTGTTTTGATCCATCATTGATCCATCATTCATTCCACCTCGCTTTTATAGTATACAAAATATCATAAGATTCTGATCTAATGAACTAGTAGCTAGTTTCCCACTCTGATGTCATTTTCTCCCATAAGTGGGAAAACATATTGACTTGAGTATAAGCCTAGGGTGAGAAATGCAGCAGGTACTGGTTCTGGTCCTTTTCCTTGTAGACTTCTTGGAACTCATAGGCTGCAATCCTAAGCACACTTTCCTGGGAGTAAGCCTCATTGAACTTGGTGGGGCTTACTTCAGAGTAGACATGCATAGGACAGGATGACCAGATGCCAAACCCAAAATTCTTGAACTCCAAGGCCAAAATTTCTACCCTCAGGCCAAAATTCCTACCTGCTTAAAAAATTGCCAATTTTTTTTATTTTTATAGTTTTTGTTTTTTTGGCTATAACGTTTGATAGGGAGGAGATATCTCGAAACTGATTTTTGCATTGGATTATGCGCTTCAATACGAATCCAATGGTATATGATATGATGGGGTTTGATCCCTCCACTTTTCAGTTCACCCAAGTATAAGCTGAGGGGGCTTTTTGGGCCCATAAGCAGAAAAAACTCTGCTTATATTCGAGTATATATGGTACATTACCTGCTCTGGCTGGTGATCAGGTTGTGTCTGTTTGTACTTCTACTTTATGTGGCAGTGCTCCCAAAATGGCTGCCAATGACACACTTTGCATGCCATTTTGCAACATGTTTTCAAAGAAATCCATGTGCTGGTCTAATCTTCTGTGGAGCTAACCATTATGCTCCTTCATGTCATGGTTAAATGACATAGTTGCATGGTATGAAGTTGGATCAGGCCCCTCCTTTGTTAAGAAACTCCTTTAGAACTGGGATTAATAAAATGGAGATCTGTGTGTGTTTTGTTGAAGGGCATCAGCCAATTTGTTTTCATTAATTTTAAGTCAAAATCACTGAGTGAGCTGAGCTGTAGACCCATTCAAAGAAACTTATTTGAAACAGGATATTGGAAGTGTACTCCATACGACAGCAAAAGTAGCTTTACATGGCAGTGGTAGTATTTTAGGACTGTGATAAAGGAGAGCTCTTGTCAAATCTAAATCTTTAATAAACATACAAAACTGTTGCTTAGCTTTTCACATTACAGCAAGCTTCTTTGTGATTCCTCTTGAAGATCTGATTGCTGAGAATGAATTACATTATTTATATAAAAAACACATTCCACAGTCAGATTATTACGTATAGTATACAATGTCTTCCAGACTGCAGCTTTATGTTGAAAGCTTTGAACAGCCCTCCTGTACCTACCAAATGTAATTGAAACAGAATCATTGCTATACAACAGCTGCAGTAACAAGGTGTTGCTGCCTTTGCTTTAATCTACCTTTCTCTCTTGCCAGTTTATTATGTTTTGAATTTATGCTTTTTGTAGATCTGTGAGCTATCTTTCTTATGGAAATTAATCTTTTTAGAAGATTTGTGCTCTCATTTTCAAACACTAATACAAGCATTCAAGTATCCCATTATTCAGGACCAGCTGGCTTTTTATCTAGTGATATTTACTTCAAAAAGCCAAGCTAAATGCTATCATAGATTAATTCTAAGGGCACAGGAGAGCTTTTTTGGAGAAAAAGAGATTTGGTAATTACTCAGAATATCGCAATAAAATCACAGAACGTGTCAAAAATGTGTTATCTAATCTGTCATAATGGAAAACCTAAAAAAAGAAAAAGGATAATTCACTGAAGAAAGGATTCTGTTTGGTTGTGTGGGTGGGATTTTGCCACCCTCCTCCTTAGATTTTCCCTCCCAGTAGGAACCTATGTAACAACTGCCATTTTTTAAAAGCTCCGAGTCAATATTTATTAGTGCTTACAACCCATGTAAATTATATCAATTTAAGACAACATGTGAAGATTTGATTTGATATATTCCAGTGAATGTCCAGAATCTGGTGAACTAACACTTTTGTGTGAGTACCAAGCATCTTAGGTGATTTTTTTAATATTCAAAGACTAAAATATTCATAGGTTAATGTGGGCAGTTATGTAAATACTTATATTTTAAAGGGTCGTCATATGACCGATCTCTTGTCAGAAATATTTTACTTTATGGCTCAAAAGATGCTGTGCCATAGGATGATTACATTAGACTGACCCTTCAGTTTTAAGGTTGTGTAAAAATAGCTCCGCACCGTAAGAGGGAAAACCTATTATTGGCTGGGAGTGAGACTGGAACACTTGGCAAGGACACTTTTGCCTTTAATAACTTAGCTGTTACAGTATGTTTAGCCAACAAGATCAGGGATTTTTAAAAAATGCTATATTTTATAATTATAAAGCCTTATTTCTATCTGGATTATTATTCATTTTAGCATTGCAAATAGTTCAACATGGCTGAACATAAGATTAAATGTAACATAAAACATTGTGGATTGTGAATCACATTCATTTGTGTATGTTAACAATCACCAGATTTAAATATTATCAATAACATGTAACACACACAGACATACGCACGTATGAATATAAATATAATCCCAGCAGAGAAACACTGAAATTTCAAAAAGGATATTCCTCACTGCAATTTCTTACATAAATCAAACTGGAAATAAGACACATTTTACAATTCAATTTAAGATCCCACTGAGACAATAATGTTGCAAGCTGTGCATTTTGCAAAGTAATATAGTAATGTCTAGTTTGCATTTTTTAAAAACCAAATTAATCACACTTTATTGAATATGTTGAGGCAAACCTAAAATTCATCTATTATTAAAAAATCTTGTGCAACAAACACAAACTATATTTTATAGATAAAGGACAAACTCATTTATTCATTAGGATAAAACACTTGTAGTTTGCAGTTTGTAACTATGAAAGAGATGACATTTGCTACCTCTAGTATTTTGAATATTTAAAGGCGTACTCTATAAAATAGGTTGCTAAAAAAAATTTCTGATATGTCCAGCAGATTTCTAATGTTGGTCCAGCAGATTTTTGTTGAAATCCTCCTTGTTCAAGTGTCTCTTTCAACCGTTTTTCAAGTGTTGAAATCCAGTGGAACCAAGTTTAGGACTCTTTTGCTCAAATTCAGTGAAGGTGATGTGTATATGATACCATCTTGCTGGATCAAGATCAATTGCAAATTGTATTCCTACCTAAACATACACTGGAATGCACTAAAGTTTATGCCATCTATCTGCATTGTTTTCAGTGGAGATGGTTTCAGATGTTCCTTCTTTCACATCGTTAGTGATAGTTGGCATGTTACATGGGATACGGAAAATTCCCCTATCACTGAGTTACACTCCAGCCAACATCTCTGGAGCAATACTGTTTTGGAGTCGACTGTGAATGCCACCTTGCTACTCTTTCATTCTTGTTATGTAACCTTTGAAAAATTGATCTGATGTGTTTCTACAAAATCCAGTGACATTTTTATTCATTTTTTAAATCTTCAAATAGTAAATTTAGCAAAAATGGAGTGAAATGTTTATTTAATAAAAGGTTTTTATTATCTGTTCAGTACATGCTTTTATTTCATACAGTTTTTCAACTGTAAAAACCCTCCATCCTCATATTTGAGCTTGGGGCTTATGCTTTTGAATTCCATCAGTGGCTGTCAACTCCTTGTAAGAGGTTTAAGAGCTTGTACACCTGATATTCCTAGGTGCTGTCTTGTACCCTCTTCGAAGCCGATGGCATTAAATTGTGAGAAAATTGTGTTTTAAAACCATAAATTAATTGAATTATGCAAAAAGTTTCAGCTTTGGCATAACATTTTTCTCCCTATGGAAAGACAACTCCGAGCATTTACATGTTAGAAGGGGCAGTGAACCCAATATTAGAAATCTGCTGGACATAACAACAACTAAACCCCTCCCCCCATGAAAAAACAGATTTCTCCGAAACATTTGCAAAAGGTTTTCATCTATATGCATAAAACTGAAAAGTCACTCACTGACTCACTGACTGACTCATCAATGCCCAGCCAAAATCACTGGGCCTAGAAGTATGAAATTTGGGGTGGGTGTTCCTTCCATGATGGAGGGATCCTCTAAGAATTGGTTTTTGGAAATTCCAACCGGAAGTGGGTCAAAAGGGGCGCAACACATTTTCCTCCCTATACTTTCCATTGAAGAATCCCTGACTGAGGGATGCTCTGTCCTAACTCCCAGACAGAAAAGCATAAAACTTGAGGAGGATGTTCCTTCTGTGACATCATAACCCACCAAGAACCATTGTTGAGAAATTTAACCCTTAAGGGGCTGAAAAGGGGTGAAATGTGTTTTTGTCCAATACTGAACATGGAAGACTGACCAACATCCAGCCAGTTTGGTGCTTGGTGCCTGGTGCATTGGGGGATGTAGTTCGGGGGTGATGTAGTTTGGAGGGAGCAGTTGCACTGGGGAGGGTGTTGCACGTGGGGGGTTGATGCTCATGAGGGGATGTTGCGCACATGTGGAAGTTGCGCATGGGGAGATGATATGCATGGGGAAATGATGCGCATAGGGAGATGATGCACACAGGGGACTGATGCGCATGTGGGGTTGATGCGCAGTGCGGGTATGGTGTACGGGGGAATTTTATTCTTGCAACGTGAGTACGTTTACGCTAGTGATTTCAGTAGATGTTTTGAGCCCTGGCTTTCTTTCTTTCTTTTCCTTTTGGAGGAGTGCAAAAGGTTAACTTGGCTGCAGCTTTTAACCCTAATACCATGGAAACTTAAATTCAAAACAATAAATGTAATTCAAACAAAAATACATTAAAATATACTACATAGAGACTTCTAACAGTGTAACAAGAGCAAAGGCAAAAATTCTAATTACCCACAGCCTTTATATTGATAAACTGAATTTTACACCTACATGTCTTTCTCCCACAGTACTGCTTATCTTTATAAATTCCACTTATACTTTAATAATCCTTTAAAACTAATCCTTTACAATAATCTTCAATCCAAAATACATTAATTCATTTTTCTTTTTCTCTTGCAAAAGTCAATAATTGGTTTCAAGTTGTTTGTAAGTTTTTTTTGTTTTATCTTTAAGTAGAATTGTAAGTTTATCCATTTCTGCAAAATTCCTAAATTTTATGCACCATTCATCTGTTGAAGGACTAGCCATGGTTTTTCCAATAATATGAATATTTTCATAATATTGAGGGCAGGGGGCGGGGCCAGGAGATGTCATTCGTTTCTAGGGCAGACCTCAGTGGCTTTTGGCCACTCGGGACTACTAACAGTTAGGCCACCTCCAGAGGTGGCCTAAATGTGAGTAGATCCATTGAGTCTGCTGCAGCCTTACCTCAGGGTAGGGGAGTACTCTCCCCTCCCCAAGATGGAACAATAGCAGCCTTGCAAACATGCACTGGATGTAGCGCAAGCATAACAGCCTATCTGATCCAACACAAATCTGGATTGCAGTTTATTGCATTGCATTGGCATCCTTCAGTTTTGAAAGACTATGGTATCAGGCTCCGAGTGTCCTCTCCAAAGCACGATGGCCTGGCTAGATTAATATGGAGAATAGGCTGTGGGTGGCGCAAGTGGTTAAGACACTGTGCCTGTTAACCAGCGGGCCAGGCTTTGAGACCCAGGTCGGCCCCACAAGACAGGGTGAGTTCCTGTACTTAGCCCAGCTATGCGATGCCAGCTGGATCCAATTGTATTGGCTCTTCATTTCCATTGGACTAATTCAGTGGTGTGGAGAGGGGGGATTTGCTGCTTGGATAACAGCCTATCCTCCATAACAATGTAACCCAGGCTTTTGTGCTTCACATGCAGCGTATGCAGTGCCGAGCATGATACCATAGTCTTCCAGGACGGACGGAGGCCTGCTTAGACTGTTAATACATCTATGGTAATATGCTTGGTGCTATACACAATCTATAAATAATCTTATACACATTTTCCTTAATATTCACATTCAGAGGCAAAAACAGAGTTGAAGAGTTGAATTGAACTTTCTATTCCAGTATACGAAGGGATAAAGCAATATCAGAGTCATTTCAAACAGTCAAGAGGTCATACACGAATCAGAGTAGCAGAGTTCAAATCAGTGTCCATAAAGCAGTGTCCAAGTCCAGTCCAGGTTCCAGTTCTCAAAATTCAACAGAATCTCTCCCAGCACTTCTTCCAACAACCCATAACCCCACATCATACAGGGGCTTCTCCAAAGCAGGAATACAGTTCCAGCCTTGTTATACAAGAATTTTTTATACAAGGATTTGACTCAGCACGAATGGCACTGCAAATCACTGCCAATGCCAATGGTAGAAAAACTGCTTTTCTACTGTTGTAGAGAGATAGTCATGTGAGCATTCCATTCTTTAGTCCTGGAATCAAACCCCTGCAGATATTAAGGCAATTACTTATTCTATTCGGTGCAGTGGAGGAGAAAGAAACATGAAATTGGGTCTATTTTTCCATTGTTTTTTCGTTATACATGAATTTTTTTAATCCATGGGAGGTTCCTGAACAGAACTCTAGTGGATAAATAGGAACATTGGTATATATAATGTCCATCAGCCAATCAAATGCAGACACCTCAGGGTTCTCCTCCAGCATTCTCTTTCCACAAAGTGGCCTGCTAATCACATGATGCTGGTAGCACAAGACACACATAGTTTCTGGAAATTTCTGGAACCTTCTACAAACTGTGATACACCAATTTACAGACTGGGCCACCTTTACAGGTCTGACAGTCTCACCAGATACCTCAAGGAGCACATAAGACACATGCATAAGACACGCTCACAAAACGTCATCACCACATCCTGTGCAGGGAGTTTCAAAGACCAACTATATCTTTTGGTCTGTCCTAACTCTCCCAACATTCAATTTTAGAGGATGCCCTCTAGTTCTGGTGTCATGTAAAAGGGAAAAAGAGCATGTCTCTTTCCATCCCTAGGATAATTTCTTTCCTTGGCATCCATCAATCTTGAGAGACTATGGTATCGTGCTTGACGCTACATGCGAAGCACGAAGGCCTGGGTAGATTAATATGGAGGATAGGCTGTTACCCACACAGCAAATCCCCCCTCTCCACGCCACCGAAATAGTCCAATGGAATATGATTGGTTTCAGCTCAGTGCTGAGATTCAAAGAAATTAACAACCAGTTCTATGTCCACCTGGCAGCCACTTTTAATTGACTATTTTTAAACTTTATATATCCTATCTCTCATTAACAACTGGTTCTATAGAGTAGGTGCGAACCTGCTGGAGCCCACCAGTGTTCCAGCTGCATCACAGAGCTGGGCTAAGGACAGCTCACCCTGTCTGGTGGGGAACCGGGTCTCAAATCTTGGCCTTCTGGTTAACAGGTACAGTGTCTTAGCCACTTGCGCCACCCACAGCCTGGATAATTCCCATCCCTTGCATAATCCACTCTATCCATCCCTTCCATAATTTTGTCTCAATCATGTCTCTCCTCAAGCATCTATTTTCTAGATGGAAGAGCCTCAAATGCTGTAACCTTTCCTGTTACGGAGAAGAGGGGAGAAGGGGAGAACCACTATAGGCTCCAGCCCCAGAAGGTTGCTGGGGGGATCTGCCCCCAAGTAGCTCCTCTTAGACCACCATTTAGGTCCAGGGGCCAAGAGAGGGGCATCTACGGGCCCTCTTGCAGAATGGGCAGGGAAGCAGAGCACAGAAGGAATCTTGTCCATCTTCTGTCCATATTCTCCTCCCTTGATTGTGACGAGAGAGGAGATCCTTCCAACAACCTGCTCATGCTGTGCCTGTGCCTCTCTCCCTAGTCCTGAGGGAGGTGCTGCTGCTGCTTTGTTCCCCTACTCCCAACAAGATCAATTTCTCCCTGGTAAGACTGTGAACCTTCAGAGGAGGAGGAGGAACTCCTGCACAACATTACTGTATTTACTCAAATCTAGTATGCTACTGAATCTAATGTGCAGTTTGATTTTGGAGACCAAAATCAGCTGCAAACGGTGCGCATTAGATTTGAGTAAATATGGTAATCAAGATCATTTCTACCAGCAACAACTGAGTGCAAAAATACCGTACATAGATAAAATTAGTTGAAAATTGGAAAAAATATATTGTGTACCTTAAAAAGCAGGCCTCCGTCAGTCTTGAAAGACTATGGTATCGTGCTCGGCGCTGCATACGCTGAATGAGAAGCATGAAAGCCTGGGTTGGATTGTTATGGAGGATAGGCTGTTACCCAAGCAGCAAATCCCCCCTCTCCACGCCACTGAATTAGTCCAATGGAAAGGCAGAGCCAATATGATTGGATCCAGCTGCTTCGCAGAGCTGGTTTAAGGACCCTCTTTTGTGGGGCCAACCCGGGAATTGAGCCCTGGCCTGCTGGTTAACAGGCACAGCGTCTTTACCGCTTGCGCCACCCACAGCCCTATTTGGAACAGAGTGTTACCTCAGTAAAATGACCTTTTTATGATAGTGGCAGCCAGTATGACAGTAATTTGACAACAGACAACACTTCCTGGGCATCACTGTTCCTTTAGAAGATAAGGCAGTAAAACTAGGTGGGGGAGGTGGAGAAATGGGGAGGAAAGCTGCAGGAAAGGGTCGTCTGGTGGTAGTGCTGCAAACTGAATCCTATCCCATTTGTGCAAGCCTCAACACCTGATTTCTGTCCACTTATGGACTATAAAGCTGATGCAGTTTTTAGAAGACGCATTGGCTCTTCAAAACTGCTCAGTCTGACCCCTGCATTGAGATACAGGTCCAACCTTTTTATACACTGATTTTTTTTTTATACATGGATTTGATTCAACATAAATGGCCACTGCACACTGTTATAGAGAGGCAGTAATGCAAACAATCATTCCATTCTTCACTCCCAGAATCAAACGTCTGCACAAAGTGAGGCACTAACTTATTCCATTAGGTGTAATGGAGTAGCATGAAACTTAGAAATGGGTCTTTAAATCTTTTCCCCATTTTTTATCATTTTTTTTTATCCATGGAAGGTTATGGGAGGGAACCCTAGTGGATAATGAGGGATACCTGTATTGTGCTCGGTTTTGGTGAAGCTGTGCCAGTGGCATGAAGTTGGATTTGGCTCATCTTTTTTAAAAAATTGCATTATGGCTGCATTTCAGAGTAAAAATTTCAGCACTATAAACCCTTATCAGTACCACAATTCTTTGCGGCATATAACACAAAGTCTTTATTCTGTTTATAGTGCATTACTTATCGCAATAAGTAAAATTTTAAAAATGATTGTTACGCTCTATTCTTCTTTTAGAAGATGATAATTTGTGATAATTTATTTGTATACCTTTGTAAATACAATACAATATTGAGAACATGCAAAAAACAATAAAATATTTTTAATTCCTACAATTGATCCTCAAAAACTAATTTGACAATATGCTGGATATCCTTGCTTGCAAATTAAGTTGCTGCAAATTTAGAAGTATCCTGCATCCCAATAATTTATATTCATTCCCCACAGGAAGCAGTGATGGTTCTTGGGATAGAGAAAAACTCCAGTCTCCCCCAACCCAAGGATTGCAGGCTTCTGTTAACCACCCCAGCTTGCCTGGACAGCATAATCTTCCAGTTAATCATCCTCTCAACCCTCTCCAACAGAATCATCTTCTGCCAAATGGTAACGGGTTGACATCTTTCCACATTAATATTCACAGTTTCTCAAATTCCTATCATTGTTTTTCCTCAAACAGGCTACATAATCACAGACAGAACAATAGCTTAAACTGAAACTTTTTAAAATTTCATATAACAGAATATAAAGGCCATTGAAATATGCTTTACAATGCAATCTTTTAAAATAATGGTTAACATCAGTGGCAGTATTTTATCACAAAGACATGTTACAAGAAGTACTTGGAACAGATTACATACCAAGGAGCAAATGATAATTGTTCAGCCCTAACGTGAAGTAACAAAACCAGAAAGCTTGAACGAACATTATATTCAGGTGAAGCTCTATTTTACTTGAGATGGGCATTTCATTCTCTACTTCTATATGTAAGTGTGTGTAAGAGCTGATACAGATAAATCATGTATTTTAGAGCCTGGCATTGTACCGTTTCATACTGAGCACCACAGCAGTAAACCCCTGTTTACTGAGCAAGAGACACTCTTTCAAGTAGGTGTTCCTCTTTTATTTAGCAGGGGGAGAATAACTGGCCCTACACCTCCCAGCAATGTCTGTTCTAGTGGCTTCTGCTGGTGTTCTTTTTGCACTTTAGATTGTGAGCCCTTTTGGGACAGGGACCCATTAGCTATTAATTAGCTATTAATTTTTTCATATTCTTGTAAACCGCTTTGTGAACTTTTCAGTTGAAAAGCGGTATATAAATACTGTAGACAGACAGACAGACAGACAGACAGATAGGTTTGGAGACTTTCTCATTAAAGGTTCCTTGCAAGTAGAAAATGAAGTGCAATCCTGGAAGTAAAGTTGGATTTACTTCTTACATGTATAGGATTGAGTTCTTAGTACCATGTGACTTAGTACTTAGTGACCATGTGACTAGAAAAACCAAGATTTTCTGGATTTTTAGCTTCCTGTCCGGGTGTCCTACATTTTGGCTTCATTGTCCTACATTTTGGCTTCATTTGTTCACTTGCGATGGTGCACAGTACACCATCATGTCATATGTTGTTGGATTTGTATTGAAGAGCAGAATCCAATGCAAAAATTGGTTGTGAGGTAACTCCTTCCTATCAAAAGTTATGGCCAAAAAACAAAAAAATTAAAAATACATTTTTTGGCAATTTTTTTAAGCGGGTAGGAATTTTGGCTTGGGGGGGGGTCTAGGAATTTTGGCCTGAGGGTAGGAATTTTGGCCTTGGGGTTCAGGAATTTTGTGTTTGGCATCTGGTCACCCTGTTTCAGTGTGTCCATGAGAAGATCAAACTGGGAATCCTCCGCTTGATACCTTTGTTGTCAACATGTCGACATTTCAGTATATTTATTTAAGAGCATTCTTTTGATGGGACTGCAGTGACTCACTGGTTAAAGGTGTTGTGCCAGTCGACCTGAAGATTGACGTCTCTGTGGTTGAAAACTCAAGTGCTGCACAACGAAGTGAGATTGTCTGTCAATTGTCCAAGCTCTTGACAACTTAGCAGTTCAAATGGATGCAAATGCAAGTAAATAAACAGATAAGGTACCACTTTGGTGGGAAGGCAATGTCCTGGTGAGAGACCCCTGCCATAGGCCGGCCAGTTTTCTTCAAAGTCACATCAGACATGGCTTGGATTATTCCAATCCAGAACAGGCTGACCCCTGCCACTACATGGGACAAATGCTGAAGAAGTTTCCTTTTTTCCCAAAGACGTTCAAAACAGTTGCCAATAATCAATAATAATGTCAATAATATTTCTGCCATAAATAAATACACCATCTACTGATGCTTAATGTTTTTTCTAGCCATTCTTTTTACAACAATTCTGTTACCAGCCACATTTGTTGATGTTGGACTATCTTCAGTGTCTCTACATTGTTGCCTATTGGTCATTGGGAGTAAAAATGCTGCTGCAGAAGAGTGGAGTCAGAGCAGTTGTTAAAGCAACAGCATGCAGGGAGGCTCTTTCTCCATCTTCTGGGATCCTGCAATTCTGATAGCAGGAAGGTGTCTTAAAAGAGGAGGCATATAGAATCAGGGCAGATGGTGCACCTCTGGTAGATATACAGAGCCAGGCTGAGGGTGGAGGATTATGAGTGGAAGATAATGCAGTTCCCTATCTACAGGTTGAACTCTAAACCTCACTGTTTATTTGGATGTATAGATTGGCTCTAAACAAATGGCTAGTGATAACTCACTGAAAGTAAGAATCTAAAAGAAGGCGACAGCCATTCACTATTAAAATAGTATTGGTAAAGACGGTTCAGTAAAAGTGGTAAAATTACTACTAATTTATCTTTGGAGAAAGTACAGAAAAAATGTGATGGCAGAATCTGAACCAAAGAATGAGAAAATGATTCATACTGGATTTCATATGATCAGTAGCATAGTGGCTCAGATAAGAAGCAAACCTATTGTTTCTTACTATATGAATGAATCATGGGGCTTGCATGCTCTTTCCTCTACTACCTTTTCAGCTTCATGATGGGATCATAGTGGCACTGGCATTGGCACAGTGACATTTGTTTAAACTGTGTCCTGAGCTGCAGCTTAGCTTCAGTTAAAAAAACCAAGATGTGAAACCAGCTTCAGAAAGTTCTCAGACTTCACATGGACCTATGGAGTCATAGTTTTAACAATCCAAGTTTGATATTACCATAGACTGTATGAGGAGGGCAATAAAGAAACAAGTGATCCTTACTTTTACCAAGGCTCATTCTCATTTTTTCAAAGATGCTAAGCTTGAAATTCACTTTGTGCTACTTAAATCCAGGAGTAAGTTGTGGTGGTACAAAATACACCATATTCTGACTGTTTGGAGGCCAAATGGAAACTAAAAATAGCAGTCAGTAGGTGCTGGGGGTCTGGCCTTTTCTGCCTGCTGTCCCTCTTTACTCCAGTTTTTACACCTACATCATGGTCTGCCTTCTGCAACACCTTCGGGAATGCCTCATAATGCTCCAGCACAGCACAACATGTGCATGGGGGGAAAGGCTGTCACAGTGTGAAGCTCTGGTTTCCCAGTGTGCCTGATTTGGTTAAATGTTATCACAGTAATCATGTGAAAGTAGCCAGTAATAGTGTTAATTTATCATGTGTAGCTTCCACTAAAAAGCAAAATCCTATAACATCCAGGGGGTAATTTTCATTAGTTTTGAATTGCAGTGCCAAGAAGAACTGATGTTCATTTATTGGGAGGTGGGGGTATCAACTGATTGCTAATACTACAAAGTGACTGAATAATACACATGACTGAAAGAGTAAGAATTGAAGTATGGGGAAACGGGTATCATTTGGACTGGGGTTACCTGTGAATATTAAATATATAACTTTCCCAAGGTTCTTATTATTTTACTAGCACTGTTGCATATTGTACAGCAACTATGATAAAAAGCATGTTCTCTTGCTAGTAAAGTAGCAAGAATATTTGCTAGTAATGTAGGTAGGTAAATTGACTTTGGTGAATGTAAGAAATATTTTTGATCTTCATTATGTTTTTTAAGCATGCTTTTGTTTTCTTTTTTTCGTAGGCCTGGAGCTCCCTTTTATGATGATGCCCCATCCACTTATTCCTGTTAGCCTGCCACCAGCATCTGTCACGATGGCAATGAGCCAGATGAACCACCTTAGCACCATTGCAAACATGGCAGCCGCAGCACAAGTGCAGAGTCCTCCCTCAAGAGTCGAGACGTCTGTTATAAAGGTAACTGCCTTACAAAAATACAAGGAATGGTATTTGTCAACAGTATCTTTCTTCCTCAGACATATGCTCCTTTAATCATTCTCTGATTGAAATAAATTATTTAGGGAAATTGAATTAATATACAAGCCAGTTAGGTTGCACTCCTAACCACTATAGGCTGGCCTAACTCAGCTGGCCTATCTTCCTGTGGTAATGTGAGAGGTCATTATATGCCTGTACATTAATCTATCCCCTCCAGGTATGGGACAGAATTGCCTTAAAGCTTATTTGTGACATCCCCAAGTCAGCTCAAGTCTTACGCTGAAGCTTCTAGTGAGCTTTCAAGTGGAGGTTAGGATTGCAGCCATTATCACTTTGTATATCGAGTTCTTCACCCAGATACAAAGATAACAGCATTTCATTTAGGATAGCTCCAACGGCAAGTTGAAAAACAGGTCAATCTGTCTTTGTTGGGCAGAGAAGCTGTCTTCCCAAGGTTGGCATTTTTCTTCTATACAGAAAAAATAACCATCCCTAGTAAACATGTTTATTTTTTTTACTTTGAGTTTATACCTTTTAGCTTTTGTTTTCCCTAATGAGAGGTTTGAGATACACAAAAAGGAATGGGTATTTGTATGTGAGATCCTTTCTGTCTTACTCAGGACAGGATAGCAGAAAAGCCAAAGCCAGCTGTCAGCCCACCCCCATATTCTACCTGTTTTACAGTGTTCTCCCTGTTCTATAAAGATCTGCGAAGTTCGAGGCTCCCTTTGAATGGTCTTCCTCCCCTCCCAGTTATACTTGTCTTGGTTAACCTTCTTTAACCCCAGCTCCTCTCTCAGCTGTCTTGAAGTGCTAGGAAACAAGAGTTCAGTGAGTCCATTTCACTACCTGCAACTCCTTCCTAGTTTGATTCTTATTTATTGCACAGTCTGGGAGGTACAGGACAGAGTAGCAATTGGCAAGCCAAAACATTTCCTATTTAAAATAAGTCTTGCTTCTAACAACTAAGCAGGAGGAATAGTATACCACACATACTGTATAACAGGCCTTGATAAGAGGCAGAAAGTAAATTTAAGCTAACTGTTATGCCTCTTGTCACCAGAATCAACATTTCTGTGTAAAGATAAGACCCTCAGTGCTCTCTTAGACCAACTCAGCGTCCTCAACCCTATTTGGAGCTGTGAGTTATGAAGATGACTAGCAGCCCAGTCCTATCCCCAATCCCGTGCTGTAGCATAGCCACATCAAAATGTTGTATGCTGTTTTGGGGGTGGGGGTGTGGGGTTGAAGATCAGAAGGCTTGTGCTTGTTGAACTGCATGGTTTTTCTAGCATTTTGTAGGAGAATAAACAGTAGTAAGTTGCAAGGGAATACTGTATCAGGAATGATAAATATTTATTTTTAGAGCAGGCAGAAAAGATGGAGGAAGGTATGGTGGAGGTGGATAACACCTACTGCCAGCAGCTTGTTCAGTTATATCCTTTTCCAGTCCCCTGACACAGAGGGGATTTTCTCTCCTTGAACTTCCTCCTGCTAAAGAGATGACTCAGGTCTGAGATGTCCCATTGGTGATCAGGAAACTTGCAGAGCAGTAGGGGAAAGTATTTTCTCTCCTCCCTTCCAGCCTTCTTGATCTGCACACACCACCAACACCATAGCATAAAGTGTGGTCCAGTTGCATGCAAGGTTAGGACTGGATAGTTAGATTGTGAGTCCTTTCAAGGTGCGAACCATTTATTGATTGCTAAGCAAACTCTTTTATTAACTTTTTTGTAAAAAATAATATATAAATAAATATAAATATTTGTATAGATTACTGCTTGAAAACTAAAACTATAATCTGAAGCAAAAGATGAGGCAACTTTGTTTTTTTCTGTTATTTTCCCCCAGTCCTGAAATCTACTACTCACCCAGATCAGTCAAGCAGACATTGCCTTAAATGGTGTTTCTGGGTGGGTAACAGGTTCAGCAGGAAAATAAGGGAGAGATGCTATAGTATCCTCAATCTCACTTCTGCTTTATCTCTGGGTTGTATTTTAACAAACTCTACCCAAGGCAGATTCCAGAAGACATCTGAATTTGTCTAAGAACTCTAGCGGGGACTTGCACGGCCTCTGGAACATCAGAAAGATTCTTTAGCAGTGTAAGATTATTACGATTTAAATTTTAACTCAAGTTGCCCATCTTTTCCCCATAAGTTAATTTTGAAATACTTTTTTTAAATAAAGGCTTGATTTATCTCCTACTATCAATAACTCAAGTAGCAAAAGACTGGGAGAAATCAGTGAAAGCATACAAAGACTTCCCTTAGAAATGCCCCCCCCCCCCCCCGGTTAGGTTAGCCAGTGCATCTTATTAAGATGCAACTTTTTATGAAACTTTTTACTGTGGTACCTTGGTTTAGCATTCCATAATAATCCGTTCTGTAACATGCTTATAATCCAAAACGCTCAAGTATCAGAGTGAGTTCTCCCATAAGAAATAATGGAAACTCAGACGATTTGTTGCACAATCCTTTAGCACATGCTGAAGGGTGTCAGAGAAAATTATCTGAGGTAACTTGGCATTCCAGGACTGCAGTGCACACTCCTGTCACCCTCACAGTCCCTCCACCACCTCAGCCTCTGTAAACATACCCCACAAAATTGGAATTCGGCACGGAGTGGTCTGTGTGCACCTTGCACAGGCACATTTGTGCATTGAGTTCTTAGTCTCTTAAAAACATCAATTTTTTATTAAATCCATCCTTTCTTCAAAAAGAAAGGAATGAATGACTATCATATTGATATTCCACTATCATTAATTCATTAACATGGCTTTTTAGAGAAGCAGAGTGTTTCAATTTATTATTACTAGAATTTTCATTTAATATTGCAGCTAGTTTAGATAAAGACAGAAAATTGAGATTTTATGTTATTGATTGGTGGAATTATGAAACAAGAGAATGAAGCAGAGTGTTGAGGAATTAAATTAATTATGCTCCTACTTCTGCCTAGATCAGTTGCATTTCTATTAAGGGTAAAGGGTATTCCACAAATGAACTGATAAACTGAGTTTACAAAGCACTCTCTCATATACTTTGTCCTGGTACATCTTTTTGTATGACAATAATAAAACTCATTATCTTCTTTGTTTCGGTCATAATTGTTTTGTGTTGGCCTAGGCATTTCTTCTGCTTTCTCCATATTATAATTTGTTCCATAAAGGCATACATAAATATGATAAACAAATTAAGCTCCTAAAATGAATTAATTTACTGTGTAACTCTATTCAAATCTTATATGTGCCCTGAATTACATTTTAATGAAGATTTTCTGAAGATAATACATGGAAGGCCAAATAGTAACAATATGGATTAAACTGAACTATTACATATATTTTACTTACATTTAAATAAAATATATATGTCGGGTTTGTTTAAATCTATAAATTTTCTGGATTTAGTAAACATTAGAATAAGGCATTCTCTGTTTAGATTTAGATCACCAACACAGATACACTGTCAAATAGACAATAAAAGAGAATCAGTGCTAAATCTATCAACTCAAATGTCTTCTTTGCATGTCATTAAAAAAAATCTAAGGTTGGCTCCAGGTCTCATTCTTGCATTTCTCCCATTTGCATGTCTGTCAATTGGTAAGATCCACAAGCCCACCCAGAACAACAGTATTTCATGAGTAAACAGCGCCCATACCAGGGCATATGAGAGCTTACCAGTGGTGCATGCGTGTGGTATTGTTAGGGAGCAATCCTAACCCTGTCTAGTCAGAAGTAGGTCCCATTTTATTTAATGGGAAAGTGTGTTTAGGACTGCAGCCTCAGTTAAAATTGCAATCTATCAGCTAGCCCTCTGTGTTTGTGTGTTTTTCTTTCAGCAGAAAAGATCAATTATTTAACTCTTGGCTATATTGTGCCAACTTAAACAAGTTTTTGATCTATGGCTTTGGAACTTGCAAACAAGCTATTCTGGAGCAGTCCATAACAAACATGCTAAATAGCCAACATGTGTCTAGCCATAAGAAGCAAATGTTCAAGAAGCAAAAAAGCAAATGTTCTTCGCATCATATTACTTCCAGGTTGTGGTATAAAATGTATGCAGAAAGAATTGGCCCAGCTTCATAGTTCTAGTGTATAAAATAAGGGTAAAAGGGTAAAGGTGTCCCCTGCATGTTGTACTGCCGTTCGTGTCCGATTCTGGGGAGCAGTGCTCTTTCCTAGGCGAAGGA
The DNA here is from genome assembly GCA_030015325.1 of Cryptoblepharus egeriae. Taxonomy (NCBI): domain Eukaryota; kingdom Metazoa; phylum Chordata; class Lepidosauria; order Squamata; family Scincidae; genus Cryptoblepharus; species Cryptoblepharus egeriae. Next base: position 4,539,741 of record JAREYC010000005.1, on the reverse strand, counting down.
CACTTTCATGGTCACGTGGTCAGTTTGACAATATGTGGAGGTGCACGGAACTATGTAACCTACTTGCATTTTCATGCTTTTGAACTGCTAGATTGGCAGGAGCTGGGGTCTTGCCATATGCAGGTCCTGAACTACCGACCTGCTGAGCGGGAGCTACTGCAGCTCCTGTATAAAAATAAGATACTTAAAAGTAGTATTGTTTTTACACTGGGTTTGTTTGTTTATATCATGTACAGGAACGAGTCCCAGACAGCCCTTCCCCATCGCCTTCCCTTGAAGAGGGCCGAAGGCCTGGTAGCCATCCATCATCTCATCGTAGCAGCAGTGTATCCAGCTCCCCTGCCCGAACTGAAAGTTCTTCAGACAGAATCCGTAGGTCACAATATGTTCTATTTTACTATTTAAATTGTGTTATCTGTGAAGGTCAATTTCAGTGTGCTGTCATCCCAAACTGACCTCAGATCCCTCCTGATCTCAACTGTACCTGTAGTAGTGAGGATGAATTATCGAATAGTTGATTTGAATTATCAAATTAGTTTAGAGAATTGAGGTGACTCAATTCTCAATAGGTGACTTGGTACATGAAACATAGTTTAGGTGCAGGAAGAGTTACAGATTTGTTTCAGAAGTGAATGTTCACAGGCCAAGCTTTTTCAATTTATTTATTAAAAAATAATAATAGTCAGAAATATAGGTGAAGGATGTATCCACAAATCCTATATGCATTTTTTCACCTATCAGCTGATCAGTGCCATGGGGCCCCAGCAAGTCCCCCCGTGGAGATGCGTGGAGCTCTGGTCCCTTCCAAAGTGTCTTCTGAGCCTAGCAAATACCATGGATGTCTGTCTGTGGCCTCTACCAGTCTCAGACTGAGCACTAGAGGCAAATGGTATAATTTCCAGTTGTCTGTGGCCTCTGCTGGGCTCAGACTCTGGGCTCTGCTGGGCTCAGAGGACCCTCCAGTTTTAAGTATGCACAGTGGTATGTGGAACAGAATGGAATCCCCGTGGGTACTGAAAATTAAATCTCTAAACAAATTTTAAAAGAACAAAAATTAAGTTGCAGAAAAGTCTGAAAGATACCAACATAAAATAAAAACATAAAAACTAGAAGATATAAAACATTTTAAGACTCCATTAAACAAATTGTTTTTAACCAGTCATTGATTTGACCCAGGTGAAGTAGTTCTAAAAAGCCTAGGTACCAGTACCAGAAAGTCTTGTTCTCTATCCCCACCAACTGACAATGGTGGGATATGGGCAGCATGTGACCTGATGTGCCGGAATCCCCTGTGGATTTACGTACATTTCTTATTTCTTTTACATAGAACCTGAAGTACACATCCTCCCTGTTCTGCTTCTCTTTGGAATGAATGCAGGAAGTGGGAGCTTAGAAACCAGTATCCTTGATCCTACTTCTGACAAAGAGAAATCACATGGAGCAGGGAGGCTGTATGCTTCATTGTTTGTAAGTACAGGTACAGGGAAGGGAAGAGAGCATGCTCCAAATCACCTGACCCTGCCAACCTGTTGTTAAGCCCTAAATACATAGGAAGTTCCTCCCTCCCACTACATGGATAGGACTACTCCTGCTGCAATTCCATTCTAACTTGCTTGCAGCAAGCAGAAGAGGATCTTAGCACCAGGTGGAGCTACAGTTTGGAGAAGGTCATCACCAAGTGTCCTTAGGGGCTCATCCATTTACCATCACAAAGATGCTGATCCATGCAACCATTTCAGATTGACTCATGGAAAGGCGAACTTTGTGGCACACAGAGCAGAGACTCTGATGATTTCTGATGAGACAGAAAGGTTAGGATATCTTAAATACTGTACTGTCTGTGCCTGTAATAGATAATTCTATTAATATTAATTTATAATTGAATTAATTGTGATTAATTTTAATTTTTTTATTTATTAGATTTTTACTCTGATTTTTTCCTCTAAGATGGCACCGTTTGTCTATAATAGTTTTTCATTTGTACACATGTAAATTCAGAAATGTAGACTTGTTCTTGTTCTTTTCCTAATTGTTCAACAATAAGTTCTAAAGTATTCAGAATTGAAGTGGAAAGACCTATCATATGATAGAAAATTATGTTAAATTTCATTGTACAATAAGGAAAAGAATATTGGATTATTCTCAGAGATTGGGAAAAGTATATATGATATACCCTGGAATCAGAAGTAAAAGCAAAATCAGAAGTCAAAATATTTGTTCTCAATGTGTTTAGTTATCACTGTTTACTGTATCTTTTGAATTCATTGCATATTTTGTTGTATAGAGATACATAGGACTCCTTGTTCCCAAGTGTTTGTAATCAAAATATTGACACAAGGACAACACAGGATAGAAAGTAAAGTGATGGAGGCAGAAGTAAATAAGGGAAGCACAAGTATAAATTCCTTGGCTGCAGTGCAGTGGAACTGGTGTGAACAACTGCATCCTACATGGATTCATCTCTAGCAGTATAGTAGGCACAGATCCATGTTGATCTGTTCGGGCAATCATGCCCAGGAAGAAGGTTTAGCCAGCGTAGTCCAAAGACACTCCCATAGTCATGGGACTGGCATGACTGCTAAAGGCATACAGGATGCTGTTTTACCTTACCACCAAGGTGGTATCTATTTATCTATTTGCATTTACATGCTTTTGACCTGCTAGGATGGCAGGAGCTGAGCTAAGGGTTGGAGCTCACCCCATCTTGTAGGAACTGGGTCTTGAAACCTGGCCTGCTGGTTAACAGGCACAGTGTCTTAACCACTTGTGCCACCACAGCCCTCACGGGAGTAAGCCCCATCAAATACAATGGAGCTTACTTCTGAGTAGATAGGTATAGGTTTGTGCTAGTTAAAATTGGGAACGTGAATGTCATTTTCATTCAGTATTTCCTGAAACTTACAATGTCATTGTAGTTAGATAACTTTATCCAAAATGTGCTTTCATTTTTTTTACATTCTTGACCTCTCAAAATAAGATCTCTAAATTTCTTTGCAATGTACATGTGTGCCCTTGGGTTTCCACACGTGGACAGTCAAGGAGCCCAGTTGGGCAGGTCAAGAGATTGTATAGAATGTCTGCATATAGCCATATGATTTACGTGTTCTTACTGAAGAGTCTTTAAAAAATGTCCTATGGAAGCAAGGTGTTTGAACAGGAGTGCACATACTACCTATGAAAAGAGTCAGGATAGGTAAACTGCAATTGGGGGAAGTAAGGAATAGCTTGTGTTATACCTATCAAACTTAAAGCCTTGGGTCCAGCTCTTCTTTCATTCCTGTATAATTGCAGGGGCATTTGGTTTCTCTTCTAAATTGTTCACTCTGCCCTAAATGCAGTAGAAAATTTGTTAGTCATAAGTACTATGGAATTTTCTAGCATCAATATATTGTGGTGTTTTTTTAATTTTCTGTCTGCATGTTACTAGCAGCTATCCATCAGAATGGTTTGTCCATGAACCAGATGTTGATGGGTTTATCACCGAACATCCTACCTGGTCCAAAAGAGGGTGACCTGGCTGGCCATGATAGTGGACATGATTCAAAAAGAATGCATATGGATAAAGGTAGACCAGTTTTTAAATTATTGTTTGTCTGTGTGTTTGTCTGTCTGTCACTGGTTGTATACAAGCAAAACCTCTGATGAAGAAAGTTTCCAGTCTTTTCTATGAAATTTCATTATTTCTTTGATATGTGAATGCAAGTGTATGTTCATGACATATATTAATAATTATTTTAAAAGTGAAAAAATTAATGAAATTATTTAATAATGGGAAAGAAGAAGACAGTGATTAAAACACAGTGGGAAAAACTGTAGCTCTTGTCTACTCCACTTCTTAGAAGCATCTTCTTTAGGAGCCTTTCTATTGAGAATTTTTTTTGGTGTGTGTCTAGTTGATCAAAGAAGCAGCCACTTAAAGTCAACCACTATAACTGCTGATGGCCATGGGTTTAGAGCTAAATAGCTTAGTCCTACAACTGTTAACAAAGCAAAATGAGACTGGAAAATATCATGTAATTTATTTTAAATTTAATCAGCCATCTGATTGCAAATATGTGAGCAAGATTAATGTCTATTAGTATTTATATTGATTATTATTCATTCTCATATGGATTATACAGACTTATGGGGTACTCTCTTTTTGTATAGTAAACATTAACTGGTACTTTTATTTTTTAAAAAATTACAAAAATGTGGTTTATAGACGCTATAATTTTAAGTACATGATATGTAGACTTATGCCACCTCTGTGGAACTGAGAGATAATGAGATAATAGAGGTTCAACTCAAAGCAACAGCTTGATGGGAATGCAGAACAAAGCCATAATAGGAAGTGCTGTGGTACATCTGTATGGAATTGCTGCAGTAGTAAAAATTTTAAAACAGGACATATTTTGTGGCATAGTTTAATAGTTACAAAAGGTTCCCAGCTCTATCCTATGTGCAGCTACTGTGTGATATGGAAGGCGAATTAAAATCTGGACACTTCATTCTGGACAGGTGGCATCTTTAATAAGATTACACTAAAAATTAATGGAACAACATTTCTTTTATACAAATCATTAATTTTGGTTCATTGCACACACAACCTGTTATGGCTTCTTGTGTGCCCCCCACTTAGACCCTGCAAATGGCATCTGTGCTGAAAGGTTTGTTCATTTTAGAAAAGGTTTGTTTCAGCACATTCAAGTTTATGTTTAAAAATTGGACATCACCCTGTTAAAATCTGGAAGCCTTGCAATGGAATTGTTACACATCTAATGTGGCTTCTATTAAAAATTGGACCTGGTGGTACTACTTTAGAGTGATTCAGATTTATATCACTTTAGCTAGTTGGTGAGATCTGTGCTGTTTGAAAGTGCTAAGGGTTCCTTTTTAAAAAACAGTCCTTGTTTAGGACACAGCGCCTTTTTCCCCCTTCTCCTCCCTCTCTGCCTAAGGAATTGGTTGTAAATATTCATGGGTTATCTAGATTTATAGGGTATACTAAATTAAAAATTGTTTTCTGTCATGACTGCATTTATCATATCTCCTGAACCAGCCCTGTAACTTTTAGGCTGAGCTTACCTGTATGAAAGCAAGTGACTTCACTCTCAGATATTTGCAGTGATAGTAATTATCTGGTTGCATCATTATGGACCTGCAGTTCAGATATGCAATTTTGTTTCTGACCACCTTTAATCATTCAGAATCATTAATCATTATTACAAGTGGAGAAATGAATGCAAACCAAATAGACTCAGGCATTTATATTCTTAAGATGGAAAATGCCTTGTCTGCATCACTTGACTATTAAAAAAGTCAGAATTTTTGAACATTAGTCATTAAACATTTTTGCATTATTCTGTTTTCTTCTGAGACATATTTGTGCTAATCCATCAATTTGAGCTAGAATGACTTTTAATAATTACAGCTGCAAGGTGTTTGAGAAACTCCACCTTTGGAAGGAGCCTCTCTTTTTCCTCCTCCTTATTTTAAATTCATATCTTCCAAATTAGTTTCTAAATTTAAAACTTGTGATATATTTTTACAAGTTTAGGTAATTGACATGTTAATTGAAAGATTCAGAAGTCATTTGACACATGTAAATTACATGCTCAATCTGTTTTTCTTGATTTGCAAACCAGTTTTTCTAGGCCGCAGCTCATACTGAGAAGAGCTGCAGGGTACGATGCCCCATCTTAAACTGCACAATATCTATCATGAGTGGGAGAGCAAGCTTCAGATAAAAGTTGTGATTTTGGGGGGCAAGGGTAGTAAAACCTAAGATGGCTCAACTTGAATCAAGTCTAGAGTCACCACTCCCGTGTGGCTTGACTTTAAAAATGAATCCTAATGGGGGCCCTTACCAAGTCACCTGTTCCTAACTCTAAAAGAGTTGAGTCGCTCCCAGGATCAAGTACTGAGTCAGGGGTTGCATTTAAACGCTTTTCCATTTCAAAGTGAAGTTTTTAATGCCTTACAGCAGTTTACTCAAACTAGAGAGTCACAACCTCCAGTTCATATAAAGGTCCCCCACTCCTTTTAAGGGGTGGGGGAAGAAGAAAAAGCAGTAATGCAATCCACAGGATTGTGCAAGGCCCTGAAACAGATGAGTTGTGCTGGGCAAGTTCGGCCAGCATAGGGATCAGGGGCATGGGGAATACAGGGAGGAGCCCGGGGGGAACTGCTTCAGGGAGAGCAGGCAGCTGGACTGGGACTTGGCACTTGTGCCAGATCCAAGCCCCCTTAATTCCCAGGCAGCTGGAACCACACCAGGGCTGCTCAGATATTTGCCACCAAAATCAGTGGCGCAGATCAAAGTAGACCCACTGAGGCTGCTGCTGTTCTTAGCAGCAGAAGACCCAGTTTTGAGCTGGATGCAGAGCAGGCATTCCAGCCTTCCTGCTCCAGTGCTGTTTGTGTTCCTTGCTCATTCTTCATAGTTACACAAGGTGATGTTTATTAGCATAATTCGTTATTTTACATTGTTCTACCACATTCACTACTTTGATATCTTTGTCTTTTTTAAGGTGGTTTCTTTGCAGAAACGATTCTGTTTGATTTCTAAGCCTGACTATTTGACTTAATCTGAATATAACACTGGTTCTGAGCTTAGGCACCTGGTTCACAGCTTTCAAAAATACAGGAAATTGTATTTTTTTCCTCCTATTAAATCTTCTAATGGTAGTTCATAATTGTAATACTGGTATGTTGCTTTCCAACTACTTTGACACAATTTGGAAACTTACATTTTCTCTGTTGAGCTTGGCTTATTTGCCACAAAACAACAGAGGGGAAGGTGGAGGAGTCACATACAATGACAGCTTTTGAAATTTTGTCATGCAAAAAAATGAAAAGAGCCCTGTTCTTTTCTGATATATTTTAATACAGCCACTCGCAGAAAGGAAAATACCAAGTGCTTTTGGTTCTCATGAGACTGATTACAGGTGGCAGCTCTCTTGCTTCTTTCTCTTGAGTGACTGAGCAATAGAACAGTGCAATTCTGCTCATATTTACAGCAGCCAAGGTCAACAATTAGCAAATGGGAAAAATGGGTTGACAGCAAAAGACATGAAAATGGGAGACAATCCTTTCCCAATAGGTGTTTCTCTGTTACCAATATTAAAGGGAACATATGTAAAAGGGGGTTTAACACTACCACCCCAAATAAACCCTTGGATAGATGTCTCTATTTTATACATGGAAAATATTCAAGACCACAAGCTGGATATGGTCCTTGAAATTCTTTTATCTGGCCTCATGTGAGAATTGGACTCTACCAGCTTCACCATCACCTGCTGAGCTATGAAGTAACACTTCTGCAGAAGTGGTGCTACTGAAAGCAAGGTGCTGGGGATTTTTAGAAGCACTGCTTCTGTGAAGACTTTGAAAGAGACTGTCAGATGGAAGTCTCTGAATGTGGTGAATGGTGCGAGGGAAGAAGCAAAACAAGAGGGGTGCAAAAGGGAGATGCCGCTGAAGAGCTAGGAGAGTCTAGTTATAATGTGGACCACGCATTTACCACCACTTCTTCTGCTAAGAAATAAGTAGATTCATAGGGGTCCATGACAGGACAGAGTACGAATGGCAGTGTTGACAAATCTGAGTTCTTGGCCAGCCTAGCTTTAACCCCTGTGTCTCAACCTTAGGAACTGAACCACAGCAGCAATCCCTCAGGAGCCCAACTACAGCTGCAACCCCTGCATCTCAACCTCAGGAGCACAACTACGGCAGCCCACTAACCTGGGGATACAGAAGGCCACTTCAGCAAGCCCCATGTATCCACTATAAACTGTACCTCATGCAGCAGGTGTTACGGGTTGTCAGGGTCTCCTTATAAGGCAGACACCACAGCTGTTCCTTGTTCAGTGTGATCTGAAGGGGGTCTCCCCAGGTGCCACTGACTTGGTGCCAGCCCAGGCTTCCTGACAGTCTCATCATCATCATCATCATTTATTAATGGTCTACAGACCAGCCATAAAAAACTTATAAAAACAAACACAAAACCATAAAACAACAACATATACAAAGTGACAGTCTGGATTCTGACAACCTTCTGCTGTGGATACAGCCTACTTGGGGCAGCCCAGCTCACAGACCTAACTCTGGATTGCTCTCCCTATCTTGATAACAGTTTCCAGATGTAGGAGTCCAGATCCACACAGTCCATCTTTTAGCTTGCTACTTGTTTCAAGGCATTACAGCAAGCATCTGAGAAGTACTCAAGTGATTTCTATACCTGCTCCTGAGGTGCGGGAAGAGGGAATTTCTGCCTGGGAAACAGGCTCTGGATCTAGTGTAACTGCTCTGTTCTAGGCTAAGCTGAACATGCCCTCAACATGCCTCTCCTTCATAGGCTGGTACAGATAGGCCAGCTCAGTTCCATCTGTCTTGGGCCAGTCTATGTTGACTTAGACTGCCTCAAGCCTTTTCTGGCATAACTGGGTTGCCCCATCTTGGACTTGGGCCACCCCACTGATAAATAGGATAGCCCAAGTCCACTTCTGGATTTATGCATTTTCTCTTCTGTCATTTGCAGCTAATGGATGTATATTTCTTGTTTTCACCTGCTTAATGAAGTCATTTTCTGCTTAATGACATCACTTCTGGCCCTAAGCATGTGCCATGAATGCTATTTTGCCCACTATATAAAATAATTTTTACACCCTGTATGTATATATACAAACAGTGGCTCGCAACACATTTATTAATAGTATAAACCTATAAATCAAGGAGCACAATCCTAACCATGTCTACTTAAAAGTAACCCCCATTGTGTTCAATGAGTCTTAGCCCAGGAAAGTGTATTTAGGATTGCAGCCAATGTCTCTTGATTGAACGTTTCCTCAGGTTAGTGGCAAATGCTCCAGATGCACCACTCCAATCTCTAAAATAAGGCATTTATAGCATCAGGAAGCCTCACAGGTCTCCTGGTACCTGGGAGCATGAGCTCCCAGGTAAGGGCATGAGCTCCCAGGTAAGGGTGCAAAAGCTCCTAGGGTGCCACTATGCCAGGATAATTGTGATGCATTCCAGACACCACCTCATGCCCTTCATCTATGTTCCCAACATCTAAGGTAGGACTTTGGAAACGGCTGAATTATACCATATCATATTCTTCCATGTCTGGAAGATGGTCACTTCTAAAATACACAAGGTTTAATCTGTCCCAAAATGCCATGGTTTGAACATGATGCTGTCAAGCAATGCTTAAGAATGAAGGATGGGGCGTCTCACACTCTACAATAAGCATGCCAAATTATGCATGCCACAGCTAAGACTAAGATGATGCAGTCCTAACCAATTTAGGCCAACATAACTCACCTGGCATACCTGGTGCAGGGAGGTGGACGTATGCCTGTACACTGGCCTTCTCCCCCCCAATCGGCTTAACCTCCTCCCCACTCCCAGATCAGCACAGAACTTATACCGGAGCTTATGCCACCCTAACTGGAGATTAGAATTGCAGCCTGAGATACTTAAATTTCATATTTTACTTCAATGGTTTTGTATCAATACCCTGTCAAGTGTATAGGCCAAAAATTACAGTTACACACCCAAATCCACATTGACCAGGGATGCATCCCATGGCCCACCTTTGGATATGGAAACAATGGAGACGGGAAACCTTTCACAGTTTCTCCCATCCATTAACTTTGTTATTAGTCTTGCTGCTATTTTTGAAGTTAATTGTGCCTTTCTAAGGTTAACTGTGCCTTTCAGGAAGCCTGCACACTGTGGGAAATGACTCAGAAAGCATTAACAGGAGCTTCCTTTTCTCATTCGTTCCCTCTATCGTGCAGGTATGTGTGGGGGATGCAGTATTCAGGCATGGCTCTGTGGATAAGTATAACCACGTACAGTAAGTCGTTGACTTATGAATGAGTTCTGTTCTGGTACTTCATTCATAAAATGAAATGTTCATAAGTCCAACACCATTTTTCACATTTTGAAAAAAAGTACAAGAAAATTAGTGTCAGTTAAATATTTTTACTGTTAGCATACTTTATATTCTTAAAACTATTTACTGTGTACTTTACAAAACTTTTAAAACATGTTTGCTGTTACAATACAGTACTATTCAGTATACAGTACATTAGTACCTTAAATGCAGCAGACAAGTTATTGACTGGGGGAGTGAGGGTAGGAGAGAGATGATGAAGTTGATGGAGCATCAGGAATAGGTGAAGCGGTGAGACAGATGGAAGGAGAGACTGCTCAACACTGGCAGCTTACGATGGGAGACTGATGGAGGGAGAGGGCGCTCAATACTTGCGGCGTAACGTTGGGTACCAGTGAAGGGACAGGATACTCAACACTGGCAGGAGATGCTCCTGGCACATTGGGAGACCAATGGAGAGAGAGGATGCTCTGGCTGTAGCACTGGGTGACATTCTGAACAGAACCAATGCCAGAAGCATTGCCACCAAACAGCAGAGTGAATCTATGAACCAGATATGGCTGGCAGTAAATTTTTTCATCTTCAGATTGTAGCAGAGGTGCAGGTACAGTCACTCACACTGGATTCTACTCTACTGTATCTACACTCTTCAAAAAACAATCTAGTGATGTTTGTGTAGTAACTTCTTTCTTCATCATAGATGATTCTGTAGCACTGGATGGTATTCTGAACAGTTGCAGCAACCTTTCTGTATCTTTCTACTCTGGGGTCCTGTGCCTCAAAAGCTAAAGAAAATCCCCTTGCCAACTGATGTGTTGTGAATCTCTTCCACACAACAAGAAGAGAGCCCTTGGCAATGTTGTTAAGTGTTCTTGGGTTCTCTGAATGAGACACCAAGAAAGGCTTCTGTTTCAAATTGCCAGAAGCACTGCCACCAAACAACAGTATTAGTCTGTCCTTTGCTGCTTTGTAGCCTGGCATCACCTTTTCCTCCTTGCTGATGTAACTTCTATCTAGCATCCTCTTTCAGTAGAGTCCTACTGGAAGGACATTAAAAATCTGCTGGGGCATATATGAGCCTTCATCAGAAATTGCTCTTGGAAGTTGTAGGAAACTCTTGGGGAGTTATGGTATCTGCACTTGCTGCCTCACCACTTATTTTAATGTTGTGAAGTTTGGCTCTAGCTTGGAATCTTTGAAACCAGCCATCGCTGGCAGTAAAAGTTGCATCCTAAGCTTGTTGCTCCCTTGTCCAAGTCTTCAAAAAAGCTTTTGGCTTTTTCTTGAATCAGCATTAAGCTGAGCAGGACTCGATGCCAATGCTGATCCTTCATCCACACAATGAGAAGTTTCTCCATCTCCTCTATGACTTTACCATGCTTCCTTGATATTATTGTTGAACCCATTTACACAGAAGACTTCACGTGTTCTGTGATCTTGTCCTTGTTCTTTAGTATTGTACCCATGGTGAAACGATTCATGTCATAGGAACGAGCAATGTCCACTGTCTTTCCGCCTTGGTCCAGTCTCTCAAGTACTTGCACTTTTGTCGCCATGGTACTCACTTTGCACATCCACATAAGTGCTTTTATGCTTGCTTTCAGACATTTTTGGAGACCAATGCAGGTAGAGGGTGCTCAATACGCTTGCAGCAAAGGGTGCAGGAAGGATGGGAGACCTGTGCAGGGAAAGGGTGATCAATTTGCTTGCACCAGAGGTGCCCGCAGTAGTGGAGACCTGTGGAAAGAGAGGTTGATCAACTTTTCTTGCACTAGAGGTACTTGCTCTAGCAAAGATCTGGGGAGGGATTGCCAGCAGAGGCTCCAGGTGCTGTGGGAAAGCGATGCACTCAGCGGGCTCGAACAGAGATATGCAGGCAGAGGGCTCCAGGGAGAGCGATGTATGCAGAGGGGTGCTCTCCACTTGTAACTGAGACCACCAAACCATGTACAGATGCACCAAGCACTTTGCAGAAACGGTCGTAGACATGCAGTTCCACACTGATGGACATTTGTATCTTCATCGATATGAAGACATTGTATACTGGATCAGTGGATATGGAGGACTGCTTGTATATTTTTTTTAAAAAGGAGATGTCAGAAATGAGATCTGGATTAACCTAAATCATGCAGCCCCAGTAAAACATCCACTAATTCCCTAGCATCATTAACAACTATCCTGAAAAGCTGTTGGTTTTTGCTTAAGACATTGTCAAGTGCATTCAAGCTAATATTCTTATACATGAACTATTAAAATGTACCCGTGTTGCAGGAATAACATTTCAAGAATATTTGTGTACCTGGGCACATGCTTAACTCCCCCTCCCGTCCAACACCCCCATCCAACGCACCCTTATGCAACATACACTCCTATGCAATACACACATCCATGCAAAATCCCCTGTGCAACATCCCTCATCCCCCATGCACCATGCCCTCTCCATGTACCATCCTTCTCAACCATGGGCACCCCTAACTAGCAGGTGAAGAATTTGAGGATGGGTTTGATCAGACTTCTATGTTAAGTTTATGACAAAAATGCATTGCACCCCTTTTTACCCCTTTAGGGTTAAATTTCTAAAAAACTGCTTAGTGGATGCTCATGTCGTGTAAGGAATACCCTCCCCAATTTTCATGGTTCAAGAGTTGGGACATCCCAAGAGTTGGGACAGGGTGTTGATAAGTCAGGGATATTTCAATATATATGGAGGAAAACACATTACACCCCTTTTTACTCCCTTCCAGTTTGAATTTTCAAAAATTGGTTCTTAGTGGGAAGGAACAGAAGGAACACTCTCCCCAAATTTCACGCTTCTAGGTCCATGTGCACCATCCCCTTGCACCATTACCCATGCTCACCATCCCTCCCCCTGTACCATCTCTCCCCATGCTCCATGCCCCATGTGCACCATTCCTCCCATACACAACATCCCCCATGTGTATCTTCCCCTGTGCACCATTCTCCTTTGCACCATTCCCCCGTACACACCACCCCCATGCGCACCATCCCCCCATGCACAAATTTCCCCTTTTCACCTCTTCTGGTTGGGATTTCCCAAAGTCGGTTCTTAGTTGGTGCTTACATCATGGAAGGAATATCCACCCAAATTCCACGCTTCTAGGTCCTGCGGTTTTGGCTGGGCATTGATAAGTGGGTCAGTCAGTTATTTTTTGTATAAAGAATTAGATTGCATGCTCCCATGTTCCTTGCACTGAATAATAAGAACTATGCACATTTCCCCCCTAACAAATTGGTTTTAGTTTTTTATTATGGATACGATCCTAATCTAGGCTGGCAAAACTCATTGGTCTTCCAGTTCCTGTGGTGGTGTAGGAAGCCAACCACATGTCTGTCCACTGGCCTAACTCTTCCCCAGGAGTGGGACAGAAGTGCCTTATAGCATTTTTTGTGACACTCCCAGGCCTACACAGGACTTGTGCTGGAGGTTAGACTGGCCTAACTGGGGATAGGATTGCAGCTTGTCATGTATTTTCTCTGCTATTTTGATTCTTCCAGTGATGCAGGAACTAATATGTAACTGCATTGGTCTGCTTTATAGCTGTGGTTTTGACTCCAGTTTCATGGTCCTTTCCACATGCTGTTTATAGTTTAGAAGTTCAGTTAAAGCTGAGGAAGCTTTTTCAAACTTTTAAATGTGCAGGTGATATTGGAATCACAATAATAGTTAACTAAAGAGCTTCCTCAACCCTCTGTATTTTGTGCACCTTGATGCCGTTAAAAATAAATTAAAAGCAAGGTTCAAATGTTCATGTTCTTTGAAGTTTAAAGTCTTGACCATTGAGAATTGTGGAAGAGACATCTTTTCTTTGCATATTCATGCAAATTATTTGTACCACATTTTTTCTTCAACCCTTGAAATTGACATTTGTTTCTAGTACTGAATGAACTGCTTATACCTGCATGTAGTTTGTCATCTACTCATCCATACCATTATTGGCAAGTGCAGGATCTCATCTGATTAGCCTGAGCCCTGAGCTGTGGCTAGATAATGAATTAACTGGATGTATGAATTTGTGACTTAGCACCCTGTGGTATTTGATAAAAAAATCCACAGTAGTCACATGTTACTAATCACAGTAGTTTTCTTGCTATTGAATGTAAACATCCTAGTTGAGCATTAGTTCACTGTAAATACAGTAGTGATAGAGTTTAATATGAACACACGCTAGCGACCCAGTGGCAACTCCGGATTTTTACAGAATTTGTAACATTTTATTTACCAACATGATTTGTTAGAAAATCCCATTACTATGAGCAACACTATACTGGCTGTACTCTGTCTTGTTCATACTCACCGTTCTTTGCTTATCTACATTTTACACACACGTATGTCCACATGCACACACACACACACACTCACACACACACACACAAATAGACTTTAGCTTGGCTAAATGCTTGGCTACATTATAGGTTATGTAGCTTGGCTATGTTATAGGTTAAGAAGCAGTGTAAAAGCTCCCCAGTCTGCCATGCTTGGAGCAGTTGAAATTCCTCTATCAGTTTAATGGAATGATTTTCTACTTTATTCCAGGCCTCATTCTGTTATTTTTTAAAGTCCAAGCAGTAGCTTGAGGTCAGGTAATATTCAATTTTTGTAAGTTAATGCCCTGATCAGAATCTTTGGGATGAATTAGAATAACTCGTAAGTATGAATAATAAAAAGGCAAATAATTTTGTTGCTTTTAGCTTCACAAAAAAGCTTAAGAGTGCAATCCTATCTCTGTCTACTCAGATAAAAGCCCCATTATATTCGATGGGGCTTACTTCCAAGTATGTTAGGATAGGATTGCAGTATAAAGCTTTAAAAGTTGCCTTTTCTCCTTAAAAGTTTCCATCAGCAGCCAGCACTTTTAATTAAACAATGTTCCTATATGCAGATGCCTTTTTGCTCTTGGTAATCAGGCCATTTTTCCCTACTGTATGCATTGAACTTTTTGAAAATCTTCAGCTTGCCACCATTACTAGTGTCTTATGGAACAGTTTCAGAATATTAAACAAGTACAATTGTTTTAACTACTGTGAAATTGACATATGAAGCTGGAAACCAAAAGCACCTTTCATGGGATTTTAAACACTATTTTCTTCCATATGCCATCCCAATTATTATTTAGATATTACATTCCTAATTTACTGTTAAGGTTGATTAGAATTCAAGCCTCTCAAAAGCATGCACCAAAGGTCTTGGGCTGTGGAAAACATTTTTATAAAATAATCCATTAATGCAGAGGAGTGCAACTAAATTAGTTAGCAATTTGCTGAGCATGAATTAATGAACAGAGCTTCTCCCAGCTCCCAGAGTTGTAATTTTCATAATAACCTCAGACCTTTATTTGGCAGGTTGTTTAGTTTTTTTCGTTTGAAGGTTTTCATTAGTCTAATGAGGACTATGCAAGGGCGAGCAGTCAGCACAATTTACATGGGGAAGCTATCATAATAAATGAAGCAATTTGAATAACACGCAAGGGTTTATGCAACAAGATAAGAAGAGATTGTAGAGCGAGATTTAGAGGTAACCAATACATTAGACCAACTAATAACTGAAGTAATCCCAATAAAAGGCTTAAGTGAAAGGAATGAAATTAATGATATATACAAAACTGTAATGATATGATACATGATTCATTAGATTAATAAAATAAGTGTTCAATTGTTTTTAGTGCTTTTAGCACAAGCTTTGTTTGTATCAGGCACTTTAATTAGGATTGTTCACTGGATCTACTTGGCTTAGTTAAATTTTAGGCTATGGCGGTGTTTTAATGATATTTCTTTCTCTTCTTATTTAATCTTTATAGCCCTGATAGTCGTTTAATTAATTATATGCAATATATTCTGTATGGAGATACATTTTTAAAAGTAATTGCTCACAGCTCTACCTAAGTGGTGATTAAAGTTTGGGGATGAATGCAAAATATCTGTTTGTTGATTATTAAAAACATATTTGCTGCTATTTAAAATAAGGAAAAACCACTTCATGTCCTGCATTTACCATACTTTAACTTGGTGTTCATTCCAGTTTTTGAGTAAATCATGTATATGCTTTACTGATACGGACACTTACAAAAACATGTGTAAAAAAGTTGTTTCTTTAAAAATTGGTACATTTACATTCTTTTGGTATAGTTGGCTGGTTAACCTAATATCCTTCCTGCAGGTGTATTGATGAATTGCATATTGATGTCCTTATGTAAATGCATTTTTTAAAATCCTTATGTAAACACATTTTTTAAAATTAAACATTTTTATAGTCCTAAACACAAATTCCAGACAAGTATTTGGAAAATCTGTAGAGAAGAGCAATAGATCAAATTGATGGTGATGCTAATGCTAGATGAAGTAGCTGGATGAATTCCCCTGATAAGAGTGTTTTAAAATGAACAGAGTTGTTCATTTAGAAATGATCAGTGGTCATGACCCACCAGCCTGGAAACACAGGCCAGTGTCTCTTTGAAGAGTGGGGAAGACAGCAATTGGATCATGCTACTGCAAGGGAAGGCGGCCGGGGGGTGGGGGGAATCCTGGAAGGTCAGGACAGTGGAGGGAGCCCTTCCCAGGGCTTCAGTTTTTTTCATAAAAGGCAGAAGTGCCCTTTTTCCCTTAAAAAAAGAAACAAAACTTTTGAAGGCTCTGCAGACGGCTCCCACACCTCCAGATCTCCAGCACTGGATTCAGTTTAGTAGAATCCTCTCTTCCATCCCTGGCAGCAGCATGATCCTAGGGATCATATCGCTGTCTTCCTCCCTTCCCAGCAATAAATTTTAGTGTTCCCTTGAAGGCAGAAGCATTTTGTTGGTGGGTTATATTATCAGAGTTGTCTTTCAGCTACATTATAGCATTAGAGAAAAAGGTAAATGCAAATTTAACTAGGAGTAATTTCCACTGAACTTAATGAATTTTAATTCTGAGTAGATGTGTGTTCAAGTGCATGTGAATAGTGATAATGAAAAGTGATATACTGTTCAGTGACGCCTCATGTAACAAAGCCTCACATAAAGTATGTTTCACGTAACAAACAAAAATTTCTCCAGGATCCTGCTTCACGTAACAAACTGTGCTTCATGTAAAGAACACATTCGTTGGCAGCTGGGGCAGATGCGCTGGCCAGCAGCCCTTTTAAATAGTGTCAGGGCTGCCTAGCATGCCTGTCCATAGCAAAAGCAACACTTCTGCGCTGTTCCTCCTGTGGCCGGGCATCCGTAGAGCAGAGGGAGAGAACAGCAGTGGTGAAGAGGGAAGCAGCTCAGGGCTAGCCAGAAGGGAGAAGGGGAGAGAGATGCTCAGGATGACGATAAGGAGAAAGTGGGGAGACACTTTGAAAGTGTCATAATTACAGAAGAAAGTGTCTTTGATTGCAGCCTCCTAACCATGTCTTCCCAGAAGTAAGACCCATTGTGTTCAATGGGTCCTACTCCCAGGAAAGATTATTTGATTGCAGCCTCCTAACCACATCTACCCAGATGTAAGATCCATTGTGTTCTATGGAGATTACTCCCAGGAAAGTGTCTTTAGGATTGCAGCCTAAGTAGACTTCATAGGATCATGCACATTGAATGCATGTTTTGAATTCAATTCCAGTGTTTTGTAATCATTTTTACAAACACTTAATATTTTTCTATGAATATTTTTGGGGTGTGGAACCAATTGTCTGAGTTTCCATTATTTCCTATGGGAAAATCCGTTTCACGTAACAAACATGCCTCCGGAACGAACTAAATTTGTTACGCGAGGCACCACTGTACTTCGAAAGAGACAGTGAAAAATCATTGTTAGGGAGTTCTTAACAAAATATTGTCAGATATAAGGAACTTCCTTTTATCAGTAACTTTTTTCAGTCCCAATAATTTATTTTTAAATGGTGCTTTATTCTATATAAGATGCAGTGCTAGATCACCAAAATGTCCCATCTTCTTTAGAAGAGCTAAAGCATAAATAAGATCCAGCTATTAAAAATAGCAGTATAATATAAGATCTCAAAAAAATAACTTGGCAATGATATATAGTCATGGAATCTGATATTCTTTATATTTTGTGGCATTACAGGAATTATGATGTCATGTATGGTCAAAGGGATACACATGTGGATCGTTAGATAGTGCTGAAGTGTAACATGATCGATAACTGATTTTTAACAACACTGAAATAGCCTGGTGAAATCTACTGCCATAATCACCTACGTATAATATCCTTCCTAAGCAGTACGTGACAAAAGGCATTTGTAATTATATTTACTTCTGGAAGATTATGGTTCATAGTTAAACCAAGAGAGGCATCCTGTCATTTTCAGAACCCGTTAAATGTGACAGAATCTATTTTTCTGCCAACTTCTGAAGACCAGGCAGAGAGCAAATTTGCTGTGGTCAGCTAAGTGTAACCACTGAGCAGGAAAGTGAATTTAATAATGCATTATTGTTCTTCACTGAAGGTGAACTGTTACAATGCCTTTGTTATAGCAGACTTTGCCTCTGCTTAGGTTTCCAGATGCCGTGCAGATTACCTGATTAAAATCTCTAATGCATGATAAAATATACCATGTAGGCTTTTATATTAACATAAATGCATCAGTTTTTGGAGGACTTCTGACATTAAAGCTAATTGGAAATGTTTACTACTATGCTATATGATGTACATATTATAAATAAGATTTTATTATATAGAAGGCTAAATGATAAGGAACTGTGAATTTACAAGGCTTATAACTACAGTATGGTTTTCAGGTAGTAATAAGAACGAATCTCAAATGGTTTATGATGACATCTCAAACCCTTGAGCTGAGACTGGGTGTTCTTGTGTTATGTTCATAGCAGTCATTCTTATTCTAACTCTGGCTGTACTTTCTTGATGCAGTGAAACAAATTGACATACAGGCTTCTTTTTACAAGGAAGAAACTATAATTTCTGCAGTGGATGCAAACACCTGTAAAGACATGGAGAAAATTATTTTGATGGTATTCTCACAAACAGTTGAAATGCAGAATTGCTTGCTCTTCTTTAAAGATAATTATTGGCCAATTCAAACATTTAACTTGAGCAATGATAGTCTTAACATGACAAAAGAATGCCACATTATCTCTTCTCACTGCAGGATACATTATGTAATGCACTCACATTGTGTTCCTAGGGTTTACAACACCTATTGTGGGAGTCCAGTGCATCACTCCAATGATGGACCTCTTCCTGTGCAATAGACAGGGTAACAATATATATGGTGGGTGTGGTAATGTGCCATCACCCCGCCTCTGCTGGTCTTTTGGCCATATGTTTTGATAGAAGAAATATATTTCAAAGCTGTTTCATTACATTCTGCTGTAAATTACTCACTGTAAATTACATCACTGAACATGATGATGATATTCCTTCAAACCACAATTTTAACAATTTTGGACACTAGTGGCAACCACCAGACGACACCTTACTAACACCTTATTGGCTCCTTGGTC
Organism: Cryptoblepharus egeriae; assembly: GCA_030015325.1. NCBI lineage: Eukaryota > Metazoa > Chordata > Lepidosauria > Squamata > Scincidae > Cryptoblepharus > Cryptoblepharus egeriae. The sequence goes on along the minus strand of JAREYC010000005.1, from coordinate 4,520,400 downwards.
TCCCATCATAGCATCTCATTATCTTAGGGATGGGAAAGCCAGGCCACTTTAGGTATCTGGGACTTTTAACAATTGTATTCAGCAGGTGTTGCTTGTCATATCACAGATGACAAGCTGCACCTGCTGAAACCCTCTTCTATATTATTAAAGGACCAGTATTCCTAAAGGGGTTCAACTTGGAGGTGAGGATTAGAGGACAGATTGCATAATTAATCTGCTTGTGCAGGACTTGATTTCATGTTATGCACATGGTAAAAAGGTTATGAGATCCTCCAAAACACAGGTAAACATCTGAATTTTTCTGTAGGCATTGTCCTTCACCAGTTTCATTTATTTTCCACAAAAGATGAACAAAATTTGTGTGACCAACTGTATGTCCATCCAAAGGGCTGGGTCAAGAATCTGCTGCTTACCAGCTTAGGAGTAGATGTCTGGACAATAACTTTGCAAAGGCAAGAGGGCAAGAGGCAGAGAAGAGTGTTTTGCAGACTTTTTAAAATTTTGTCAAGTTTTACATTCATTGGAAGTGAAACATGTTATATCACAGATCATGTTCCATAAAAAGTCTCGATCAGTGTGATGCAAGCAGTGTCACTCTCTTGTCTTTAGGTTCAATGCTGGATTTTCTGTCCTCAGGATGGTGCCTCCAGATGGGTTGCCTGTTGCTTGGGTTTGCTTGGGTTGCCTAAGCCACCCCTTGTTGCCCTGAGCTCTCTAGTTGGTTAGTGGAGACTGGTGGAAGAGGACTTTTGCTGGTCTGGTAGTAAGCCCCTAGTAAGCCAGTCATTGTTGAGCACTATCAGAACGAGGGGGGTCGCCAAGGTGATGCAGCTAGTGGGCTAGTTTGACACTTCTCCAGTAGCCATAGCACCCTCTGAACTCAGTGTGCATGCTCAGAAATCCAGGCATGCATGCTGGACTCAGTTTTGTCTGCTCCAAGGTATGAGCAGTTCTCCTTTGAGATTAGCCACCCTGAGTGACTCAGGGTGGCTGGCTTCAGTGGTACACTGTCCATGCACTGAAGTTCTGGCATGTGCAGTGCAGGGGGTGTTTGCACCAGTTGACTCAGATCCTGGTGCTGCCTCTGGTCAGGATGCACCCGGTGGGACCTCAGGTGGTATTTCAAGCATCTGAGACACTTCTGTCTACCTGGATTGTTACCCACTCTACCCACAGGTCTAGGTGGCCCCACTCTGTCTTCTCGAAATCATGCTTGCCCATTGGGGATGGAATGGCCTTTGCTGAGGGAGACTAGTGATCTGGGATTCCCTTTCCCCTGTTTCCTAGGGGTGTTCTCCCAGGGTCTCCCTAATTGGGAGACCTGCTCCCTTCCTGCTTCATCTGGAGGCATCCCACAGGATTTCAGCCCCCACAATGGTTTACTGGTGGTCCCTTTGGAGGTGTGGAGGATCTGCCATCTTCTGAGGCTCCAACCCAGGCTAGGGAGCTCAGAGAGGCACCTCCACTCCCTCCACCAACCCCACTTCTAATGAGCCTCCAGCCATGCCTTCCTAGTTCTGACCTTCCTGTTCCTTTCCTGTTCCTTTGCAAGATCCCTGCCACAGTTTCCTGCCAGTTGGGCACTGGCAGGGAGCCAGGTAGAGGTGCTCTGATGGGCGTATGGGCAATGAGGGTGATAAGTTCCTTGCTCAACCAGGGGACAGTGTCATTTGCCAAGCATCACCAGGTATCCCTGAGGGTCCCAGAGGCTCGCCTCCCTGTCTCTGCTTACTGCTTCTGGCACTCTGCTTCTTCATCCTGTTTCCAGGAACTCCCTTGCTCTCATGTAAGCTCCCGGGTCACACCAACTATGCCTGGTGTGAAACATCTGACAAAATCAAGGGTACAATCCAGATTTAGTGCAGTGAGAATGGCCCAGCTGGGCTGCCCCAAGTAGGCAATATCCAGAGCAGAAAGCTGGGCTGAATCCAGAGAGTCAGGAAGCCTGGGCTGCCCTAGCAGCTCCTGAGCATGCTCAGTAGGCACCAAGTGGCACCAGGAGAGAGTTTGCTCCCGAGGAAACCTGCCTCAGATCACACTGAACAAGGAACAGCTGTGGTGTCTGTATCACATATAAAGAAGTCCAGGAGTCCCTGACAACCAGTCACAGGTACAGCAGTGCAAGGGGATTGTTGGGAGTGGCAGGCTGTATCCAGATGTTGATGGGCTGTTACAGTTGTCCTATATCCTGAAGCTGAGAGGCAGAGGTTGCAGTTAGGCTGACCAAGGACTCAAAATTTTTAATTTTTACTCTGGCTTATCATGGACCTCTATGGTTCTACTCAGATTTATTCCTGTTTCTGAGGTGGTATAATTTCCATGAGCTGGAAGAAGGCATGTCTGCCCTGGAAACAGACTCTGGATACAGCCTAACTGCACTGCTGTAGGCCATGCTAAATATGCCCTCGACACACTTCTCCTGAACTGCCTGGCAGAGCTAGGCCACTCCAGGTCCATCTGTCTTAGGCCACCTTATGTTTACTTATGCAGGCCCAAGCCTTTCTGGTGTAACTAGGCTGCTCACCTTGTAATTGGGCTATCCCAGTGGTAGATAGGGTAGGCCAAGTGCACTTCAGGATTGCAGCCAAAGTAAAATATTTATTTACCCATCTTGTAAAGAACTTTGTGCATATTTTCCCGATTCCTTATCCATCACTCAGGAGTGATGATGCTATTTGAGGTAGATTCCTTTAAAAGGAGATTGGACACATTTCTGAAGGAAAAGTCATTGCAAGTTACAAGTCAACCTCCTGGTATGTGCAACCTCCTGATTTTAGAAGTAGGCTGCGTCAAAGGGATGCAAGGGACGGCTTCTCTTGTTATCTTGCATGCTGCCAGTGTATTCACAGTGGGCTAGATAAGCCTTTGTCCGGATCCAGAGGAGATGTTCAATTGTTCTTTTCTGGTGCCATACCTTGAAATTCTGAAGTTAGAACATATGAAAGTATCTTTTACTGAGGAAGAAAATTAATTCATATAACTGAGTATTGTCTCTGCTCACTGGCTGAATTTCAGGTAGGACTGAATTTCCCAGTCCTGCTTGGAAATGCCAGGAAGTTAATCTTGGACCTTCTGATTGCAAAGAAAGTTGCATACATGTAAATCATATGGATTTACCCCTGAGTATGTTTGCACTTTCAGTATTGTGGTTGTGAAGTGTCATATCAGATTAAGGCACTAGCGAAAAGCGTACCCGCGTTGTGGGAGTAAAATTCCCCTGTACGCCATCCCTCCGCAGCACATCAACCCCCCCTTGCGCATCAACTCCCCCTTGCACATCAACCCTCAGGCGCATCAAACCCCCACTGTGCATCATCTCCCCATGCGCTACACTCCCATGTGAAGCATCCTCCCCAGTGCAACCCCTCCCTCTGAACAACATCCCCCACAGTGCACCAGGCACTGAGCACCAAATTGGCTGGACATTGGTCTGTCTTCCATGTTAAGTATAGGACAAAAACACATTTCACCCCTTTTCAGCCTCTTAAGGGTTAAATTTCTCCACATCAATTCTTGGTGGGTGTTCATGTCATAGAAGGAACACCCTCCCTGAATTTCATGCTTCTAGGTCCAGGGGTTGGGGCAGAACATCCCTCAGTCACCAATTCTTCAATTCAAAGTATAGGGAGGAAAATGTGTTGCACCCCTTTTCACCCCCTTCCCCTTGGAATTTCCAAAAACTGGTTCTTAGTGCACCCCTCAGTCACAGAAAGAACACCCACCCCAAATTTCACACTTCTAGGCCCAGCAGTTTTGGCAGGGCGTTGATGAGTCAGTCAGTCAGTCAGTCAGTGACTTTTCTCTTTATATATATAGATGACAGAGAAAGAATACTGGTTGCCCAGTGTGACATGATGGGCGCATTTTTTCAAGTCACTTTAAGAAACAGGATGGGTTTGTAAGTCATAGCTCATGTATTGGCAGAACTCAAAAAGGAAGATATTTGCTCAACATTTCTTGCCTGCTTCCTGTAGCCTATCAGAATAAAGCAGAGAAGAAATGTATTGCCAAAAATAAAAGCCATTCCAGTATACAATATGTATATTGTAAGTTTACTTGTTTGAGTTTAGAAATACATTTCTTCTATATTTCTTCTCCAGTGCAATATTGTAATTTTTATTCTGTGCAACTATATTAATGGAGTCATTCCCTAGGCTGTAGACAAGGTGGTTATTACAACCCAGATGCACACAATTCTTTTAATTTTTCCTGCTGAGAATCAAAACGCTCCTTTTCAGATAGCATAAGCTATGCTCTCCTGCCTGAGAGACATTTATTAAACCATTTCAAATTATAATGTTATGAAAATGCAAGTGCAACAGTGAGTGTGCACAAATGTAAAAAGTATCCCAAGAAGCACAGATATAACAAAAGTCTGTAGACAAAAGTGGTAAAAAAAAAGCATTAGAAAAAGAACAATTAATGGGATTAGCAAGAAAGTTTTAAAAATATTCTAGATTTGTGAGTTCTATATGACAAAAAACCTAGTACCATGCTTGTAATAAAATACAATTTTATTTTATTATTTTTTATTTTATTACTTGTATGATTATTTTAATATGTAATCTAATCGTGCTGCTTGCAAGTAATACAAACTACAGTATCATGGTTTTCTCTGTGAGTTTATTTTCAACAGGATCTATGTAGAAGTCACAGTGGAAAATATACAACTAATTAGAAAATTTTTAAATGATTTCTACTCTTTTAAAAATACCAATTAAAGTAAAAGAATAAAGGTTAAACAAAGTAGCAACCTAATAAACACTGTAATCCAATTTGTAATTTGACTCTGAAATGTAGTTTTCCTTTTAAACATTACAGCACTGCAGTGTAAAACAGGTGCAGTACCCTTTCTTTCAAAGCATGCTCTGAAATTCTACTTCTTTTAAATAGCATGTAATCTGGATTTCATTATTCTTTGTAAATTTATTTTCTAACAAATTATCTCTACTTGATAAAATCTCATATGGAAAAATAATTGCCTCATAATATGTTAAGGCAGAATACCTAATTTAGCTTATAGTTAATTGCAATTCTTTTAACTGGCCCATTTTTTCTTACAATGAAAAGAAAATTCACTTTTGGAAAAGTATAAAGGTTAAACAAAGCAGTAATCTAGCAAAGGGCTTAGTCCAATTTGTAATCTGACCCCAAGATCTATTGTTTGCTTTACAGGCATTACTGCAGTGTAGTGTAAAACAGGTGCAGAACACTTGATACTGTTGCCCCACTATTACACAAATGACTTGATTTTTACTAGGCGCATAGTATTTCCTGTGTTCCCTAAGAAACTCCAGAAACCACAGATTAACAAAGTGGAAAAGCTCAGTCGGCTTCTCGGCCATGACCTTGGCAGCGATACAAAAAGAGATTGGTAGAGTAAGATGTTTCTTATATACCGGAGCACAGACGCCGCTCTCCAGTCACCTAGTTCAATCTAAACTACTTAGATCAAATTACTCATTTGATGTCGGAGCTCCTCTTTTGGTTGCTGATATAAATTTACTGAGCTTTATTAATTAAAAGATTTTTTCTAGTTTGAACAATTTGTTACAAGTTTCAAAATAAAAAGCTTTGGAGAACAGATTCTAAAAACTGATCCTTGAGTATCTTTCAGTGAAGGAATTCTTCTGAATTAGTGCCATTACTTAGGCTGAAATATTAACCACACTTTCCTGGGAGTATAATTGAACACAATGAGAACTTACTTTTGAGTAGACATGCTTAGGTTTGCACTGTATGTGAATTCTGGATATGCTCAGTGGCTATATATGTTGCTATATAGGATTTCCTTCTGAATGTAACTTTTATTTTGTTTTACTATACATGTCACAAAGATATTTAATTTTTTTGCTAACTGTTATAGGAGAACACTATAGGAGAAAACTGTTTTCTTTGGATTTTCTAAGTCTACCCACATAGTTTTCAATATGACTGTAAAGCTACTACAGACATCAATAGAGCTAACTAGACACACAAGATGGTTTGTATTACTCTTAAATGGATAGCAGACCACACTATCACCCCTGATTGTAGTATTCTAGAGTTCTTCCAGACTCTGTTGAAACATTTCTTTAGACAATTGTCTCCCAATTGTCAATTGTCCCAATCTCCCAGTTAGGGCTGTGGGTGGCGCAAGTGGTTAAGACACTGTGCCTGTTAACCAGAAGGCTGGGGTTCAAGACCCGGGTCCCCACAAGACAGGGTGAGCTCCTGTCCTTCGCCCAGATCTGCAACACAACTGGAACCAATCGTATCGGCTTTGCTGTTCCATTGGACTAATTCAGTGGCGTGGAGAGGGGGGATTTACTGCTTGGGTAACAGCCTATCCTCCATATTAATCTACCCAGGCCTTTGTGCTTCGCATATAGCATCGAGCATGATACCATAGTCTTTCGAGCTGATGGATGCCAATACTATTAATACTGTCTCCCAAACTGTGGGACAATACCTACAAGAAGGCTGTGAGCTGATTTTTGATGAAATCAAAGTTTTGAATCATTTTTTAAAAATTTGCAAGTACTCTTGTCTGATTTGCAAAAGAAAATAGCTGCTATGAGGTAATCATCATACCTGAATGTCACATTTTTATTTTCTCTAGTATATGGCATACCATAAATCACTTCTTCTCAGCCTGTCAGATGGATTCCACCAGTGGTGGGCTTCAGGGGGTTATCACAGGTTCTGTAGAACCCTTAGCTAATGAGCGCCTGGTTCTGAGAACCGGTTACTAATGGAACATAGAACATGTTGTTCTATGGACATAGAACCCGTTGTTAATTTAGGTTATTAGGACAGGTTATCCTGTTATTAATAGGTTATCAATTTAGGTTATCATGTTGTTAATTTATTTGAATCCCACCACTGGGTACCAGGTACCATCATTGTTGGTTGAAGTAGTGTCTAGTGGTAGTTGCAGAACCCTTGGACATATGCTGCTGTCCAGTAGTAACATCAGGAATACAACATACTATGGGAGGAGGCTTCAGTAGGCAGAGCTCCAAAGCATGCTTTTCCACACTTGAAAAAGTTCTCCCATTCATCCTGAGCCTCTTACTGGTTTCTGTCACATTGTATCTGCAACCTAGAAGTAACTAATGATGATATCATTCCCAGTTACTTCTGTTGGTACTTTGAATAGATGGACCATGTGATGTGATATACTGTAGTAGAGGACAAACCTCGAGGAACACTTCTGTAGATCGTGGATGAGTAAGAAAGACTCGTGATATTTGTGTATGGAACTTGATTTGGTGTCTCTTTATGCTTGGTGGGATGAGAATATGTTTGGCTCCAAGAGGTGGGGACTGGGGAATGGAGAGAAGGAGGGAGGCCTAGAGGCTTTGCAAGGAGCATGATGAAAGCAAGGGCAGCCTTTGGGAGGAGGACTCTTGTCCATCTGAGAAGAAATGGACAACAGGCCAAATAGATGAACTTATTTCCTCTGGATGAGGGAGGGGAAGAGGAGCCCTGTGGAGGAGGGAGTGCAATGGGAACTATTTATTTGTTTGTTAGTATTGTATCTCGACTTTTTTCCTTAATAAAAGAAAACCCAAAGCCTGGATAGCTCATGGAGGGGCAAAGGTGGCTGGCAAAACAGGGGAGCAGTTCCTTGCAAAAGAAGAGGAGGAATGAGATTGACCTCTTGACTACAATGGGAATTCTACATATGACTATAAAGGATTGAGTTGTAAGCCTCTTGTTCTTGTGGGTGACCCTCCCTCTTACCTGCTACTTCTCTCTCCCCTCATATTTGTGTTCCTTCCAACCTTGCCATCTCCTTCCATCTCCCAAAAGCTTGAACACCTTCCTCCCTGCTGGTCCATCTGTGGCATGCTGCTTGGCACTTCATCTTAAGGCAGAATTGCATCCAGTGATGTGAATCAGGGTGGTGGTTGTTGCTGCATTTCATAACGGACCAATCATTTTTTTCTGCACTGCTGAACTTGAATAGCAGCACAGCTTTTGTTTACATAAATGAAAATAGAAAGGACTTCACCATCTTACTGACTGCAGATGGAATGGGAACATCAGGGCCATGTTAAATGAGAACTCAGACACACGTACATGCACACATAAAAGCCTTTGTTGGCTATTAGAGTTCAGTGAATGCAGGAAATTATGCTGGGTGGAGTGAGGAATGCTGGGGTTGAGGTATCCTTACATATAGGAGACCACATGGGATCATCTGGGGCCTTTTCTTGGCTTTTAGAATTCATTGAATTCTATACTGGGGTGGTGGTATAGGGGACCAGATGATATAGTGCCTTTTCTTGGCTTTTGTAGGGATGGAGGCCTATGTATTGTGTTAGTGTGCAAAATGAAAAGGTAAGTTGCATGTTATTTATATACAAATACATACTATAAACAGAGATGCATTTATTGTATAAAAAATATTGTTATATTGGATAGATATTCACCAGTATAGATACTTGGCATAATTCCCCCCCCAAAAAACAGTTGTGTCCCCCCACTTCTACAATCCTGGCTATGGCCCTGACCCTGCAGCTGTGGTTGCTCAGAAACAAATGACAAGCTGGGAGAAACCAAAGTCTCCCCACTTGTCCTACCATGTTTCTGTATTGTTAATAACTAACAAAAGCACACCCGCGTTGCAGAAGTAAAATCCCCCATATGCCATTCCCCCATGCGCAAAATCCTCCCATGTGCATCAACCCCCATGCGCATCACCTCCCCATCTGCAACACCCCCTATCCGCAACAGCCCCCATGCACAACTGCCCCCATGTGCAACAACCCCCATGCGCAGCATTCTTCCCAGTGCTCATCAACCCTCCCATGTGCATCAACCCCCATGTGCATCATCCCCATGCACAATATTCCCCATGTTCATCCACCCCATGCACAACATCCCTCCCTGTCCATCACACAAACAACATCCCCAAGTGCACCAGGTACCGAGCTCCAAATTGGCTGGATGTTGGTCAGTCTTTCATGTTAAGTATAAGACAAAAACACATTTCATCCCTCTTCAGCCCCTTAAGGGTTAAATTTCTCCAAATCAATTCTTGTTGGGTGTTCATGTCACAGAAGGAACACTCTCCCTGAATTTCACACTTCTAGGTCCGGGATTGGGCCTCAACATCCCTCAGTCACCGATTCCTCAATGCAAAGTATAGGGAGGAAAATGCATTGTGCCCCTTTTCACCCCCTTCCAGTTGGAATTTCCAAAAACTGGTTCTTAGTGCACCACATGGTCATGGAAGGAACTCCCTTTCCAAATTTCCTGCTTCTAGGTCCAGCGGTTTTGGCAGGGCGTTGATCAGTCAGTCAGTGACAATTCTCTTTTATATATATAGAAGATGATTCTGTATTAAGAAGCAACAATTGACAGTACAGTCCCAACATCCAGTTGACAGCAGCAGAACACTGTCAAGTTGTGATGCACAAAGTGCACCATCAGCCAGTTTCAAGATACCACTGCAGATCAGGAGCTTTGGCCAAGTCCCAAAGTCTGGCAAAGTCTCATTTGAATTAATCCTAGATGCATGTGGCAGTGGAATTGCCTCTGCCAACAATGTGTTCTGCTACAAGTTAGCCAATGCCGGGAAGGAGGTGCAGTTTAGGTGGTGAAGGGGACCACCATGTTGGGGGGAGGAACTGAGGATATGCTGAGGAGGAAGGGGTGGATCTGGCAAAAAGTATACCTGGTCTTTTTTTTTAAATCTCCTTGTCTCTTTTTTCCCACTCAGAAATATTCCACCAAAATGGCTGGCATTGGTCTAAGGAGACCTGTACACAGCCTGTAGGTATGTGCAGAGGTAAACATATTTTCTGCTTACCTCCTGTTTTCTTCCCTTTCCATTGTAGCCTGCAGCTTGCAATTTTTTTGGCAAGGCTGTATTCTATAGTGTGGTGGGAGTATGATTTGGGCTCTTAAACTAGGAGGGCTCTTAAGATAGTTGCTCTGAACAACTTCAGGAAGAATCAGTTAGAGGGTTAGTCCAGCAGTCTCTATCCCATCGTCCCTGGAATGGCCAACATAACTACCTCTGCTGCATCTCCCAAAAACCACCTTTGAATGTCAGTATCACACCTCCCTCCCAAGTCCTTTCTATATAAAAAGCACATCTTCTTCCACTGAGGACCAACTTTCTCTACCAAAAACAATATAAACAAACCCAGAAAATGTTTAAGAGAGCTAAAAAAATGAGCAAACTGGATACTAAACAATTTACTAAGGCTGCAATCCTGAACACTTTCCTGGGAGTAAGACTAACTGAACACAATGAGGCTTACTTCCAAGTAGACATGGTTAGGATTGTGCACTTAATTAACAGTCATCTATGTCCTACATGTCCCATATTATTACCTTCCTTATTTCTACATTCCTACTCACAGTTCCATGGTAGTTTCAGTCTGGATGGTTGTGTACTGCTCACTTTCAAGTCCATCCACAGTTTCAGTTAAGAAAGTTCCACATAAATGAGACAACTGCACATGTTACCTTTCTTCTTGTAGTTACCTAGTTTGCATAACAATGAGGGAGTACATCTGTATGAGCTATAAAAAGAATGACCTTAAGATTCAGACACTTCTTTTGCAGATGGTATTTGTGCTTTAAGACAATAGTGTCCACTTCACATAATTTGCAGGACTCCAGTTTACTTAAGAAAAACAAAACATATTCGGAGATGCCATATCCACAGATTTACTTGTCTGCAGATCCAGAAACGCACCACTCCCTCCCTCTGGAGGTGGCAGGAACACAACTCCTCTATCTCCAGAGAGTGGGATAGTCTCCTGTATTTATTGATTCATGTACAGTGGTACCTCGCTTAACAAGGGCTTCATTTAACAAGTGATCCACATAACAAGCAAAAATTTCTCTAGGATTCTGCCTCACATAACAAGTGTTGCTTCATGTAACAACACACTCGTTGGCAGTTGGGGCAGATGCGCTGGCCAGCAGCCCTTTAAAAAAGGGTCAGGGCTGCCTAGCGCGCCTGCCCATAGCAAAAGCAACACTTCCATGCTGTTCCTTCTATAGCCGGGCGTCCACTGGGCAGAGGGAGAGAACAGCAGCGGAGAAGAGGGAAGCAGCTCAGGGCTAGCCAGAAGGGAGCAGGGGAGAGAGAGGCTCAGGATGAAGAGAAGGAGGAAGTGGGGAGACACTCAGAAAGTGTCTTGGATTGCAGCCTCCTAACCATGTCTACCCAGAAGTAAGCCCCACTGTGTTCAATGGGTCTTACTCCCAGGAAAGTATCTTTGATTGCAGCCTCCTAACCACATCTACCCAGATGTAAGCTCCATTGTGTTCAATGGGGCTTACTCCCAGGAAAGTGTCTTTAGGATTGCAGCCTAAGTAGACTTCATAGGATCATGCACATTGAATGCATGTTTTGAATTCAATTCCAGTGTTTTGTCATCATTTTTTACATACAGTTAATATTTTTATATGAATATTTTTTGGGTTGTGGAACTAATCGTCTGAGTTTCCATTATTTCCCATGGGAAAATCCACTTCATATAAAGAGTGTTTCACATTACAAGCATGCTTCTGGAACGAATTAAACTTGTTATGTGAGGCACCACTGTATTTGCAGGGAGTTTAGCTCACTAATACTACATTATGCTGCCAAACATTGCTGTCATTGTGTTTTGACTGCATTTGTTGGAATGGCTTTTTGTAGAGGGAGCCTGTCTAACCTGTTCAAATTGAACCTGTTTTTAACTAAATTTAACTTGTTCAAATTGAACATGTTCAAATTCATCCTGGGGGTGATCCTCATTGATGCACTAGTCTGTCCCGAGAGAGAAGCTAGGCCAATATTTTTTATCAACAGACATGGTTTCAACAGATGTGGTTTCTGTTCTGCTCATCCCTTGAAGTGGACAATAGAGTTGTAATTAGTTTTATTCCAGGTTACTGTATGTTTAGCATAACCTCAGTCCTGTCATAAAAGTCAACAATAATAAAAATGCAAATCATTGTCAAAGCACGTTTTGCAGCAAGAGAACATTTCAAAGATTGTTTATCAGTTGTTCATTTTCTTCTGTCAGATGTTGAAATCTTTTACTTTCCATCATATTGCAGGGAAATGTAGTTCGACTGATAGTGTCTACTTGTAGCTAAGCTGTGAAGAAGTCAAAAATTCATTTTGTCTGGGCAGTTATCAAATGAGTGCTGGAGGCCTAGGTTATTGGTCCTTTTTAACAGGCCCAAAGATAAGAATGTCTAATTTCCTGACCCAGCCTCTGTGTGTGAGTGGGGTGGGGAGATCCCTGTGAAATATTCAGTACAAAGAGAAAGCAAAGCCTGCTGTCTTCTTTACTCATGTCATATAAAGATATAAGAATAGCTTGATGCCTTCTATAGAATGATAACAAAAATACAGTTGTAATTAAATCAACATTTAATTCTGTATTTTCTTCCTCCCCACCGTTACTTGTCATCTTAATGAGGGAGAAACATGAATGTTCTTCAGCCAGATATGCATTAAAATGTAAAATGTCTAGTAGTTTTGCTGTTATAATCCATATGGGGAAATTTAAATGAAGAAAGTGGGGATGAAGAACATGAATAAAAGTGTACTGGAGAAAGATTCACTGATTTTTAAATAAAATTGCTATGATAAAAAAATGCAGTGACTATACTGGTAGGATGTTTACAGACCTAACTCAATATGTGTTAATGCAGCAGTGCTGACACAGCTACTGCTGTAACCCACAGAGAGGCTAACCCATGAGACCTCCTCATGGCAAAGGAACATTTGTTCCCTTCCTCCTGGTAAACCCCAGCAGCTACTATGGGTTAACCTAATCGCAGCTGTAAGTCTGAATTGATCTGTGCAGGTGGATCAGGCATGGAAAGGAGGTGAGGATTTCGTGTGTGAACGTACCCATCATCGCTCTGTTCTACTCACTCTGCTCCATTCATTATTTCCATCAGTGAAAGAACACATAGAACTGGAATGTGTCCTAAACACACTTTCCTGGGAGTAAGCAATCCTAAACACACTTTCATTGGAGTAAGACCCATTGAACACAATGGTGCTTACTTCTGAGTAAACATGGTAGGGATTGGACCATTTCCATTGTTTGATAATTTGCAATTTATTAAAATCAAATGAAAATCTTTAAAAAGATTATCAAATGATGGAAAGGGTCCAATAATCCATTCATCATGGCTTTCAACAGATTTTTTTATAAAGGGAAAAATGCTCCTTTGGCTTTTAGGAACCAGACAAAGAAGAGGATAAGAAAGACATGCACCCCTGTTTAATGAACAGAACATGTTAACTGGTTTTAAGATCCAGATTCAACATAGTGTTTTGCATTGTTGCTGCTTCCATTTGAAGAAGGATTTGATCAGAAAATGTGGACATGATCTAATAGCTCTGAATGGAGAAATAAGACTAATGATTTTATAGTTAACCTCTTTCCAAACATCTCAAATATTTTTAGTAATTCATATTGATTCAGAGAAGAATACTCTATAAAATCTACATAGACCATTTTTCATATATATAGTTCTGCACTAGCTCCACGGACACAGCTACAGGCTGGATGTATACCAGACCTGGCAATACTTACAAATAATGTTTTTCAGGATTGATAGATGCAAGCACAAATTGCTACTGTAAAGTGACTTGTGTCGTCATGAACTTTCCTGATCAGGCACTATTTCTGCTACATTCAGGAGACTGTTCCACATGGAGGAAATATTTTACATTCAAATGTATTCATGTATATAGAATATTTAAATTGGTGATCTGAGGGATATCATGTCTGGGATTTACCCTTTATCACTACCTAGCTCTGGCTGAAGGAGGGAACATGATGCACCCTCATTCTCCCTTTCTGCTACACACTGGTATTAGGAGTTCTCTAGATTTGTCATAGACTAGCAGGCCATTGAAGGACTCATAGTGAGCCAGAGGGACAGGAATGATTCTACAAAAGAGTTGATAGCAGTGGGCAGAACAGTAGAGGAAGGGGAGAGAAAGATCTCAGTGGCAACACCAGTCCTAACCCTATTCCCTCTCCCCTTCTCTCCTGAACTTCTTTGGATTTAAACCAGCAAAATGGCTGGCACAAATCCAAGGAGACCAACTCAGGCAGCAGAAGCTTGCCCCAGTGTAAGGGATTGATAGCACAATCATAATGAGTTTTCCAGCTCGAGGGTAAAAGCAATGTAATTCTGAGGTAAGAAAACAAATTTTTCATTACCTTGATGAGACCTCTGTAAATGTAGCATATGCCCCACTGGTACAGCTACGCCAGTGCTGGAAAAATGGTTAGGAATGTGCCCTGAATTACATTACCATGAAGAGATCTCTGCACTGCCATCTCACCAGATATAGCAGAGGATCCATTGGCATGGCTGCAATAGCAGGGATAATTTGGATTGGACTGTAGGAGTCCTGGTCTGGCTGGCTAGAGATGTCTTTTGTATTTGCAGGAACAACCCATTGTGTGTCAGCAGAGAGGGCAGAACAGGGAAAGTGCTGGGAACAAAATTGAGGTGGAAATGAGTGGTTCATAGTGTGGGCAATTTGCACCAGATGCTCTCTGGGAGCATTGACACACCCACATTTTTGTTTTTAGACTTTTGCTTGCCAAAGAACTAGCACAGGCAATTGATGAGTGAGAGGTTTGTTGAGGATGAGGGAAAATAACACCCTACTCCCAAGCCTCTTATCAGCATATAGTGCAGCCTGTTTTAACAGAGCTGAATGCTGTGTCGGAAAAGCCATAGGTTTGAGCTATAAGATTAGTACTGTACCCTGTCTTCCCCTGCCCTCTTACCTGTTGCTCCTTTTCAGCTTGGATGATTTTCTAATGAAAATTAACTCTAGTTTGTCTGATTTCAAGTTTATAAATGATTGTTACTAAAATACGTTTTGGCCAAATTAGAAATTGGTGTGAATTAATATAGGAAAGTTCCTTGTTTCTTGTGACTCGTGAACTGTAATGTCTCATCTTGTCTGAGTTCAAGATGTTCTGGTAAAGCAATCCTGATTACATTTAGTTTAAAAGTTTGTTTAACTCAGGAGTTATGATTTACACTGATCAAAATCAACTGAAAAGGGAAGAATTTCAAATATGTTAAAGACATCAAAGTTCTGACACATGTTCACATACTTTCTTGGGTCCATATCTGCCTACCCCAAAATGAAAACGAAACTATGGGAATTAGTAATACTTCTCTAGCAAGATGTCCAAATGAGCAGTTCTGACACCTTTGGTATTGCTGAGTGCCTCAAAACACAACTACCAGTAACCATAAGATTGAGTTTTTCAAAGAAGATATGGTTTAATACACAGCCCAGCAGTGTCTGTTCAAGTGGCTTCTGCTGGTGTTCTTTTTTGCATTTTAGATTGCGAGCCCTCTTGGGAGAGGGATCCATTAGCTTTTAATTAGCTATTATTATTTTTCCATTTTCTTTGTAAACCGCTTTGTTAGTTGAAAAGCGGTATATAAATACTGTAGATAGATAGTTGAGGCAAAGCAGCAAAAAGGCATGCCACATGAGAATTCAGATAACTTGCTTAGGATAACAATTATACAGAAAGTTAAAATAGTTGCGGGTGAAAGAAAATGTTCTAAATATCTTCATTTTGAACAGGCGCAGGAAAGGAAGACAGGAGAGAGAGTGAAAGTCAGGAAGCAGCTGGACTGAGTTTCCTCTTTAGCCAGTCAGTGAGAGAGAGATCAGTGAGAAATTGTATACAAAAACTTTGAAAACTGAGGCTACTAGAAAGGGGAGAGAAGTTTGTTATGGGGATCAAAGGGAAAAGAGAGATTGCCCATTCTTAGTCTTCAGTAAAGTATTGTACGGTGACCTCCTAAGCAGCAAGGCAGAGTTGTAAAATAGTCCTCTAGAGTAAGAGGCTTTCCAGAGCAAGATAAGCTTTGCAAAGCAGAGTGTGTGGAAGCTTTTAGTAGCTAAGAAAGAAACACAAAATGTAGGAGGTTTATACTGAAAAGAAGATAACCAAAACACACACAGCATCAACATCGCCAACAAGAAAATGTCAAAATTCCTTAGGAGAAAAATCTTCTACGTGTGGCATGGACATCTCCAAGAGAAGTGACAAGGTTCTGCTGCCAAAGCAGGGTTGTTAAAGGCCTTTACCCAATCTGTGGATTAGTGCATTCACTGATATGAACAACAGATATGCCTCTTTGTATTATTTCTGGCAACCATGGGGTGTTGCATTACACGGATGTTCTGGCACATTCAAGATTCTTGACATAAAAAGTGACTCAATGGGTGCTGTGGTTTGGCCATCCCTGATTTAGATCTTTTTCCTGGGTGTGGAGCCTGAGCTGGAATATGTCAATCCAGTAAAGGCTTGACTACATCCCATTGTTGGGAACTTCCTGTTTGGGGTCTTGGCCCATAGGGTGTGGGGTGCCACAGACTCTATATTGTCCTCAATGTTGTTCAACATCTACATGAAACCATTGGGAGAAGCCATCCATATTGGAAGCTGAATCAACTCAGCAATGTGATGACCACAGAGCATCCCCTTCTGTGGTTCAGAAGCCTTCCCCTCCACCCTGGCTGTTTGCTTAGGTGCATGCAAAAAATCAAGACTGAGACCAGAATTAAAACTCATTAAAAACTTCCAGGACCACAAACACTAAAGCTGCCACTGCTTGCATGTGGGTTTGGGGGGCAGGTGGAGAGCCATCTGCTCACATCTGGAGAGAGGAAGAGAGAGAGAGGGAGAGAGAGGAAGAGGAAAAGGGTCCAAACCACACCTCCTGCAATGGTCACTGAGAGGGCACAGGTAGAGAGGTCAATCAAGGCAGAGGGTGGTTCACTGCCCCTTCTGACACTTGCAGGTCAATGTTGTCTTTTTTCTTCCCAACAATCCAGAGATTTGAAGTTGGGTGTCATCAGTAGGCTAATGATACTCAGCTTTATCTCTCATTTCCACTGGATATTAGGGAGGCTATCTCTGTCCTGGTGTGCTGCCTGAAGACAGTTGGAATATGGATGAGGGTGAACAAGCTGAAATCAAATCCCAACAAGACAGAGGTCCTCCTGCTTCAGAAATCTGTGGTGCAGGTGCTGGACTGTTGCCCTACTCTGAATGGGGTTGGATTTCCCCTGAAAGAGCAGGTTTGCACCTTAGGGATGATCCTGGATTTGGCAACTGTTCCAGGATGTTCAGATGTTAGTTGTGGCCAGGAACACCTCTGCCCAGCTTTGTCTGCTGCACCAGCTGTGGCTGTATCTGCATCAGTCATATCTGGCCTTGGTGGTCCATACAATAGGGACATCAAGATGAGATTTCTGTAATGCTTTCTATATGGGGCTGCCCTTGAAAATGTTCCAGAAGTTGCAGTTAGTAAAGAATGTGGCAGTTTGTGTGGTTGCTAGAGGTTGACAGTTTGACTCTGTCATTCTACTGCTCCGGTGATTGCACTGGCTGTCGATTTGTTTCTGGGCCCAGTTCAAGGTATTGACTATAAAGTCCTAAATGGCCTGGACCAGTGTATTTGAGAGACCGCCTTCTTCCATACAATCCAGTCCATTCTCTGAGGTCATCAGAGTGGTCCCTGTTGGTTGTGATGCCACTGAAAGAAATTAGAGTTGGCAGGCAGAAACAGGGCCTTCTTGGCGGTAATATCCACCTTATGGAACTCCCTCTCCAATGAACTAAGGAAAGCCTCCTCTGTATTGTTCTTTCAACAAGGCCTGAAGACTCTTTTTCAGATAGGCTTATGATGGCCCTTCTTAGATAAGGTCATTTTACCACGCCTGTGTATTTTTAACCTGGGTTTTTACTGTTTGTATTTTACTGTTTGTCTTTTAATGCTTTTATCTAGTTTTTAACTGTACTGTATTTTATTCTGTTGTTCAAATGTTGTTACTTGCCAGTATCCTTCCTTTAGGAAGAAAGGCAGGATATAAATCAAATAAATAAAAAGAAATATTCCGGAAGTATGTGTTTCACCAAAGAGACCTTTGTGTCTCTTTTCTGTTCAGTTCTTTGTGTCTCTATTGTGTTCAGTTCTGGGCACCTCACTTTAAGAAAGATGCAGCCACACTAGAGCAAGTCCAGAGGAGAGTGACAAGAATGATCAGAGGGATGGAAGGGAAGCCCTACGAGGAAAGGTTGGGGGAACTTGGGATGTTCAGCCTGGAGAAGAGAAGTCTGAGAGGAGATATGATTGCCCTCTTCAGATACCTGAAGGGCTGTCATATGGAGGAAGGGGCTCATTTGTTCATAGCTGCTTCTGGAAGCAGAACTAGAACCAATGGGTACAAACTGTAAGAAAGGAGATTCCGCTTGGATATCAGAAAAAATTTCCTGATGGTAAGGGCGGTTCGGCAGTGGAAGAGATTGCTAAGGGAAGTGGTGGACTCTCCCTCACTGGGGATCTTCAAGCAGAGGCTCAACCAGCACCTGTTGGAGATGCAATAGGAGGATTTCCTGCTGCAGGCCTACTAGGTCCCTTCCTGCTGATGACCTACTAGGTCCCTTCCAACTCTAGGATTCTAGGATTCTGTGAGAAAAGATGGTTTCAATTAGCACTTCTCAGATCTCTCAGTTCCATTTGCCAAAGCAACATTTGCCCTTTACTTAGATTTGTGCCAGTCTGTATTTGTTGCAGCAGCTGAATGTTCTGGCAAGGCTAAAAGAAGCTGTAAGCTGTTAAATTTACAGAAAAAAATTGGTTAAACTGAGCATGTTCCTTAAGGACCAGTCCAACTGATGGGAAAAAACTTTTAAATGTATGGATTCAAGACCAGATTAGGTAGAATATCAGCCACATAATTCAGGATAACATGCTAAGTTTATTCATTGAATTATGAAGGCTGAAAGATATTTTATTTAATTCATTTATTTCCTTATGACTTTTTTCAGTAAATTACCATCATTCAAATACATAAGATATTCATTGCCTATATATGCCTTTGTTCATTTTACTGTAATTTGTTATGTATAAATACACAATGAATATGTGTTATTTAGGTTTTTGCAAGTGATATTTATGTCTTTTTTGTGGCCATTTTGCATTTGCAAGCTGAAGAAGACTGGTTCCACTTATCAGTGGTTTTCACTTTTGGACAGTCCTCTAGTCCCTAACCCATCCAATAAGTGGGGGATGGCTGTACCAGTAATATGTCATGACTGATTCCAAAGGATGGCAAGGTCAAGTATTTTTTTGTACCCCAAAGATGTTCCAAATGCTAATGATCCTAAAAGCACTAGCATTCTCTCTCTACAAGTGAAACCCAAGGCTTATGATTAGAATGTGGAACCGTTCTCATTCCATGTATCATCCTTCTGCAGATCAAGGAGGGTGCTTTCCCCACTGACCCCCCAAATTTTGGACTAGTATTTCTGAGCAAAATTTCATGGTGGTATGTGTGGTTCTCATTGTACTTCAGAGCACTAATAGGCAAGCTTTGCCTGAAGTTAGTAGCGCAAAGAAAACCTGAAAATCACTTCATAAATTTTAAGATAAGATGGTGAAATAAGTACAAGACAAGTGTCTTGCTTGCACTGTAGCCTGATGTTTGAAAACAAACATTTATTTGTATATACCAACTACTTCTGTTCTAATACTTTTATATTCCCCAAAACACTGGACTTAATTTCTGTGTTTCCATATGCGTAATGCTCTTGAATCTAAGCAGTAAATTTCTAAGCACTGTTTAATTCCTTTTAAGTAGTGCTTGTCATGAAATCTGCTTGTCTTCTGAAGAGCTTTTCAGAGAGATTGTTATAAAATATAAACTATACTAGAATTAAAAGCAAGTGGATACATTACTTATTCTCAGTAACCATGACAAAAATGTTTTTTTTATCAAAGCCTTAAGCACTTGTAAAGTGAATCTGATTAGCTGAGAATAACACTAATTTCATTCTGTTCATAAAGCTGTATTTTCAAAAGCTTCCAAGAAAAGAGATAGATACAAGTGGAAAATTTCAACAGCATGGGCCTTATTTCAAGGATATAGAAACCTACACTCTCCACCAAGTTTCACTGTTTCAGACTCTCTTGTATTTTCAATTATTTTTGAAATAGAAAATTTTAATACATGAGTACACTGTAATTTGAAACCTATGTAGCAGCACTTCAGTTTATTGCATTGGTGGTGTATCAGCCACAAAGACTTTGAATCATGTTGTAATATTTTGTTGGTGTTACTGTTGGCTTACAAATGTGTTCATTTTCAATGATAAGACTGAACTGATAAGAATTAAAATGCAGGAGAGTTCATTTGGCTCTTTCATCATCATTCTGATTGTCTTACCTGCCAGCATGAAAAAAATATATCAGGTTTGAGTTAGTATCCAAGGCTTCAATCCTGAAATGCACTTTGGCCAGCCTCTCTGGCACTGGGCAGCCTAATGTCAGATAGGCCAGCATAGCTGCACCAGAAAAGGCCTGGGTTGGTGGAAGTCCATTGCCTGGCTCGCAAGATCTGCACCAGCTTAGTAGTGCTAGCCTAGGCAGCACAGCAGGGGCACGTGGGGAGAGGAATGTTGGGCATGGCCTAGAACAGTGCAGTTAGACCCTATCCAGGCACTGTTTCCAGTGCAGACAAACCCCTGCCCAGCTCCTCTGATTTAGGCCACCTTAGGAGAAGGTGTAAATCTGAGTAGATCCATAGGGCTCCATGATGAGCCAAAATAAAATGGAAAAGAAGGAAAAAGTTCTAGGCCAGCCTAAGCAACACACCTGCCTCTCAAACACAGGATGTGGCACAACTTGAACAGCCCACCTCAGGATACGACACAACTCTCATAGCCCAATCCAGCAGCCAATCCCCTTTCACCCACTATACACTATAAGTACTGCTGTACTGCAGAATCATTCTGCAGCTGTTACTGGTTGCCAGTTACTGTTACTGGCTTCCTTATATGGCAGGCAAGGTGCAGACACCACAGCAGTTCCTTGTTCAGTGCGATCTGAGGCAGGTTTCATCAGAAGCAAGCCCTCCCTAGGTGCCAGTTACTTGATTCTCAGCAGCAGTTAGACCAGCCTAGAGGCCTTATAGCCCTGTGGATTTGGCCTGAGTATCAGCTCAGGATGTGGCCTGTTTAGGCCAGGTTAGCTGGGACATTTTCTCTAGCCCAGGGTGACCAGACGCTGGAACTAAAAAAAGAGGACAAGGTCCCCCAAAATTCCAGATTTTTATCTGAAATTCCGGTCATTTAAAAAAAAGTAGGACAAAATGTAGAACATGGCTAGGATCTGGCTGCATGGACACTGATCCCCCAACTCATGAGTAAGCTCCATGAGTAAGACTTAATAGGCTTATTTCTGAGTAGACATGCATTGGATTGGGCTTACCTAGGGAGGCTGCTGGTGCCTGTGGGAGGGCATTTGGGGGACTTTAGGGGCTGCTGTGGCATGGCACAGCTTATTTCCAGCTGGCCGGGCAACCACATAGACAGAAGCTATAGACTGCGCATGCGTGCGCAGCTCTATTTCAGAGCAGGGATTCTGGTAAGGTGCAAGCCAGGCGTGGGTGGAGCATCCACTCTTAGGACCTGGCCTGGCCATGCCTCGCCTGGCTCACGTCTTAGGAAGTGCAACTTCCGAAACAAAGCTTCCGAAACATGCGCAGTCTACAGGTTCTGCAGCGCCACGCCGCAATAGCCCGTAAAGTCCCCCAAGCATCCTCCCATCCCTGTTTTCCGGACAACTGGGTTTTTCACTAGTTGTCTGGTGAACTAACCCAATTTCTGGTGATATCTAGTTAAAACCGGGTGTCTGATCAGAATGCTCTAGCCTAAGTCAGGATTGTACCCAGAATCTCCAACAAATTAATTAATCATAAATCAATGCCACTTTTAGAATATCCTAACATGCAGTCTAATAATTAGATTCATTGGGACTCACGCTAAGGTAAGTGTTTATAGGATTACAGCCTTAGGCTGAAATCCTATCTACATTTTCCTGTGAATAAGTCCTATTGACTCTAATGGGGGTTACTTCTGAGGAGACATGAATAAGATTGTTTCACATTATTTCTGGAAGTCTAAAGATAACGAAATACAGATAAGTGGTTTGAACATCCTTCAGCAACATCACAGCTGGAGGATTTAAAAATTATGTGTTATTTTGTTTATCATATTTATATGGTTCGTAGACTGTAATTCAATTTGATCTTCCTAGCTAATGGAAAAATGTGTGTATATATCAGTGGATCAAAATCATGGCTTTTAAAAGTGACAAGAAATAGTGCCACATAGTGCTGTCAGGGTCACAATGTCCATCAGCCATGGATACATTTAAATATCAAGAATGTTCTATCAACTCAGTTATGCTCAGGATGACCATGAGTCATAACCACAAAAGAGGACAAAGACCTTCCTATAAAGGAGGACACCCAAGAAAAATGTCGGACATGACAACCACTCATGTATATTGCATTCATGTGGTTAATTTAAACACTAAGGCAATCCTAATCCCCAGTTAGGCTGGCATAATCCCTGGCAAGTTCCTTTGGTGGCCAAGGGGTTTCACTAAAGTGCTGTAAAGCACTTCTAATCCACTCCTGAGGGATGGTTAGGCCAGTGCACAGACATGTGCTTGCCTCCCCCCATCACTACGGAAATGGGAAGACCAATGTGTTGTACTGGTCTAGTTAAGTATTGTACACTATATTACTTATTATTAAATTTGATACATAGAATTTATTAATTACAAGAAGGTTATTTCTTCCTGGTTACAAGGAAAGTTATGGGCTCTATTATATGTAGACTTCCAGAAATAATATGATGTCCTCTAGTATAGGACATAGGACATGTCCTGGAAAAAGAGGACATACAGGCATCCTCCACTTATTGAATGGGCTAGGGCACCAACCAAAAGTGAAAACCGTTGAAAAGTCGAACCCAATATTTTTTAGTTTGTAAATGTTTTATTTGTAAATGATTTATCCAATACTTTATTTGCTAGCATATTAAAAATTCACCTTTATCTTGCAAATTCTTGCTGCCACACAAAGTTTTCTTTAAATGGATACTCATTAACTCCTTTGGAAATGGGATTAGACCAGGAGCTACAACATGGGGAGAGGAACAATTGTGGCATATAGAGAAGCAGACTGTCACTGAAAGAGCAGAACATGAATTCAATGAATGACTTTGGTGTATAATTGAAAGATGATGAAAATGTGAATCATTCGAAAACAAACCATTAGAAAGCAGGGGATACCTGTATGGTCACCCTGAGAATGCTCTAACTATCAAACAAAAAATGAGCAGAAGTTATGTGCAAAATATTGATTTATGAAAGCTGAATTTAATTCTCACATATACGAGGAACTTATTCAACTTATAATAAGAGGAACATTTTCAACTTATATGGCAACTTCCAACATTTTTTTACCTTTTTTAGATTACATGCGATATAGATTTGTGAAATACAATCTTTAGATGTTATTTACGTGTAAGTAATGAAAATTGCATGCAAACTTGAACTTTGTTTTAGTGTTTTCTCTGCAATTGCTTCCACTTTTGAAGAGGTTAGCTCTTGAAAAGCATCTTCCCTCTTCAGCAGTAGAGACTGCTTCAGGAATCATTTTATATGCAACTCCATTTGGAAGTCGCTCACAGATAATTTTATATTAGATTTCAGCTCTAGTTTTCCAAACAACTAATATCTCTGTACTTTTATTCAAACAGATTTCATTTGAATTATTTGAAGGTTTCGCTGACATTTAAATGAATATTTGCAAAAGATTAAAGAAAAGATTAAATTTATATTTCTGTAGCTTTTAAAAACCAAATACTTTGCTGCTGAAATTAATGTGTATCAATCTAAATGATTATTTGATCATATATGGAAGTGTGCTATACTTTAAAGACATTCTAAATAAGAGGTTTACACAGAAAGCAGTTCAAAGCTTTTTGTCATTTTCTCTCATTAGTTAACTCATTTTCATTTTCATTGCTTTTGTTCATTGCCACCTTCTTCATCCAGAGGAAGGGAAAAAGTAACAACCAGTGTTGCTTTTGAAATGGAAAAATAGTTTCAAATCATTGGCAAAGCTTAATGACTTCTGACTGCTGAGATATGTTAATTTAAGGCAGACCAAATGTTCCTCAGCTGCAAATATTTGGTGTTGTTCACTGGGAACTGGCAAGATTTATGAGGGCCCAGTGGCAAAGACTGCTTACATGCTCTACATTACAAATGTTTCACATATTCGCTGATAAAAGGCAGCTTGAAGGAGAGGGACTGAGAGAGGGAGGGAGAGAGAGAGAGACTTTTACTGAAAAGTCTCAGACATATAAAACATTTGTGACATTCAGAAATTCAGTTCTTCTTCTTTCCACTTTGTGAATCGCCTTAGTTCCGAAGCTCAGTCTTTACAATTTAAAATTTTGTGGTCCAAATGTATAGAATGATTGAAAAAATTAGCAGTCCAACGCAGAAAACCATATCAAGCCTGTACTGGGGTTGAACTAGTACACTTAACTAGGCCAGTGTGTGGGTATAAATGAGATATGCCGTTACTAAAAATTAAGATGTACTATTCAATAAAATGTGTAGTAAATTTTAGTATTTAGTAATATCAGTTAGGCCAGTGATTTTCAGTCTTTTTCATTTCATGGCACACTAAAAAGACACTGAAATAGTCAATGCACACACAGTTTTTACTATTGACAAGGCACGCCAGACTGTTCAAATTCTCCAATTTTCCTATTAATTAAAGACTCTCCTCAGATACCTGCAGCGTACCTGAGAACTATCTGCAGCACACCTGTGTGTCATGGCACACTGGTTGAAAATCACTGAGTTAGGCTATATCCGGAGGGACATACTCCATGAGCTGTGGGTGACACAAGTGGTTAAGACACTGTGCCTGTTAACCAGCAGGCCAGAGTTCAAGACCCGGGTCCCCACAAGACAGGGTGAGCTCCTGTCCTTAGCCCAGCTCTGCAACGCAGCTGGAGCCAATCTTATCGGCTCTGCCATTCCATTGGACTATTTCAGTGGTGTGGAGAGGGGGGATTTGCTGACTGGGTAATAGCCTATCCTCTATACAAATCTACCCAAGCTTTCGTGCTTCGCATGCAGCATCGAACAGGATACCATAGTCTTTCTAGACCAGTGGTTCTCAATCTTCCTAACACTGTGACCCCTTTATAAGTTCCTCACGTTGTGGGGACCCCCAACCATATAATTATTTTCATTGCTACTTTATAACTGTAATTTTGCTACTATTATGAATCGTGATGTAAATATCCGATATGGAGGATGTATTTTCATTGTTACAAATAAAATGTGTGTTCTATGCACACACTGAACACAATGGGATTTATTTCAGAGTAGGCATGCATAGGATTGGGCCCTGAGGCTGCAATCCTATCCACATTTACATGGGACTAAATGCCCCCCTGACTATAATGGGATTTATTTCAGAATTGGCATGCATAGGATTGGGCCCTGAGGCTGTCAGTCAGCCCCAGTGAGCGTGTAGCTATAGCCGGGGGTCTGGCAAGCCTGACCTGGCCCCCTGCACCAGGGATCTTTAGGCGACCCCCAGGAAACCTCTAGGCGACCCCCAAAGGGGTTCTGACCCCCACTTTGAGAAACGCTGTTCTAGACTGATGAATGCCAAGTTCAAGGCTATATTCCTATACACTCTAATCTTGGATTAAGGGCAAAATCCAGGGTAACTATGGGAGCATGTAAGAGACATTATGTGCACCTGTAGTTGCTGTACCACCTAGTGAAAACCTATGGGAAATTCATATTGCAATCCAGAGTAACTTGTTCCTACTCCAGAGCAAGGACTCCCCGTAGAGTCTGGATTTCTCTGGATTTATTTTCACCCTAAGTAACTTAAAAGGCAGTCCTACCTTGTGTTGAAACAGGAATCCTACCTGTCCTTGCTTGCACTGTATCTAGTGCAAGTTATGGGGCTGCTGCTGTGCTACTGTGGGAAAGGGGAATATAGCCCTTACTCTTCAATCTTTAGTATGAGGATGGAAAGATTTTTCCCGTTTTAAGTAATGCTATGGCCCTATTATATATTAATATTTTATTATAACTTAAAACATTAATTTATGCCCTTCTTGAGAGCATATGTAATGTGCAAAATTAGGATTTAGGTGATTTATATTAGAAGAAATTAGTAAATGACATCTATTTCTTAGGAAAAGTGCCTAACTCCATGAACTTTATATGTTTCTTCTAGCATTTTGAGAAATCCTTCACAAATATCATGATGGACACACTATATTTCAGAGATCCTAAGCTCTTTGGACTTCTAGACAATTCAGTCTACAACATTCCTTTTCTTTTAAAAAAAATGACAAATGACATTCTTTCTCAATAAGATTCAAATAAATTTTACTCAGGTGGTCATAAGAAGACCTTATGGTGAAGACCTTCAGTACATTTTAGTAATTTCAATAGTTGTGCATGGAAACTTACAGAAAAACATAAGTGGCCAGGTTAGGCCTCTCTGAGAAATTTGCAATTTAAATATAATTCCACTGATATTTGTGTAAGGTGATTATGAAGGCTGTGGGTGGCGCAAGTGGTTAAGTCATTGTGCCTGTTAACCAGAAGGCCAGGATTCAAGACCTGGGTCCCCACAAGACAGGGTGAGCTCCTGTCTTAGCCCAGCTCTGCGATGCAGCTGGAACCAATCGTATTGGCTCTGCCATTCCATTGGACTAATTCAGTGGCGTGGAGAGGGGGGATTTGCTGCTTAGGTAACAGCCTATCCTCCATATCAATCTACCCAGGACTTCATGCTTCGCATGCAGCGTCGAGCACGATACCATAGTCTTTCAAGACTGATAGATGCCAAGATTATGAAGGTATTTAAATATTAACTTTACACAGGCAACAGGATTTATCACATTAATCCTAAATATGTGGGTGGCACAAGTGGTAAAGGCGCTGTGCCTGTTAACCAGAAGGCCAGGATTCGATTCTTGGGTCGGCCCCACAAGACAGGGTGAGCTCCTGTCCTTAGCCCAGCTCTGCGACGCCAGCTGGATCCAATTGTATTGGCTCTGCCTTTCCATTGGACTAATTCAGTGGCGTGGAGAGGGGGGATTTGCTGCTTGGGTAACAGCCTATCCTCCATAAAAAATCCAACCTAGGCTTTTGTGCTTTGCATGCAGCGTATGCAGCACCAAGCACGGTACCATAGTCTTTCAAGACTGACGGAGGCCTGCTTTTTTTTGTTTATCACAAACAGACCATATTATTCCTAAACTTTTTTTACTGATAGAGAGCTAAAATTGCATGGACATTCTGTTGTTTTTTGCAGCTCTCTCAGGGTGACCAGATGCCAAACCCAAAATTCCTGAACCCCTAGTCCAAAATTCCTAATCCCAGGCCAAAATTCCTACCCGCTTTAAAAATTTTCCAAAAAACGTATTTTTGTTTTTGTTTTTCAGTTTTTTGATGATAACGTTTGATAGGAAGAAGATATCTCAAAATTGTTTCTTGCATTGGATTCTGCTCTTCAATATGAATACAACAACATATGGCAAGATGAGGTGCTTAGCACTATTGCGAAGTTTCAAAACAAAGCCAAATGTAGGACTATGAAGCCAAAATGTAGGACACCCGGACAGGAAGCTAAAAATCCGGACAAATCCGGTCATATGGTCACCCTGAGCTCTCTGCTTAAGAGATTGTTCTCAAGATTGCTGTTCAACCCCACTGTGTTCAGTTGTGATTGTTTTCTATTAAGGCTGCAATCCTAGCCTAGGCCAGCACATCTCATTAGTTTTCCCATTCATATGGAAATGTAGTGAGGCAAGCACATGTCTGTGCATTGGCCTAACCACCTCCCAGGAATGGCACAAAAGTGACTTATGGCACTTTTGTGACAACCCCAAGTCAGAGTGCCAGGGCTTAGACCAGCCTAACTGGAGATTAGGATTGCTACCTAAGTTTGTTTTTGTCTGTAGCCTAAAGAAGTGAACCTATACATACTTACCAGGGAGTAATCCCCATTGAACACAGTGGGGCTTACATCTGTGTAATCATGCATAGGATTGCATTGTACATGTCAACATTTTGCAGTCTTAGGCAAACTGTCTTGAATATTTCAGTTTTCCTCAAGTAAAACTAATGAGTGGTGGAAAACATGTTCTTGGTACATG
Source organism: Cryptoblepharus egeriae (assembly GCA_030015325.1). NCBI lineage: Eukaryota > Metazoa > Chordata > Lepidosauria > Squamata > Scincidae > Cryptoblepharus > Cryptoblepharus egeriae. The sequence goes on along the minus strand of JAREYC010000005.1, from coordinate 4,492,312 downwards.
CATGCCAACAAATCTGTCTGCATATTAATAGAGGGGAGGGAAATGCACATGAGTGTAACATTTTAAAGTAAATTATTCTAGCAAAAACAACTGGCATTGCATGATTTCCTTGCCATTATTCATACTGCAGTGTTTTTCTTAGAGTGTGGCAAGAGCCTCCTTGTGATTTAAATAAAGTTTGTCATGTTTAACTTGTATGCACAGGAGCAGTTTCAAGGGCCCGTACTCACTGACATAGTTCCTCTTTTCCTTCATTTCTGTGGATTTTCTCATCAGGAAGCATTATTTGTGGTATTATTAAATGCATAATGATCTCTATTTAACGCAGAAAATGTCAACATACCACATTTTTTTCTAGATTGCTAGAAATAAGTGTATCTATCCTGCCTTGCAGTTGATTAGAGAATCAGAATGAGAGTGACAATGTTTTTCTAAACATTACTTCTTTCAATCCTTCCACTCACAGGCTTTATAGAAGACAGTAAATAGTCCATTTTTGTTAATGAAGCTTCACTCATACAGCTGGGATTGTTTAATATTTTACGAGTGTTACTTTGTTTTGCTCTCAACGATCTCAGGCAGTTAAGGATTTATGAATCGTGTTTTTCTCAGCCCATCTGCGGTTTCCTATCTTCTCTGGCCTTGAGAATATGTTTAAATTTATTAAAGCGAAGCAAAGGCTCATTATTTCAAAGGAGAGCCAAAGTGACACAGTGAATTGGTTATTAATGGAAAGGCACTGCCATAGGGCGATTGAAATTTAATGATATCCTACAAGAAAAAAATGAGGGTGTCACTTTCCAAAAAGTCATGCTAAATGCCAGCCTTTTTAAGGTCCTGCCGCTAATTTTATGCCTGCGCACAGTAATGTTTTCAAAAGCGTTTAGGAAACACGGACCAGTGACTGTACTGATTATCCTTTTCACCTTCTCGCCTGCTCCAAATGGGTTTGTGCAGTGAGCGATTTAATCTCTAAATATAGGGAACGTTAAAAAAAATAACATTGCTGTTTTTCACAAGCTAAGGGCCTTTTGCAATCCTCCAGAGATGGACTTGCAAATATGCTATCTCCATATGCTCACAGCAAGCTCTCAAACTGGCTCATCACCAAAAAAGCAAAACAGAAAAACTTCAATCCCTCTTTTTCTTTCTCCATCTTTGACATCCAAGAGATTTTTTTAAAAAAAACTTACAAGAGTACACTTATCTACATTAAAGGCTGCAATCCTGAAGTGCACTTGGGCTAGCCTATCTATCACTGGGCTGGCCCAGTTCCAAGATGTGCCAGTCCAGTTACACCAGAAAGACTTGGGCTGGCGTAAGTCCACATAGGCTGATCCATAGGATGGACCTGGGCTGGCCCAGTTGTGCCAGCCTAGGCAGTCCAGGAAAGGCATGTTGAAGGCATGTTCAGCATGGCCTAGAACAGCGTAGTTATGTAGTATCCAGCACCTGTTTCCAGGGTAAACATGACCTCTCACAGCTCCTCCGAGTTAGAACACTTAAGGAGAAGGAATAAATCTGAGTAGACCCATAGGGGTCCATGATAAGCCAGAGTAAAAATGGAAGTGATGGCAAAAAATTCTGAGTCCTAGGCCTCCTGCCTTTCAACCTCAGGATACGGCACAACTACACCTGCCCACCTCAGGATATGGTACAACTACATCAGCCCAGTGAGCATGCTACCCTTGTGCTGCTTCCTCTTCAGCAGTAGTTGAGCCAGGCCGAGGCCGAGACCTCGTAGTCCTGTGGAATTGGTCTAACATGTCAGATAGCCATTGTCAGATAGAACTCAGTAAAGAACAAGAACACATGAGAAGTTTCCAAGGGGTTTTTCCCTTTATTTGATGTTTCATTTCTTTAGAAAACTAATACTTGTTGTTCTAAGCCAGCTGATTCCTGCCAGTATGCCAAGGCACACTGGTGTGCTGTGAACAGGCCTGTGTGCTGATAGACCAGATAGCAGTGGCACAGGGAATAAGTGGCCACCTGGAGCCTTGCATGTAAGCAAAAGAAGCTGTTGAAGGGTCCCAGGAGTGGCTTGTGCCTCATGCTGCAGCAATAGAAGATGCAGCTAGAAGATGCCACTTTGAGCCTCATACCTGACTCAGTGCTGCTGAGCCTGAGCACATACCTGCTTCCTATTCCTAAAGTTCACGCCAGAAACACTGCAGCTCTTGAGGAAACCTTCTCGAGACCTGAGGGCAGTGTGTCTGATGTTCTGTGTGCACAGTGCATGTGAGTGCATCATGTACCTAGACTTACTAGACATGGATAGTTCTGTCATTAAAGAGCAGAAGTTAGAAAGCGACAGTGAATCATTTAATATAATTCATTGTCATGTAATAATTTAATTGTATTAATTAAATTAATTTATGGCCCAATCCTATACACACTGGCCACTGGTAATGCTTCTTTTCCACTGCTGCAGACTACTATAAAGCAGTTATGAAAAATGCTCTGGCAGTACATGAAGCTACTGGTGATTAATAATAATAATAATTATAATACTAGGCATTTATATACCGCTTTTCTGGTAATTTTGGATTGCTCCTCAGACTTTATTCAAAGCGGTTTACAGGCGAATCTAAACCCCCGAAGGGATTTTTACAAACACAGAGTGGTTCTATCTTTCAAGAACCGGCTATGTTCAAGATGTTATATTCACAGTCTGGTTAACAACACTGGCCCCCAATGTCTGAGATGCTGGCTGACAAACTTCTCCTTCAGCTCTTACACGAAGGGCAGCTGAGAGAGCCTCTTCACTCCCACTGAAAAGCAGATGGAAAATCTCAGCTACAGCAGCAGTACCCCATGTTGCTCTCACTGGGAACGTCAAAAGATTCCTATCAGTCTTTACCATTTGCAAACTAAATGTGCCACTGCTTTCAGCGATCCCTGCTTTCTGCTTGTAGCATATAAGAAAAACCAATGACAGCCTGCAGCTGTCACTTGTGGAAGTACAATATAACAACATTCATCAGTAAACAATCATCAGTAAAGAACATCAACATTCATCAGTAAAGAACATCCCCTTTTCCAACATCTCAACTATCTTTTTGACACCTCTCTTCTCAGTGACTCTGTCTAAGGAGAGTTGCCCTTTTGCACAAATGCCCTCTTCCAGTTCCTCAGAGATATACCACCTCAGGAGCAGGTATAGTAATGAGTAGACCCATAGGGGTCCATGATAAGGCCCGAGTAAGAATGGCAGTGTTGACCAAAAATCTGAGTTCTTGGCCAGCCTAGCTGCAACCCCTGCCTCTCAACCTCAGGATATGGAACAACTACGGCTGCCCGCAAACCTCAGGATACAGCAGGCCACTCCAAGAAGCCCCTTGTATTCACTGTGGAATGTACTGGCATCTCATCAGGGATTCCTTATAAGGCAGGCACCCAGTGGTGTCACCAGACTGGTGCAGCTGGTGTGTACTCCATTGGGTGATGTGCTCCGTATGGGGTGACGCGCCAGAGGAGTTTGACTGTCCTTTGGCAGTCCCCAGGTGTCAGCATGCCCAATCAGGCCTGCTCCAAGGCGAAGTAGCAGCCAGAAGCTGCCACTTGTCCTCAGAGCTGGCCTGAACGGCCAGTTGAGGTGCACTGCGCAGAAACACACTGAGCATGCCGAACAGCTTCAGAGGAGACTTCCTTAGAGCGGAGGAAGTCTGCGCCTCTGCACGGCCATTCGGCCTCACTCAGGAGGTGGAGCGGCAGCCGAATGGCTTCAGAAAGAGTACCGCACAGGCACCAACTCTGACGCCTGCACAGTCTCCTCTGAAGCCGAAAGACTTCAGAAAAGTACTGCACAGGCGTCAGAGATGGTGCCTGCGCAGTACTCTTTCTGAAGCCAGTTGGCTTCAGAAACAACTGCGCAGGCGCCAACTTTGGTGACTGCGCAGTCCAGGTGGGGGGTGCACACATTCCAGGGGTGACGCACAGACTTTTGCACCAGGTGATGCGCAGAGTCTTGTCACCACTGTAGGCACCACAGCTATTCCTTGTTCAGTGGGATCTGAGGGTGTCTCCTCAGGAGCAAGTCCTCCCCATGTGTCAATTACTTAGCATACTATGGAGCAGTTAGGGCAGCCCAGGCTTCCCGACTCTCAGGATACAGCAGAACTTTCTGCATAACAGAATAGTTAGGAGAGAGCAGTTAGGGCAGAGCAGGCTGAACTTGCCCTGGATTGTGCCCTTAGCTGCCCTTTTGCCACTTCTCTCATCAATGGCCCACTTCAGCTGTCCCTTTGCCACCATTCTCCTCAGTGGCTCTCCTCAGTTGCTTCTCTAGCCTCTCCTCAGTCTGGACTATCTGTCCTAGAGAGTCAGAAATGATCACAACTATTCCCATCCTGGCTTGTCCAGAATTAACCTTTCCATCTATCTGCCCCTACAATGGTGAAATATTGATTTTGCAAGATATTGTTATTTGTTATAAATAAAATGTGAGGGAAATTATCAGTGTCATTCCCAGCTAAATGTAGTATATTAAACTATTCATCACATTACCACTTGTTTATTTTCCCCAATAATCCCCAGCACCAATCCCCACCACTGCCACCCTAGGTTGATTTTACTAACAAATGTATCAACATTAATAGCATTTGTATAGATTGGAGATGAGCATGGTGATATGCAGAAATAGAAGGCATCTTTTTAAAAAGCCATCAGCTCAGACTTTCTCAGGCCCATTTTATCTGCAAATGTATCATTCTATAACCTTTCTAAAAAAGACATAAACACTTCAGTTACATATATTTTGATTGTTCCATGACAGTTTACTGGAGGCTGAGCAATGACAGATTTCTTCATTGTCTTTTTTGCCAAAATTTGTCCTTTAAGTCATTTTTGTTGACTGCCCCTTTTAGCAGCTCACCTCACAATGAGAGAGGAGACAATTAATGGGAGGGTGATTTATCACTGCCAGAAACTGTCAAGGACTTCTTATGTAGCTAGAGAAAAAGCAATTTCACATTATGGCATTTCATTCCGAATACATTGTATTTACAGCTCACAGTTTTATTTTCAGAGCCTATTATCAGGTGAAACAGTTGCATCTGAAATGTTGTTTGTGACATAGGTGACCTGTTAGGATTTGATAAGTATTTACGCCAGAGCACAAGGGGCTCACACATCTGCTGTTGGCAGAAGCAATGGAAAAAAATAACCTGGAAATGAGGCGTTTGATTTTTCTGGTTCCTACACTCGAGCATCTGTTGCTATAATTAAGTGGCATTCAGTAATTGCAGAGCAATGGTGAAATAAACATATGCATTCTTGCCAGCTTTTAGGATTTGGTGTCCTTACTGGAGGAGACACAAGCAAAGTGACTGCAGCAGGAACAAAGGGCTCTGTGACAAAAGTTTAACAATTAACTTTCCTATTGCATAAAAGAAAATCTATAAAGAAGAACCCAGTGAGGGAGGATGGAGGGAGAAATATACATTGGCTGTTTGCCATAATACAGTTAACAATTTAAATGGCAAATATAATGAATATTTATAATGCAAAGATATAAAAGCTATCCTCAACTAGAAGCACATTAACCCTTTTGTTATTTATTACAAATCTTTATATTCTATTTTTTTAATTACAAAATTGTTTATGTAGCAAAGTAAGGTTTCTGGTCCTAAGTTCTCACAGCCTTTATGCCCACAAGATTCCAGCAAAAAGCCCCACCAGAAAGGATGCAGTATTGGGATGAATAAGGAAACTGTTTTTCTCCTAATTCAAGCACAATTATTTAAAAGACTTAGAGCACAAGCCTAACCATATCTACTCAAAAGTAAGCCCTATTTTTACTCCCAGGAAAGTGTCTTTAGGATTGCAGCCACAGTTCATTTAGCAAAGTTGGTGAATCATAAATTCCTGTGAAAATATTAGTGGAAGATATGAAAAAATAAAATCCAGCATGCAGAGGAAGAATTTGATAAAAGGGAATATGAGAAGTACAACCTCTGTTTTAAAGACCCAGCTTTATTCTTGTTTACAGTACAGGTATATTAAACATAACGAAGGAAAAATGTAACAGAAATTTGTATGCATGTATGTTTTGTCTTTTGTTTCAGATACAAGGTTGAACCTAACAGTTCAAATAGCTGTTTCCTATTTGAACCAGACAGTTTCAGTCTTTCTGTATCAAGCCATACCACATATGATCTATGATTATGTCCTGTCCTTCATTACACAGTGCAAAGCATTATTGTTTGAAGAAGGCATTGTCTGTTATATAGGGAAGAATTGCTATGAGGAAGCCAAATTTGCACCTATCATCCGGTATTTATTTGCAGTAATAGTGACACCTCACAATATTCAAAAATTTGATTGACTTTGATTGACAACCCATTGACTTTCTCAGCAACAGTTTTTCCTAAGTAATCTCTGATAGCAAGGATGGCTCCATCAGAACAAGTCTAGTCAGCTAAGATGTTAGTTCCAAGTTTTATATAATTTCTGAATTTATATCCTGTTTTTTCTTTTAAGAAGCACTCAAGGGAACTTCAGAGGGTTAAAAAGAACAAAATAAAGAAAAAAAATCTTTGAAGAGTATAAAAAGTTCCTGAAACAAGAGTAAAAACATTAAGATAATTTCTCAAACCTGGAATGTAAAATACACTAAGGCAGTGGTGAAGACCACAGCCTGGTGAGGACCACAGCCTGGCACCATGGGAAAATTTCCCATGGTATAGGCAGGATGCGAATGCTCAGTTCTCCCTATCTGTAGGGTGATCTGCGCAGGTGCAGTCTGGCAACTGGCCATGCTTGTGTAGTTGGGACCGCGTCAAGGCTGAGCACCCCAAGAGCTCCTTCCTCTGATCTGGAGCTCAGTGTTGTTATGGCCATCAGCCAAGGCGCTATGGACCGGTACTGTACTTCAGACTGAGGTTTGAGGACTCCTGCACTAAGGGAGCAATCCTGAAGTGAGGCCAGAGAGAATGGTCCAGCTGTGTTGGCTCAAGTAGGCTATATCCAGAGCAGAAAGTTGGACCAAATCCACAGGGTTAGGAGGCTGCTGTGCACCAAGTATGTGGCACCTGGAGAGGCCTTGCTGCCAAGGAGACCTGCCTCAGATCACACTGAACAAGAAGCAGCTGCGGTACATGCCTTATAAGGAAGCCCAGGAGTCCCGGACAACCATTAACAGCTGCAACGTGAGACCGCAGTATCTGTAGTGGAGGGTGGATGCAAGGGGATTGTTGGAGTGGCCTGCTGGAGTTGTCCTGTATCCTGAGGTTGGTTTGCTATTGTAGTTGTGCGGTATCCTAAAGTTGAGAGGCAGGGGTTGTAGTTAGGCTGGCCAAGAACTCAGATTTTTTGTCAACACTGCCATTCTTACTATGGCTTATCATGGACTCCTATGGATCTATTCAGATTTATACCTTCTCCTGAGGTGTCTAACTTTGAGGAGTTAGGAAGGGACATTTCTGCCCTGGAAACAGGCTCAGGATACAGCTTAACTGCACTGCTCTAGGCAATGCTCAACTGGTGCAGCTAGGCTGGCACATCTCAACTTAAGCCGGCTCGGTCTAAATAGGCTGGCCCAATGGCATCACCATCAGAAGTCTGGAAAACAGGATGCTAAATCAGGCAAGAGGCAGGTTAAATGACTGCCTAAATGGAGAAGTCTGTAATGAAGAAATGGGGCCAGGGAATTAGGTCTAAATTTCTTAGCAGGGACAAGGGGTATTTACTAACTCTCTTAGCAAATCTCTTAGCAGTGACATTCATAGCTTAGGCACCACTGCCAAAAATTTTCTACATCCCAACCAGCCCACACCACTTGGAGATGAAGAAGAATCTCCTTATCTGAATGTAGTGGATGGTAGGACCCACATGTTTGAACCAAATGTCCTTCAAATATTCTAGTCATTTAAAATTGGATTGGGATTGGGATTGGTTTTGCTTGTTTATATTGAAGAATGTTACAATAACAGTGCACCATTTTAGGTTATATTAAATGCAAACCCTAAATGCAAACATCCCTTCACAACACCCAAGTGTACACTTATGCCCACTGACTGTGCAAAACTCTGGTATTGATGAAGTGGCCTTTTGCTAATAGATGTTGAGAATAATTGAGAACACAATTGGAGACATAAGTAAATAATACTAATATTCTTAGTACATAGTTATGACCTAACATTTCATGTGCTATGTATTCATTATTGGAGTGTCCATCTAACCCAGAAGGAAGACATGAGACAAGACTGGAATTCAGCTTGTCAAAATTTTATTAGAAGGCAATACTAAGTATAAAATGTCAAGAATTTGTGATAGTTTCTACCACCCATGAAGCTTTCTGTTCTCCAAGAAAAGGAGGATGTTGTTTCACAGCTGAGATTCCTCCATTGATGGTATGCAATGTAAATTCCATCATGATCCAATGTTGAAATTTTAAGCCTTTTTTCCTGCAGACTAATTAGTGTTTGAAATGTTTGGCTGGGTTCAGTCCAAATGAGGCTGTGTCAAAGTAGATGTATTGCTTCACATCTCGCTCTCAGTTTTAGACCTCAGTTATACAATCCTGTATTCACTCTATATTTCTGGCATAAGCTTAAAAAGTTCCAGATGTGCTGCTTGTGACAAACCTTAGGAGTTGACCAGATGCAAAATGAAACCATCCGGTTTAGGTGTTGCCAGCAGCCACTGTAGAAGAACAAATCCAGAAGCACAGATTAACATGGTCTGGTCATGTATGAAGTGAATGAGCAGACTTATCTATCTATCTACAGTATTTATATACCGCTTTTCAACTGAAAAGTTCACAAAGCGGTTTACAAGAAAATGAAAAAATTAATAGCTAATTAATAGACTTACATACCAGTTACTCTGGCGGAATAGATCAGTAACATGGAAGGTCCAGTGGACAGCCCCAAAGAATACCCTTTTACCCAAAGGGTAAAGAAGATTGAAGAAGACCTGAGATGTCAAAGAATCAACCTGGCAGAGGCAAAAGTTAAAGTTCTAGTCATCAAAGAGTAGAAAAAACACTGTACAAAATGTCAAACAACCATCGGCATCAGCTCTGAAGCTTGTCCTGTCCATGCAACTGCTAAAAGCACTTCAAAAAGATTATATTTCTGGGCATCAGCATGTATTCTGCTACCTCAAATCATCTCTGACACCATGACATCAAGTAGATATTGCAAACTCTCCAGTATGATTGGCTAAAGATGACCTGCCCTAGCATCATCATAATCCAATGTCATAAACTCTAGCATCCTCCTAGTCTGATGTTAGTACAGGAGCTTTTATTAATTTCATAAAATACTTCTATCCTACCTCTCTGTCATAGATTCTTGAAGTGACGAAAACTGAAATTCCACACCCTTTCTTTGGGAGTATTTTCTATTGAAAATAGTGGGGCTTATTTTTGAACTGACATGTATAGGATTGTGCTGCAACAATATTGTTTTAAAACAGTAGTTACCATAAAATGACAAACAACTATAAGAAACAAAGCAGATTCATCAGTAGCAATAAAATCAGTGATCAAAGCAAATGATGTCAAGCACTCTGAAGATAAGCAGGTATTGCAGGTCACCTTAAAGCTCTGGAGCTGAGTGGTGCCTTGCTCCAAAGGCAAGGCAACGAGCCACCTCTGAAAAAGCCTTTCTGTGAGAATGAACGCAGCTTTGTTAAAATACTACGGATGCAGTCCTAACATAGGCCAGCACAACTCATCGGTCTTCCTGTTCCTGTGGTGATGGGGGAGGCAAGCTTAACCCTCTAGCCTAACCCTCCCCCAGGAGCGGTGCGGAAGTGTTTTATGGCATTTTGGTGACAACCACAGGTCAGCCCAGAACTTAAGGCCAGTCTAAGTGGGGGTTATGATTGCATCCTACCAGTGTTAGAGAATGATGCAACCAGTGTGTTTTCCTGGGAAAAAGGTGCAGTTACCACAGTGGCATAGCTAGTCATCTCCATATGAGTATTAATTAGCTGCTGTTGGGGTTGGGCAGGTGGAAAAGGTGTTTGTGCTGAGTAACAGTGAGTACCCCCAGAAAAAAAAGCCTGGATACAGCTGCACTGTCTTGGTGCCACTTCTCCTCCCAGACCACCAGAATATTATTGTTCCAAATTCTGAAGTAAATTAAATTGCAATAATCCCCTTGGTGCTAAAACATCAGTGGCAACTAAATGTTACTGATATTTGACAGTTGCTTTCCTCCAGACTGGAGGAAAGTCAGAAGCCTTTTACATTACGTCTAAATGTCAGTCTTGAGTAAAAGTGCTGAGCCTGATCTCATGTGTGTTTTGGCATGGTCCAGAGCAACTTGGGCAATAACTATTTCTCTGCCTTTGTAGCTGGAGGAATAATTTAAGGAAGACACAATTTGATAAAGCAGAAAAGTATAGTAAGCCTCTTTTATTGTCTAGTCGTATTTGAAATAAATGGAGCAACACCAAACAAATCCTTACTGGATTAAAAAATAAAACTAATGTGTTTTTTTTTTCATAGCAACAACAGGACATGCAAGGCTTGAGGTTAAAAGTTTGCCTTCTGCCTTCTTTTCTGTAGATGAGGGAACCCCCACCCCCCCGAAATGACAACATTCTCTATTTTTAAATTCCCACTTTGAATGCATCAACTTCCTTGGTTGCTATGACCAAAATAAGACCAGAATGCAGGATATATAGTTCTTCAACATTCCAGTACACTAAAGAAATAATCATTTTTAACATAGTTTAAGCCTTGTGCTACCAAATACATCAATTTTATATTTTGTTTGCCACTGCAAACACTTTTTAATTTACATTGCGTGAAAGGGTATTTTTAAATAGTTTATTAAATTCAGCTGAACATAGTTTATTCATCCTGACTCAATTAACAGCTTCTGGCTGCAATCCAAAAGTCACTTTCCTGGGAGTAAGGTCCACTGAACACAATGAGGCTTACTTTTGAGTAGACAAGGTTAGGATTGTGCTCTAATCCTATTAACACTATACATTGCTGAACTAGCATTCTGACAATATAAAGACCTTTATAAAATGTTACATGCCATACAACGTGACCAGGCTGCCCCACAAGTGGTGAGTGACTAGGTCCATATCCAAATGCCTCCTGACCAGCTCTGACACAAGTAAGAAATGGAGTAAGGTAGAACGGAATTGCAGAGGGAGAACAGAAAGAAAACCATGATGGGGAAGAGTATGGATTAAGACTGAGAAAGGGGAGCACCACTATGAATATCCTATCCACCTTCCCAGGTCCACTTGAACCTGCACCACCTATATAGATGTGTGGCAAATGTCCTCTTACTTCGAGGAAGCTCAAAATTTCCCTCCAGGAACTTATGGAAGTATTCATCAAATCAGTTTATAAACATGTTCTAACACACAGAGGGGAGATCTTCCATTTGCCCAACTTCTGACTTGTTTGCCCAAGCAGGTTTTGTATGTCTGATGGGCCAACGTTTTGTGTAATTCCTTACCTTAAATAAAAAGGAGACAATGAGACACCATAGACTACTATGGGAATTATCTCCATCCCATGAAGAGTCTTACTGCTGTCTATTAAAATTTAGATACTGCCAAAAAGTAATTTTAATGGGAATTTTTATTGCACTTTGTTAACATTCCTTTGATCACTGTAGTTAGGGCTGGATTCCAAGAGTAGACATAAAACCTGTGACTAAAACTGAGTCACCCACACAGTATCGTATATTGTTAATGGTCTACAATGGCAGGAATTGTTATAGCAATGTTGAGATAATATTCTTTACAAGATAGAAACTTTCTGTACACAAAAGGAAAATGCAACTTTAAATCGTGGTTCTGTAAACTATAGTCAGTAAAATATACTGTGCTTCACTGAATATTTTCTTTTTTCATTTATAATTGTAATTATCTGCAGTCTTAAATCATATATATTTTAACTTAATGACCAATATTCTAACTTTGGTTGCTTAATGTTTGCAGGGCACTTACAGATGCTAGAATAATCTCTAATGTTTTTGCTCAATCTGCTCTGGAGATGGATGAAATAAATAGTTTAAACTAATTAATGTAACACCAGCTGTTACAAGTGCTTGGCAGACGTCTGTGAGTTTTGATGGGCAGAGAGCGGCTGTTGTACTTGACTTTATTTTAGTACAATGTTGATCACAGTGTAAGCTGGAATAAATGACGAGCCAAAGGAAGGAACAGAGGATAAATTTCTCTGTAATGCAAAACAAATATTGCCCCTTTTCCAGAAAGCAATTTTTAAGTTACTGAAGCAGTGTTAGAATGACCTTCATGAACTCACATGCTCTCTTACAGCCAATACAGTAAACTTATACAATCATAGTGTGTGAACCAAACCTTCATCTTTGTAGACCCATTTCAATGTTGGGATTTGCATGAGAATGGCTATCAATATAACACACATTTTCCACTTGCAAATATGCTGTGCTATGATGAAATGGTTAAATACATATTGTTTCAAGTAATTTGTATTGGGCTACACGCCCAAACTCCAGTTTGGCCAACATAAGCCCCGGCATAAGACCTTTGATAACCTGTGGGTGTCACAAAAATGCCTGAAAGCACTTCTGTCTCACTCCTGAGGGGGTTAGGGCAGTTTATGGGCTTGCACTGACCCCTCCACATCAACGGGGAAAGATGGCCAGCCTAAATTGGACTGGATTGCGCCCTTAGTTATCTTTATGCAAGCAGAGTCATCTTTTGGTTTTCAAATATAAAATGATTTCCTATAAATTCATGTGCTGATATATTTTTGTTTATGTCTTTTGTTGTTTTGTCTCTTGTTTTTTTGTATATACATAGTATTATAATGAATTCATGCAAGTCACTTGATAGAAACATTTCATTCTGTGGACTATGCATACTCATTTACAAAGTGCAGTTTGTATCATGTAAGTCTAATTGACCCAGTCCTGATTTAAAAATAGAGAAAAAGTAGTTCTTAAGTTTTGTTCTTTTGTAATAAATAAATACAATCTATAAGAGTCCAATCAGCTTGACCTATAAAGGTTTTAGCCAAGAGCTTTGCAGTGACAAAAGAACAATGATGATATCTCTCTATATGTAGCAGCATTAAGATAACAGTGTCATTGTTCGGGTTGTTATCATGTGAATATATCTAATAAGTTATTATAGTGTGCTGAGCAGATGGCAAGTGTGCTCCTGGAAGAATTGATGGATGGATATGATGTCATCAATGAGATGACATGGTTCACAAGGTACTTGACCTCCAAGAAGAAATTCTAACTGGTTAGAATTCTAAATGGTGAACTTTAGTGACACTGGCTAAATGGGAAATAAGTGCAATTTGTATTTCTTTATGGTAGTGTTTACCCCCTTCACTGAACTCCACATAATGGGATTTGGTCCCAGAAGATTTCACCCCTATAACCTTCAAAGGGATTTCAAATACAGATTTCAACTTCAACAGAAGAATCACAAGGAATCACAAGAAATATTATTTATCATGTCATAATCCTATGTTCATTTTCCACTATGAAAATTAACCTAGTTAAGACAGGCTATTAATTTTGTGGCATACTTTCCAAGAGGGGAATGATGAGTAAGGTTAATGTGCAGCACATTTTAAACTCTGTTTTTACAATAAGTAAAGTAACTATATGTACAGTATGCACACATTGAAATGCTAAAATATCTTTTAGATAGTTGTCTTTCCTGGTTTTTGAAATAAAAATAAATTAACCTATATTCATTTGCCCTTATTTCTTGGCTTCCTATCACTTACTTTTTCTGTCAAAAGTCAACAACACTACATGTTCTTTTTCTGTGGTACACATTGTCAGTTTAAGAACAAACTGCAATCCGTATTAGAATATGAGCTCAATTCTAACCAATTGAGGCTGGTCTAAACCAGCATATCTTCCCATTGTGGTGTGGGGGAGGTTGGTGTATAGCTGTGCCCTAGCCTAATCCCCTCAGGAGATGGGCCAAAGAGCCTTATGTCACATTTGTGACCCCCCTCTGATCAACAAAGGACTTATGCGGAGGTTTATGCTGGCCTAACTGGAGTTTAAGATTGCGGCCTATGAGCACAATCCTATCCATGTCTACTCAAAGGTAAGCCCCATTGTAGTCAATGGGACTTACTCCCAGGAACGTGTCTTTAGGATTGCAGCCTATGTCACTTATTAGAAGTTAGATACCTAACTTATTTTGAGCTTGAAATACATACGCTATGTATGCTAAATATTTGGCATCATAAAAAATAGTTGACAACTGCAGGGTCTGTTTTTTAAGGTGTACTGCTGCTACTCGCACCCCACCTTTCTTCTTCCACCCCTGCAGAATTACTATTTAAGTATACTGATGTTGTACAGGAATATTTTAAATGCATATTTAATTATACTTTTTACGTGCTTCTGCATGGAGTTCTCAGTATCCCTACCAGGGATAGAGCTTCAATGTCAAATGCTCCCTGTACTTCATGTAGAAAATGTCCTGATTGCCAGTACTTAGGATACAGACAAGTGATATAAAAATGAATACAGAAGACAAAGAACTTGTGTATATTATTATTATCTCAGGAACAAAATAATCTCACATGAAGCAGTTCTGGGGGGAAAAGCCATTTTATAGGAAGCCATTTAGAAAATGTTGCTTATCAAGAATATATACGTACATAGTTAAGAAAATGAGATTTGGAGGCAGTTTGGGCATCCCTCTGAAATGCTTTAGACCAGAACTGTTTAGATTTTAGGTTTTTCTGTATTTCAAAATACTTCCATAAACATAATTAGAGAATTTGAGGATGATGTTCAAGTCTAAACACAAAATTCTCTTATATTTCAGTAATGAAATGCATTGCCTGAAGGTAATTTTTTTACAATATTTTTAAAAGAATTTTTTTGCATGAAACACAGTTTGTGAGTTTATTTTTTATAGGCAAAAGTTTTCTTTTTAAAAGTAATGTCATTGCTCAAAAAAGTTAGGTATATTTATTTTGGAATCCTGGTTAAGTAGTACTCAATCTGTATATGAATATAGGGATGGTAGTAGGTTTACACTACTGATTCTTATAAAATAGTACCGGGAATAACCCTGTGAAATCATTGGGGAACATTGAGGGCAGAGAAGAAAAGGAATCCTGTTTTAAAGGATCAGATACTTCAATTAATTATGGAAATAATTAGAACACCTGTTTATGTGCTCACTTTGAACTATTTGTGTTATTTGTCATTAGCACCCACTGTTCTGCTTGAATATTCATTTTAGCAAACTAACAGTTTTACTGAAGAAATGAATACTGTAAGAGGGAGGAAAAACAACAAACAAAAACCATGAAAATTCAGTTTATCTAAATCCTGAGAACCAAAAATACTCAATTAAGGTGTTAACATCTTAGTACAGAATTCTACAAGGAATTTTCCTTTGTGACAAATGTAGTTCCAGTTTTAGAATCACTTTGCAATTGCAATAAAAGTTTCATAAACATAATATTATAAATTGCTCCCATCTTTGCTTGTGTGACTACTATCTGTAAGTAGGGGTCCTAAATTACTTTAAAATGACAGCAAAGCTTAGGTTGACTTGCAAACATTGTAGCAATGAATTAATTTTACAGCAATTACTATGGTAATATGGATTATAATTTACATTCACAGTCATCTTTTGGGGATGAGGCATTTGGAGGGAGGTTGTCAAAGATTATGGGAAGCTTTACTTCTGCTTATGTTACGTCATTAGATATGTTGCAGTCATCTTTGTTCTCTGTAGTGGAACATGACTTTGTTATACTGCTTTCTTATGAAAGACTAGTGAAATGTACCCGTGTTGCAGGAGTAAAATACCTGCCAAGTGTCATCCCCACATGCACAACAGCCTCCCCTGCGTGCAACAACTCCCCCATGTGCAACAACCCCCCACCCTGCATGCAACAACCCCTCCAGATACAACACCCTCCCCTGGTGCAACACCTGCCATAACCGTGGGCATCTCAACTGGGCAGGTGCATGATTTGGGGCTATGTGTTGATCAGTCTTCAATGTTAAGTATAGGATGAAAAAATATTGCATCCCCGTTCACTCCATTAAGGGTTAAATTTCTAAACATTGGTTCTTGGTGGGTGCATCAGTCATGGATGTAATACACTACCCTAATTTTATGCTTCTAGGTCCAGTGGTTGGATCATTCAGGGATTCTTCAATGTAAATTATTGAGAGGAAAATACGATGCGCCCCTTTCCCATTGAAATTTCCAAAAACTGGTTCTTAGGGGTGCATCATGTAAGCAACACCCTCCCCAGATTTCACATTTCTAGGTCTGGTGGTTTTGGCTGGGTGTTGTTCAATCAGTCAATCAGTGACTTTTCATTTTATCTATATAGATTATTCTAGAGATCATTCATTTACTCAGAATGTTTGTTATTGGTTTAAGATGATGTACTTGTGATGACACCTGCCCAACTATTCAAAGGTTGTAGTATTAGAAGAGCAATTTTGCTTCTTTAAAGGCCAGTGGTTTTCAGACTTTAGGGGAGCTTTACTACCTATATAAGTCTTTTCAGGAGTGGGGTTAGGCTGGGACATGATCCCCAGGACTGTGCCCCTGAAGAGAAAGGGCAGGTATTTTTTCAACCTAAAAGATGTTCTGCCAGGGTTTGGGGGTCTGGGAACCAAGAGGAGCTCCGCAGAGCACTTGCAGTGTTTGTCATATCTTGGAAATAGTGAAACTGCAATCACAGAGAAGCCAGAAGTTTGACTTCCAGTAGGAATGTGATTGCTACTTTCATTATTTCCAAGCCTTGGAGAACCCTGCAAGCGATGTGCAGGGCTCCCCACACTCCCCAACCCTGCCAGCACTTTTCTTAGGTTTAAAAATCTCCCTCTTAATAGGAGTTGGGGAGTGTCACCAGTCCCCCAGTTTGAGAGGCATAGTATAGGCTTTTAACAATAGTATTTCATCTTGGACCTTTTGAAGTTCAAAACTTGGTCCTGGATTGCAATTTTGGGCTTTAGTAGGAGACAAATGATAGTCATAATATCCACCACGCTTTAATAAATGTTTAAGATGCCGTTGCCAGGGAAAAAAATAATATTCAAGGCTTACATTTTGTGACTTAGAAACATGATTGTTTGCAAGATTTGTAGTGAACAGAACACCTTTTGGTTATTCTGAAAAAAATTAAAATTCAATTCTCACTATATTTGTTATATGTTCTCTATTTTTTCCCCCAAGAACTGATCTCTCTTATACCTGTGACAGAAAGAAAGGCAAAGGGCATAATCCAGAAGTGCACTTGGGTTACCCTATCTATCACTGGGCTGACCCAACTGCAAGGTGGGCCATCCTAGTTTTTCTGGAAAAGGCTTGGAGCAGCGTAAGGAGAGGCATGTTGAGGGCATGTTTAGCATTGCTGAAGGCAGAGCGGTTACTCTGTATCCAGAGCCTGTTTCCAGGGCAGAAATCCCCTCTGCCAGCTCCTCAGTTATACCACCTTAGGAGCAGGTATAGTAATGAGTAGACCCATAGGAGTCCATGATAAGGCAGAGCAAGAATGGCAAAGTTGACCAAAAATCTGAGTTCTTGTCCAGCCTAGCTGCAACCCCTGCCTCTCAACTTCAGCATATGGCACAACTACAGGAGCCCACTAACCTGAGGCTACAGCAGGCCACTGTATTTACTGAAGACTGTACTGGCATCTCATCTGGGAATCCTTACAAGGCAGGCATGACAGCTGTTCCTTGTTCAGTGTGATCTGGGGTGGGGACTCCTCGAGAGCAAGCCCTCCCTACTGAGCCTTGGTGCCTACTGAGCATGCTCTGGAGCAATTAGGGTAGCCCATGCTTCCTGACTCTCTGGATCCAGCATATGTTTCTGCTCTGGCTTCAGAATAGTTGGGGCAGCCGAGCTAGGGCATTCCTCACTGCCCTCACAATGGATTGTGCCCAAAATAAGGAAGACAAAATATTCTGCTGTTGCTTCGTTCTATGTTAGTGGAATGTCAGATGAATGTGGTAGGTTTTTACCATAAAGGTAAATAAGTAGTTTTTAAGGAGATACTTTTTTAAAAGAAAAACTCCTTGAAAAATAGAAAATTTCCTTACCTCAAGGAGGCCTCCATGACTGCTCCCAACTGTAGGATGCAGCACATGACCCACTGACACAGCTATGCCAGTGCTGGATTGAATTGTGCCCATAGCTGAATTGCGCCCATGTGATTACTAGAAAAGGTTGAAAATTGTTTATTTTTGCACCCAAAATCAAGTTACTTCATAACCAAGGCCAGCATTCCAGCAGAGAGCAATGGGACAGAATATTAGGTAGTGGGCTTTTCAGTTATTCAGACTAGGATTTCAAGGGGAAGAAGCAGTTAGTAAGGCACTCACACTTATAAAATGGGTTCACACTTATAAAATATGAGCTATATTTCTGTTTCTGTCCATCTGTCTTCTTTTTCATACACCAATAATAAATTGCTGTGGATTATTTTCTTATGCTACATTAATGAAACTATTGAAATAAGCAGTTTATTTTGATATATAACATCATTTGTCACTGACAATTATCTATTGAATATAGCAGATCTTATGTAATAGTACAATTCAATATTATACTTATGATGTATAATCACAAAAACCAGTGACCTGTAAAGCAGATGGCTCCATTGGTAACTTCAAAATATTTTAAAATCTAGAAAAGATTATCATGCTATACAACCCTCCCATCCACCTGCTGCATCTCCATGTACAAGGCAATCCTCTTAGCATATTAATGAGCCATGTCCACACCCTTTCCAACCAATGCCTAGCTTTAAATAAAAAATAAGAATTAATAAAAAATAAAAATTAATAATTAATAACCTATATATATAGGTTGTTGTACTCACAAAGTAGTGTGATAGTAAAATTTTCTCTTTCTTTGGAAGAAGCAGGCTGGCTTGCTTACACTATATCCAAGGATTGCGACTGCTTATGTCCTACCTCCAGAAAGGGAAAGCTTTTCCCTTTTCCTGGAGTGAGAGAAACACAGCCCCGATGAATCTGCTCAGATCAATGCTACTACTCCCAGGTGCCAGGGACAGAGGCTTGGATCCCTCATAACTTCTGGATCCAAACCCTGCCTCCATGTCTACCTTCCACTGGGACCACCCTTGCCATCCTAGAAAAGCCAGAAAGCCTCCACACTGCCTTCAGACCTCCGTGTCGGCCAAGCTTAGCTAGCTCTAAGGTCTCTCCACGAGCCACTGTGGAGGCTGGATTCAGCTTCTGCAAGTCGGCACACTTACTTTACAGCGCATTTCCAAACCTTCCAGGCCAGTTCAAGGGATTTGGGCCAGCCAAGCATACCATTAGGATTGTGCTCTAAACATGCTGCTCCACTACTTCAACAGTACTCTCGGTGCCTTTCTCCCACAGAAATACAGAATTTATTCCCTATAGTCTGGGCTTGCAGGCTCCTAATAACCAGAGTGCACATGGTTTGCATATGCATTTCTGCTGTACATAAATTCAAAGGGGTGCCAAGTGAGACTCTCCATTCACAACGTTTGGTTCTGAGAATTCCCATGAATAGCTATTTTCATGTTATACAAAAGCAATTACTTATCACGTTAACTAATGAATCAATGAGTTAGGATTTATGCATTCATTAGTCAGGGATAGGGTTGCCATATGTCCAGGAAAATGGGGACTGTCCTGGTTTTCAGGGATTGGATTAACATACTGGCAAGTTTGACAGGGGTCGTATCCTGATTTTTGGAAGAGAATTATGGCAACTCTAGTTAGGGAGGTAATGAATCAGTTTCCTTTTCCCTGATTTAAAACAATTCAATTGCAGGCTCTTCTCTTCTTTATTCAGATGCAATTATCACTCTGACTGGGGGTGGAATGTGTTTTAACCTCTTCCTCTCTGCTGGAGGTTTGTGAGAAAGGCACTCTCCACACCCAGCCTATTTATCTGGTCTCTGATCTGATCCTTAGTGCAGCCGCAGAGTGGAAGATTTCTTGCTTACCACATTACCATGACAAAAGAAGCCACAAAAGAAATATTATTTCTAAATATTATTTCTATTTATTATTTCTAAATATTATTTCTATTTAAATATTATTATTATTTCTAAATAAATATTTCTAAGCCACAAAAGAAATATTATTTAAAGAGCCAACCTTATTCGCTTTGAGACAAAATTGCATATAAATAATTCACAAGTAAATAGGTTATACCTGTATACCTATTTGCTTTTTATTATGAAAAGCAATAGTTATATTACCAGCCATGATTATCTGAAAAACATAAATAAGTATTGCAAAACAATAAAAGATATAAAACAGTAATCAAATAATATAGAACATATAGAAAACAATAAAGAACTCTGTATAACTCTTATAACTGTATACCTACTTATGCACCTACATATGCATTATATACTTATGTACCTACATATGCATTATGTATAATACTATAAATGTAGCATGTAGCAGAGCCACCTGAGAATTGTTTTCTAGTACCTCATCCATGTTGCAGGATTGTTTGTCTCCGCTTTATGGTTCCTAAATACACCTATTTACCTCCATAAGAGAAATTATTTTGTAGTGACTAGTGATAATCTAGAATCATAGAGTTGGAAGGGACTGAGTGGATCATTCCAGTCCAGCTCCCAGCCTATAGCAGGAAATCCTCATCTTGTGGAAATGTTCATACATACATAACTGTTCATACATCTGTCAAAATAGAAACAGTCCAAATTAAAATCATAACACTATTTCCCAAACAGGGTTCTAGAAGATCTCAGAAGCTTGTTATGGCTTCTCAACAAGAAGGTATACAGGCCAATCCTACCCCAAGCTGGAACAGGCAGGCCAGCTGGCCTGCCCTGGAGTGATGGGGGTTGCTGGGAGTGTTTCTTTCCTTGGGGCTTTACCGTGGCTACATTTGTGCCTGTGAGTTGTTTAGGATAGGGCACTGAGTAGCATTTGATGTGAACTCTTTAAATGTGGCATGGAAAAATTAGAGTTAAAATTTGTGTCTCTATAGTATTCTTTCAATGATCATCTAGCTGAAAAATGCCATGGGAAATTTACTAATGGATGCATTTTGTCAGCTTGTTTCAGGCTTTTGATGAATGCATTTGCCACAAAAATCACATCAGGTGTAAAACTGCATACTGATTTCATTTTGAATTTTGTTTGAGCACACTGATTAGCATTGCCATCTCTTTTTAGTTGTTTTGGCATTTTTATGAAAGGTAGATAATAGAAACAAACAAAAAAAGAAATAATGAGCAAGCAAGAGCAACAGCATATCCTCCATAACAATCCAATTGAGGCTTTCGTGCTTCGCATGCAGCGTATGTAGCACCGAGCATGATAGCATAGTCTTCCAACACTGACGGAGGCCTGCTTTTTTATGTACAGAAATCAGAAGATGCAGTGCTTCATGACACAGAACACAATATTATTAACTGCAGTTGCTGCTGCAAATTAAACTGTTTTTAAAAGGGGGTGGTTCAAAGGTTGGCATCTTTGCTTGAATACAATAAGTTAAGGAGCCAAGGTGGCATCAGATGTAAGAAGGCCTATTATGATTGGCATGGAAGGTCACAAAGAGCAAAAAGACAGATTGTATGTTGCTTCAGTTAGACTTCCACAGGCATAAGTCCTATGCTGACCTGGGGTGGGGATTAGACATAAGACACTTCTGTCCTGCTCCTGGGGTGGGGGGTTAGGCCACTGCACAGGAATGTGCTGACTTCCCCACACTGCCATGGGAAGATATGTCAGGTGACTTAAGTCCAGTGGTGTCTTTAATGGGGGACAGAGGGGGGCCCTAGCCCCAGGTGTCACATGGCATGGGAATGCCACGAGGCAGGGGTGTGGTGCCCCTGTGGTATCCTGCTGCTGGATGCATCTTGGATGGAGGGTCTTCCTGAGGACCCTCCTCCAGCCCATCTACTTTCTGAGCACAAGCTGAGGGAGGGCCCTCAGGTGGACAGTCTACCCACAGTGCGCTTTCCCAGAGCCAGGCAGGCAGGCGACAGGGCTAGAAGCCTTTTCATGGAGCAATCCCCGCCAGGAGTTAGGTGGACACAGAGCCACATAATCCCAGGCAGGGAGTGCTCTGCAACAAGGCTTCTAGCCCCATCACCCACTTGCCCAGTGCCAGGGAAATGCGCACATTGTGGATGGACTTTGGAGAGTCTGTCTGAGGGCCCTCCCCCAGTGCATGCTCAGGAAGACCTTCCCACCCAGTCACTCTGGGTGCCTGCCTGGGGGGGTACCCATCCACAAGGGGGCTGCCCTGTCACAGAGGATAAGTGCCTGGCTACAGGGGGTGATGCTCAGCCACATGGCAGCAGTGCCTAGCTACAGGGGGCTCCCAGCCAGAAGGGGAGGCAGCCCTGGGTACCACCAGGGCTAGCTACACCCTTGGTTAGGTTGGCCTAAATTTGTCCATGATTAATTAATGTCAGGGTATATGGAACATGTGGTTCTCATGGCTTCTGCTGGAATTCTTTGACATCTTTTAAGATTGTGAGCCCTTTTGGAAGAAGGAGCCATTAGTGATTTCATTTTCTCTGTAAACTGCTTTAGGAACTTTTAAGTTGAAAAGTGGTATATAAATACTGTTGATTTATTGTTGTTATGTATTTTCTGTTGCAAATGTCTACATAGCATCTTCTGTGGATCTTAGACACTATGCATTTTAGATTGCCCCTGGCTCTGTGTGTATATAATGAATGTCTGAAGCAACAAACAATATTTTGTTTTGAACTTAATGCTTTAATGTTCTCACTTGCACAATTACTGCATTAGCTCCCCTGAGCAGAAAAAATATTCCCAACAAGGGGTCATGGAAGAAACGTGAATTGCTTCTTTACATATACAGATTTGGACCATTGGCCAGAAAAAATCCAGTCACTTTAACATGGTATTAATGGCTTGTTAGAAGCATCATTACACCACAGCATTGTTATTTGAAGTTCTCAGAAGCATTTTTAAGAGTTTAATGGCAGGGCCATATCATTTTGCAACAGTGATCTGTGGTTGTGTTTTAATTGGCTAATATTTACAGAGTTTTCCCTTTCAAAACATTTTTTTCAAGATACCCTCAATCATGGCTTATCTCACATTCACAAATATCCACTCTTCCTGTGTATGATATGTACATTTGTTTTGCTTCAAACATACTCACACTCAAAGTTTATTTCACAGGGGACATCAAGAAAACAAAGTCACTCTGTCAGATTATTTTTCCTAAGTTAAATATTCATTAAAATAAGTTCAAGATAAGTTCAGGTCTCTGTTTCCTCACTTTGGTTCAGTGCTGTTTATCAGTTCCAGTGATATTAGTCATTATACGGAATGAAAAAAATTCAATGTCTTTTTTTTTAGTATTTCACACTGCAATCTGATGTGTAATTATCCAGGTCTAGGAGTGTGTACTTTGCTGATGTGTACTTATCCAGGTCTAGAACTCACTGATATGTACTTCTGTGTAAACATGCAAAGGATTGCACCACAGATGATTCCTGCTGTTGATTAGAGAAAGCATTATCTGATAATCCAAGACTTAGCTACTCCTAGGAAGACCAGAGCTTTCCCTCTTGCACCTGTGAGAATGCCCTCTGGAGCAGATATGTTTGGCAATGAAAAGAGCAGGGAGGAATTGAATAGGCAGGGGAGGGCAGAAATGGGGAGTGTTAGGTGGATTAGGCTTTGAATATAGCTGATTCACAAGTTGACCCCTAGAATCTGCTTACCCAGGATAAGGGATAAATGTCCCCTTACTCCAATTAGCAGTGGTGTCACAAAGGAGTGCAGGGATGCAGCCCACATCAGGTGATGTGCCCCAGGAGTGACACCAACAGTGATCAAATTGCTGAAATTGTGATTTGTAGGAATCACATTTCCATCATCTATATATGATGGAACTATATATAATCTATATATATTCACTTGATGCATACTATGTATAATCACTTGATGCATAATATATATAATCTGTATATAATCACTTGATGCATAATATATACATACATACATATATATATACATACATACATAACACACACACACATATATATATATATAAATCACTTGATGCATAATTTATATTTATGCACATATATATAATCACTTGATGCATAATTTATAGTAGAATGCAGTAAAAAAGTAAAATATCTCCTATCAAAAGTTATAGCCAAAAACCTGTAAACAAAAATGCAACTGTCTTATGTAACTAAGGACACAATCCAGAGCAAATTCAGCCTGCTCTGACCTAACTGCACTCTCCTAACTATTCTGTATCCAGAGCAGAAAGTTATGCTGAATCCAGAGAGTCAGGAAGCCTGGGCTGCCCTAACTGCTCCAGAGCATGCTAAGTAATTGACACAAGGGGAAGACTTGCTCCTGAGGAGACACCCCTCAGATCACACTGAACAAGGAACAGCTGTGGTGCCTACAGTGGTGACATGACTCTGCACATCACCTGGTGCAGAAGTCTGTGCGTCATCCCTTGGATGCGCGCCCCCCCTACCTGGACTGCGCAGTCACCAAAGTTGGCGCCTTTGCAGTTGTTTCTGAAGGCAACTGGCTTCAGAAAGAGTACTGCGCAGGCACCATCTCTGACACCTGCGCAGTACTTTTCTGAAGCCTTTTGGCTTTGGGGGAGACTGTGCAGGCGTCAGAGTTGGTGCCTGTGCAGTACTCTTTCTGAAGCCATTCGGCTGCCGCTCCGCCTCCTGAGTGAGGCCGAATGGCTGTGTAGAGGCGCGGACTTTCTCTGCTCTAAGGAAGTTTCCTCTGAAGCTGTTCGGCATGCTCAGTGTGTTTCTGCGCAGTGCACCTCAGATGGCTGTTCAGGCCAGCTCCTCAGACAAGTGGCAGCTTCTGGCTGCTGCTCCGCCTTGGAGCAGGCCTGAATGGGGGTGCTGACGCCCGGGGCCTGCCAAAGGACAGTCAAACTCCTCCGGCACATCACCCCATACGGAGCACATCACCCAATGCAGCCCACACCAGCCGCACCAGTCTGGTGACTCCACTGGGTGCCTGCCTTATAAGGAGTCCCTGATGAGATGCCAGTACATTCTACAGTGAATACAAGGGGCTTCTTGGAGTGGCCTGCTGTATCCTGAGGTTTGTGGGCAGCTGTAGTTTGTTCCATATCCTGAGGTTGAGAGGCAGGGGTTGCAGCTAGGCTGGCCAAGAACTCAGATTTTTGGTCAACACTGCCATTCTTACTCGAGCCTTATCATGGACCCGTATGGGTCTACTCATTACCATACCTGCTCCTGAGGTGGTATAACTCTGAGGGCTGGAAGAGGGCATTTCTGCCTTGGAAACGGGCTCTGGATTCAGAGTAACTGCTCTGCCCTAGGCAATGCTAAACATGCCCTCAACTTGCCTCTCCTGAGCTGCTTAGGCTGCCCCAGTTAGGGCAGAGCAGGTCCACCTCTCTTAGGGCACCCTATCTTGCCTTGCTCTGCCCTAAGCCTCTTCCAGAGTAACTGGGCTGGAGCATCTTGCAGTTGCTCCAACCTAGTGTTAGATAGGGCAACCTAAGGGCTCTTATGTGGACAGATTAGTTGCTCTGGATTGAGCTGTCAGGCTATAATCCTAACCCCCAGTTAGGCTGGCCTGTGTCCCAGCATAAGTCCTATGCTGACATGGGAGTATCATCAAACTGTTGTACTTCTGTGCTACTGGGGGAGGGTTAGGCACAGGCATGCACTTGCCTCCCTACATCACCATGGGAATGGGAAGACCAATGACATTAGGATTGCATCTTTGAGCTGCAAACCTAACTCCAGTTAGGCCGAACTAAGTCCTTTGCTGCCCTTTGAGTGTCACCAAAGTGCTGTTATGCACTTATTCCCCACTTGTGGACGGTATTAGGCCACTGCACTGGCATATATCAACCTCCCCACACCACCATGGGAAAGTAGGACAGGTGAGTTATTGGTTGGGGTTGTTCCCTAAAATGTTCATTTCCTTAATTCAAAAAGGATGAATGAGATCAATTGTTCAAAGAGCCAATGAAATATTATTATCACACCAGGGCTGTGGGTGGCGCAAGCGGTTAAGACGCTGTGCCTGTTAACCAGCAGGCCAGGGTTCGAGACCTGGGTCGGCCCCACAAGACAGGGTGAACTCCTATCCTTAGCCTAGTTCTGCAATGCCACATGGATCCAATCGTATTGGCTCTGCCTTTCCATTGGACTAATCCAGTGGCATGGAGGGGGGATTTGCTGCTTGGGTAACAGCCTATCCTCCATAACAATCCAACTCAGGCTTTCGTGCTTCGCATGCAGCATATGCAGCGCCGAGCACGATACCATAGTCTCTCAAGACTGATGGAGGCCTGCTTTTAGAGACCAAAATCAATAAAATTGTGTTTATAGGAAAAATACCATCATGTTGTATATGTCTGATGTGTAATTATAGCAGAATGAAATTAAACAAACTGCAAACTGCTTTGAAATATCTCTATTCAAAAATTTATGGCCAAAAAAACCAATAGGGGTGAGTGATGATACCTCACCATGCCCACCTCTCAGTTTGTTGCCTGCCCATTACAAAGGACGATGTTGATCACGAGGGGTGACTTGTTGACACCAGGTGATGCAAACCCTAGTGAAACCACTGCTGAGGAGACCTATATGGGATCTGGCGTAGTCCACACCAGCATCACCACACCACACCAATTCCAAAATAGGCCACTCCAGTTACACCAGAAAGGCTTGGATCAGTGTAAGTCAACTTAGGCTGGCCTAAGACATATGGACCAAGACTGGCCTAGCAGTGCTAGCCTAGGTGGTTCAGGAGAGGCATGTTGAGGGAATGTTCAGAACAGTGTCTAGAACAGTGCAGTTATGCGGTATCCAGAGACTGTTTCCAGGGCACACATGCCTCCTCACAGGAATAAAACTGAGTAGATGCATAGGGGTCCATGATAAGACAGAGTAAAATTGGAAGTGATGGCAAAAAATTCTGAGTCCTAGGCTAACCCGTACCTCTCAACCTCAGGATACAGCACAACTACACCAGCCTACTGAGCATGTTGCCCTTGTGCTGCTGCCTCTTCAGCAGCAATTAGGCCAGCTAGAGGCCTTCCAGCCCTGTGAATTTGGCCTAAGTTAGGACTGCATTGTATGTGTACGTCATACATACAAGGAAAGCTGGTATCTCTCCAAATAGATGATCCATTCATAATTAAGCCACTACATAATTGATGATCCAAAGATGATCCAATCTTAGATGATCCAATCATAATTAAGCCACTACATAATTGCTGTCCATTTCAGGAGAAAAACTAGACATATGGTCCAATTGTATCTTACATTCTAGTGCCAATGCAGCCATACCAAACAAGTGGGAGGGGGCAGTCATGCCTACTTTCTTTGGGACTGCTTTGCATTAGTAATGGAAATTTGGGTAAGTTTTGGACTTTAAACATACCCTTATGTTTAAAGTCCTTTGGCAAGATCATAACATGAGAAATGTTCTTGTTTGCCTTATGTATATACTGTATATTGCAACCTATGTATGTACATGTCATTCCTTCCTATCTGTAGATTTGGGACCAAAGGTCTCAACCCACAGTTCTAAACCTAAAGATTTGGCCAGACTTGGACCCTTTGATGGAGCTGTGCTCCAGTCAGATCCAGAGGTCGTTCTGAGGACCTGGATGTCAAAAGGCTGCCTCCCCAAACCTTGGCAGAAGTCCTCCAGAAAGCAAAAATTAAAAAATTAATCATCACTTCTGGTTTTTGGTTATAAACTGGAAGGATGATGTTTGGTTTTCTGGAGATTTTCTGAGGATCTCCACCTGTGACTGGGGCACACCTCCAATCACCTGGAGGGTATGAAGCTCCAAAACCTATCATCCAAGGGGTTTTGATCCATCCATGGATCAGTGTTTTCAGGGAAAAGAGCCACTACAATGCTAAGGCACAACTGCATTTATAGTTAACAAATTAATAACTAACGAAACAAATTTGCAGGACAAGATTATACCTATTTGTTCATATGAAGGCCCCATTGTGCTCCACAAAGGGTCTTCCCTTCCTGGAGTTGACCCACCCTTCCCCTCCCCCATTCTTCCTCCCTATTTGTGGTCAGATCCATTCTCTGGTCTTCCACTTGCATAAGAGACACTTGTTCTGCCAGTGTTAAAGCTTCAAAGGACTGGACTGTTAGACTTAAATTGTAACAAATCTACATCATAGTTTACTAGATGAAGAATATAAAGTTCTTGAAAAGGGGCTAGTGAGATTTAGTGACTGACAGCCCAATCCTATCTACTCTTTTCTGAGAGTACATCCCATTGATTCTAACAGGAGTTATGTCTGAGTAGACATCATAGGATTGGCTTGCAAATGAACCATGAATAACGTCACCTCAGCCATAAACATGCATGGTGGCCACTACCTCCTGGCAAGTTTCCGCTGCTCCACTCCATTTCCGTATGGGCTTTGTGGAACCTTAATTATATAATTAGTTGATGTGCTGCCTGACCAATGTCACTTGGAAGATTCTAGTGCTATTTAAATGCAAAGTATTATTCAATGCTGTCCTCCATTTATAAGAGGCACAAATATTTCTAAAATGCACTTCCATTTTTTCATATCTTGAAAATAGACTGTGCCTTCTGTCAACATTCTACTGAAGAGGTTATTGTTAAGTGGATACTACTGTATCCACAGGTTAGTGGGCTTCCGTAGTTGTGCTGTTTCCAGAAGTTGAGAGGCAGAGGTTCCAGCTAGGCTGGCCAAGAACTCTGATTTTTGTCAACAGTACCATTCTTACTCTGGCTTATCATGGATCTCTATGGGTCTACTCAGATTTATACCTGCTCCTGTGGTGGTATGACTTTGAGGAGCTGGAAGAGGAAATTTCTGCCCATGAAACAGGCTGTGGATACAATGTAAATGTTCTGTACTAGGCCATTCTGAACATGCCCTCAACATGCCTCTCCTAAACTGCCTAGGCTGACTCAGCTAGGGCAGCCCAGGTCCATCTGTCTTGAGACAGCCTATGTTGACTTACGCTGCCCCAAGCCTTTACATGGTGTAAATGGGCTGCCCCCTCTTGGAATTGGGCCACCCCAGCGATTGATAGGGCAACCCACTGGATTGCAGCCTGTGTCAATAATGTTGGTATTACAATTTACAATTCCTTCAAAACAAATTCAAATTGAAGAACAACAAATTTGCACCATTATTTAATTCAAACATTCAGTATTAACCTGAACTCCAGTGCAGAGATTGTCATGGATTATAGCAGCAGCATCTGCTACAGAATTCAGCAACAGATGGATGGCGCTACTGGGGAAAAGTTAAAAAAAAATTCCACACCCCTAGCCCTCCAATACAGTTGTCCTG
Organism: Cryptoblepharus egeriae; assembly: GCA_030015325.1. NCBI lineage: Eukaryota > Metazoa > Chordata > Lepidosauria > Squamata > Scincidae > Cryptoblepharus > Cryptoblepharus egeriae. The sequence goes on along the minus strand of JAREYC010000005.1, from coordinate 4,463,007 downwards.
AAGTATCAGATTTTATGCAATCATCCATCTATTGAACAGTGTGTGTGTAGTGTATGAAAAGTGCTGGATGAGAGCCTTTTTGACTCTATTGCACAATTGTTTAAATGCATGCGCAAACCAAAGAAACATGGGAATTTGTTTTTGCATTCCTTCTTGCATCACAGGCATGGTTGATTATGGGTTAACTAAATGCGAATCAACTTAACATAAAACACACCCCTGCAATATAAAATATGTATCGTACTAGGAAATATTCTATTGTCAATCCAAACAGCACATAGACTAAAATGAGATAATTGGGAAGGTACCCATAAAGTCAGTCTAAATATATTATCACGAGGATATGTGAGATAATATTTGTTTTAAAAAGATTCTATGGCACTGTAAACTCAGTCTCATTAGAGACTGCATTTAAAAGGCTTATAAAGTTACTCATTAATGTTATCTTGTTGTATCTCCACAGCTTTTTCATTAAAGAAAATTCAGCAGAAAGCATTTTCTCCTGATAGCAGGAACCAATTTGCAATAAATGTTCTGGAAACCACTAGGGAAGCCATTACTGAGGTCTAATAAAAACAGACAAGCGTAACTTGTTCTATATTTTTGTTTCAATCACATACAGATGAGACCCCGCTCTCCACACCAACCGCAAGAGACAGCCTTGACAAACTTTCGCTAACTGGGCATGGGCAGCCGCTACCTCCGGGTTTTCCATCCCCTTTTCTATTTCCTGATGGATTGTCCTCCATAGAAACCCTTCTGACTAACATCCAGGTAGGCCTTGTAGATCAATGTAAAACAACACAGATAAACTAGTCACTGAATTTGTCAACCTTAATACAATCAATTGAGCTTTAACTAGTACATAAGACTGGGAGAATGTCTTTCAGTAATTCAAAGTATTAAAAGCACCACAGTAATCACGAGTTTATAAAACCATTAAAATGCAGTACATAAAATATAGCTCATAATACTGAGCTGATACTGACTTAGCTGAGAGTGGCACCAGAATGTTGACTGAAATGCTCTTTCCATTACAGGATATTGATTTGTAGTGATCTCTTTAACTTCCCTGATGGTACTAAATAGAGAAAACCTGGTACTAATAATTAGTTATTTTAAATTATCTTAATGCCAAGGTGGAAATGACATATTAATCTATAGAAAATATGCCTTAATATGAATGGCATTTGTAAAGCAGTATTTCTATTACAAATACACTCATTTCAGTATTCTCTTCCAAGCACAGATTTCAAAACGCATTCCCAAATTTTATGCAAATTTCCTATGCAACAGCTGGCTTGTTGGTTGTATTTGTACACAGTTGACTCAAACATTATTCAAGAGTCAGGGTTCTGGCCATCATGGTAGGGTATGGTAGTCAGGGTATGGTAGCACCGTGAATATTAGGAGAAGAAGGAAATGGGGATTGCTTTTCTATATACTGATCATATGTTCAGCAGATGGAATTTTTGCCACCACAGCCATGTTGAGCAGAAAAACAGAGCCATCACATGCTTTCCCACACAAACCTCCAAATGGATTCCTGTGAAGTTCATCTTTTTAAAAGCTTTCCAGTACAATTAACTAAAGAACAATAACAGTGGTTAGAAGAACAATGTTTATAGAAAAAGGTATTTATTTGTTTACTAATTTGAGTAGCTTCATTGCATTTCAGGCATCGCATTTCATTACTTCCAAACTTGGCCTAGCCTGTTGAAGTGTTAGGAATCTGTTCTGCACATCAGAACCTCATTTCTACAACCTACAGAGAATTAATAAACTATAATACATAAAAACTTGAATGACAGTCTGTTCATACAAACATTGATGCTTTATTCTAATCATACATTCATACTTGTGAAGAAATGCAGAGAGGAGAATTGTTTAAGGGGACTGTAGAAATGGGTTTTAAAAGTATTATTTACATATAATGATTTAGTTACGTGCACTATTAAGACTCCTAATGATAGTATCACTGAAAGAGGGATAATAGCCAGAAGACAAAAAAAAAAAAACCCAAGTCTAGTTTGTGTGGATAACAGCGCAATCAGAAGTGAGTCCTACTTAGCTCAATGGAGACTACTCCCAGGTGTGCTAAGGATGGCAGTCTTAGGCTTAAAAGCTTTTTTCTGCCCAGTGTTGCATTTACGCAACAGATCAATTGTGTACACCTGTATACCAAAATGGGTTAACAGAACAGAATAGAACTTACTTTTGAGTAGACACTATTGGATTGCACTATAAGTTGTGATTTTGAAAAGTATAGTTTTGACTGTTTCTTACAGCCTATCCTAATTCATCTCTTCTCCAATTCTAGAGCAGCTAGCTGGGGTCATGTACCACTGAATTCTCCTTAGAGAACTGCTGTGTTACTGCCAATTCTAGACTCTGGTACACCAGTGTCTGTTGGTGCTTTTGCACCAGAAGTAGCTTTCATTTTCATAGCTGTGCAAAGTACAATACATAATTCTGACTGTTCTTCTGAGATTTTATTTCTTCAGGAAATATTTTTGCGCATGGCACTGTCCTGTGTGCCATTTAATTTGTAGCAAGGTTAAAAGAAATTAAATGGCAACTGGTAGGTGTTAATTGATTTTGAGTTTGGGTGCCAAGCTGTTCCCTTATTAGAAAGTTGGATGGAAAAGTTTGCATAGGTTTCTTTTATATACAGTAGTGCCTCACATAAAGAATTTAATTCATTCCCGAGGCATGCTTTTTAAGTGAAATGTTCTTTAAGTGAAGCAGATTTTTCCATAGGAAATAATGGAAACTCAGACGATTGGTTCCACAACCCCCAAAATAGTCATATAAAAATATTAACTGGATGTAAAAATGATGACAAAACACTGTAATTGAGTTCAAAACATGCATTCAATGTGCATGATTCTATGAAGTCTACATAGGCTGCAATCCTAAACACACTTTCCTGGGAGTAAGCCAGGAAACACAATGGGGCTAGCTTCTGGGTAGACATGGTTAGGAGGCTGCAATCAAAGACACTTTCCTGGGAGGCTTACCTGGGCTGCTGCTGGAGGTTCAAGGTGGTTAGTGGGGGCACTTGGGAGCAGTTAGGGGCAGCTGCCTCTGTCACCTTCAGGCAACTGCCCCCAAATTGGGGGCAGTTAGAGGCAGCAGCGCTGGCTGGCAGCCCTTTTTAAAGAGCCTCCGTGCGGAGCGTCAAGGCTCCATGCCCACAGCGCACTTGCTTGTTAAGTGAAGTGGAACATCTTTTGTGAAGCAAGATTTCTTGGAAATTTTATGTGAATTTTATGTGAAATGCTTGTTTCAATGTATGTTTCACATACATACACACATATACATACATACATACATACATACATACACACCCACACACCCATCCACACATTGATATATGTTTTTAACTTGTGCTGCAAGATTTAATTGAAGACTAATCAACTAAAGCTTCACTAGATCCTCATTTAAGATTCATTTAAATTGACAATTTAATTGACAGGCTTGTGAGTTGAGAGTATGCTGGGTTCTTCTTCAAGGTGTTTAATGCCTAGTTCTTACTAAGGTGGCAAATGTCGGTCTTGCCTGTACTTCAGGCTGCAAAAGGGACTTACATGATTGACACTGACTTTACTATAATCAGCTTAACAAATTAAATTGCAGTTGTATGCATGTCTACTCAGACATGCTCCCTGCTAACCGAGCAAGAGGCACTCTTTCAAGTGGGTGTTCCTCTTTTATTTAGCAGGGGGAAAGTAACTGGCCCTACACAACCCAGCAGTGTCTGTTCAAGTGGCTTCTGCTGGTGTTCTTTTTTCGCATTTTAAATTGTGAGCCCTTTTGGGACAGGGACCCATTAGCTATTATTATTTTTCCATTTTCTTTGTAAACCGCTTTGTGAACTTGTTAGTTGAAAAGCGGTATATAAATACTGTAGATAGATAGATAGATAGATAGATAGATAGATAGATAGATAGATAGATAGAAAGAAAGAAAGAAAGAAAGAAAGAAAGAAAGAAAGAAAGAAAGAAAGAAAGAAAGAAAGAAGCAAGTCTCACTGTGTTCAAGGGTACTTACTCCCAAGAAAATGTTTTGAATTGCAGCCCTAATTGGTTAAAAACCATATAATTAATCAATTAAAAATTACTTAACCAGTTTACACTGGTTTTTAATTCAGTCCAGTCTATCCTGAGCTCTTTGTGGAATACAAACAAAGTAAATAGGTAAGATTAATTCACTGAACCTGAAGTATATTCTCAGATCTTGGTATTTTGAAGACAAACCTTAAAATATTAGTATATTCTCCTTATGAACTAAATTAAAGTTGCAAGAGGAGGACACATATGAAACAAAGAGATTACATTTGCTCTTGGGAGTTTCTTATATTATAACAAGATATGAATTCTGTATCACAAAATAATTTGCAAGCATTAGAGCAAACAAAAGTTACAGTTTAGCATTGACAGGATTCACCATTTTTATCGCCTTCTGCAAACATTTGTGAGAATAGAATTGTCTTCAGAATGCTAATGAAAAGAAGTTTCAAGTTATTTTTAACCTCGACTAATGTTAACTTTGTTATATTTTATTTATTTATTTATTTTTATCTCGCCTTTCTTCCTTAACAAAAGGAAAACCAAGGTGGCTTTATTGTTTTAATCTGGTTTTCTTTTGTTTAATCTTGTGAGTTGCCTTGAGAATTATCCACTCTAGAAAGGCAGGATATAAAATATTATCTTAAATAAATAGCAGTTTATTGCCTTCATGTTTATGGTGGGGGCAAATGTAATAGCAAATTGTGACCAGAATAGCAAGAAACTTTGAATTACTAATCACTTAAAGCAAATAGTGAACAGCTATTTCACTATTTCAAAATAGTTGCTACATTTGCAGTGGTGGATTGCAAACAGGTAATTCATAGGTTCTGCATAAAAATAATTTTAAAATTTCATGGACAAATTGAACCCTTTCAAGGACAACAGCATTGTATTCTTACATTATTTAGATCCATAACCTAGCTTGGAGCCCAATCCTGGAATCACCATTTCCAGTATTCAAGTGGTGTCAAAATAGTGACTGCTAGATCCTTTAGCATTGAATCCTCCAGCTACAGCATTCTCCAGCTACAGCATTCATTCCCTTCAGTCAGGCAGCCAACGATCAGTGGCAATGGTTCTATTTGGCTCTGCTTCCATGCTGGGAGGGAGATATTTCAGGATGCAACAAAAGATCCTGCCACCATCTCCACTCCCGAGGCCCAATCTTTCCATGCCCCATCCAATTCTGTCCTTCCTGACCTTCTCCATGCCTTTTCACACCCTAAAAAGCCATGCTTGCTGACCACTCTAACCAGTGGTCTCACCTTTGTTGGCAGTGTGGTGCTGAGGCTTCGCATTGACGGATGCTGGTGGTCACTCATTCACAAAGTCCTCACTGGGGACTTGTGTTGTGGCACCAGGCTTCCCACATGGCCCACAAGGCATCATGTGGTCTGGCACTGAGGCTGAGCCCAGCACCAAGATGGAGGTACTGATGAGGGCTAAGGCAGCTCAGATAGTTTTAGAGGCAGCAGTGGCAGCAGCAACAGCTCCCACCTGGACCTAGGGCTGCTGGGGAACAGGGCAACAAGCCAGCCTGGTGAGCTCAACTCGCAGGTGAGCCTGGGTGGAGAGAGGGAGGCTGAGGCTGCTTGGATGGGAAGCCAACCCTGTCCACACTTTCCTGGGAGTAAGCCCCACTGACTTACTTAATAGGACTTGCTTCTGAGTAGACATGCATAAGATTGGACTTTGGCCCTCAGGAGACTCTTGCAATGTCAGCTCCAGCCCTCTGTATGAAATGAGTTTAACACCCCATGCAAGTCTAAAACATGGATTCTAGCTTTAAATGTTTGAGAATCCCCTATCTAATGGGTATGCTTCAGAAAAATAATCCATGATCAAATGTTCTGAAATAAAATTGACTTACTTATAATATTGATTTCAAGAGGTTTATACAAATTACCTTTTGGAATGGGAATGTTTTGCTCTAAATAAGAAAGATTTTTAGTAAAATCCTATGCATGTCTGCTCAGAAATCAGTCTCACTGAGTTCAGTGTGTACACTGACACCCAGGTCAATGTGTACAGTATTAGAGCCTTTGATGTAGTTTATTACAGAGCCTCATTAAAATGAATTTTGTTTAGAGTGTGATGGCAAGGACCTCTATCTATGCAGAAATATTTATGTTATTGTCTTGGGTTATAATTCTGCACTCAAATTAGGCTTTTTTAATGCCACTGAAATGAATGAGAGTTAAGCAGCTAAATTTCATACAGCATTGTAGTCCTGGTTTGCACTATATTTTGCGTTGTTTGCAAGCATTTGATTTAACCATTTTAACCAGTCAGCAATGGCAAATTTGATACTTGAAATCTTTTATGGAGAATTGAGACTTTATGCTAATCCAGTTTAGCATTTAATATTATTATTGATGGTTCAAAGGCTTATGAGGGTCCTAGGCTTCAATCCTAACCTCTAGTTACACTAGCCTAAGCCCCCCAGTGGCTTAGTGGTTAAAGGAACTGTGCCTACCCAACTGAAGATTGGCAGGTCAGCAGTTTGAGTAATGCAGTGTGGAGTGAGCTCTCCTCCTTAGCCCAGCTCCTACCAAAGTTCAAAAGCATGCTAGTAGGTAAATAAGTACCACCTTGGTGGGAAGGAACAGCATTCCGTGTGCTTCAGCATATAGTCATGTGGGCCACATGTCCACAGAAGCGTCTTTGGACAATGCTGGCTCTTTGGCTTAGAAACAGGGATGAACACCACATCCTAGAGTCAGTCATGACTAGCAGGGCAACCTGCGGGGGACACCTCTTAAGCCCTAACATAAGTCCTGTGCTGGCCTGGGGGTGTCACAAAAGTGCCATAAGACACTTCTGCACCACTCCTGAGAGTTAGGCCAGTGCACAGATATGTATTTGTCTTCCTACATCACCACAGGAATGGGAAGAGTGATGATTTGTGCCGGCCTATGTTAGGATTGCACCCTTTGTGTTATATGTCTTTATATACATCTACCTGGACCATTGGCTAATACGTGTTCTTTATGAATGTATCACATGAAGTTTTTTACTGGCAGTTGTTAACACTTCTGCGGTAACATGAATTTGGCTCCATGTGCAAATTTTGTGGTGGATACAACATCTACAAACAAAAGTTCATTTTCCATAGGTTATAAGTAGTCCCGAGTGGGTCTACTAGTGGGTCGGAGCCAAAAATGCTAATACTTTTTCAGACATAATTAGCAGCAGTAGACAATGTATTACTATTAGCAACATTAGAAGAATGCATTTCAAAAATATGTTAGGGGAATAAGGTTGAGAAGAAGACAGTGCTAAAGCCCAATGAAATTGTAACGTGCTCTTAGCAGCTTCACACTTTGCAAGGGTACTTAACATAAAATCACACCCATCAGTGTTGCAATTTAGCATTATTCTCCATGTTTATCCATGATTGTTTCATATTTAAAGAACAGCAAAATATTGTGTTTTGTCAGCCAAGGACAATAATAGTTTAATAGTAATTTATTTTCCATTGCTACCGATAATACAACCAATCAACACATTAAGTGGTGCCAACATTGGCATCTTGCTAAATAAATCTCTAGGCTTTGCGCTGCGAGTACATCTTTCAAAGATAAGTCAACAAGAGCAATCAGAGCAGAAAATTAGAATTTGGTATGTTAGAATTAAAATACAGCTAAACTAAAGTTTTAATTGGGGTGATCTAAAAGGGCACTTGATGTAATGATCTCTTTCATTTGTTACTAATTGTTTGTTCCTGATGAAGAAGAAACATGTACATGAATGTTGCTGATTGAGTAAAGATGGCAGTTGCCATAGCAGCTAGTTTTTATTGTTCAACAATAAGGCATAGTCAAAATGTAAAGGTCTGTTTGTGAGCTTTAACATTTTCTGACACTTTGCCACAAGGGACATCTTTTTGTTATAATATCCCATTGTTTGAAAGTGTGGTCTCCGAGTCTATCTCAAGGACTGGTACACCATGTTAAATATTTGTGGCATTTATCCTGGGGTAATTTGTGTTTCTTCGTTGACCCTGAGGCAGATAGTTGTACAATCTTGCTAACTTCTTATATATTGTAGGTAGATTGCACAGTTTCATTTGCTGTCACAAGCAAAAGGGGATTCAATGTGGGTAAATTTTTAGAGTAGAATAGCATGTACTAAATTTTAATAATAGATTCATTCAAGACTTTTAACCATGGTTTCACTTTTCCTCCCAATGGAGTTAAATGTATTATGTTCCTAAACGTTATTTTGAAGGTGTGAGGTGGTTTATCAATGAGAAAAAATGTAAATCTATGACTGCCATTTTTACTCATTATAGGCAAAATCCAGAGTAACTACGGGGAGTCCTTGCTCCGGTGTAAGAACAACTTACTCTGGATTCCACTATTAATTTCCCATAGGTTTTCACTAGATGGTGCAGTAACTATGGGTGAACGTAAAGTCTCTTATGTGCTCCCTTTGTTACTCTGGATTTGGGGGTATGTCTGTAGTTTTGTGTAACATCTTATATATACTACATACATTGTGTCTGAAAATAAAAATGGTCCTTGATATTTTCTGTGAATAATACCCTCTATTTCTACCATGTCTTAGAGTGCAGTTCTAACCTAGGCTGACACAACTCATCGGTCTTCTCTTTCCCATGGTGATGTAGGGAGATAAGCACATTCCTGTGTACTGGCCGAACCCTCCCCAGGAGTGGTGCAGAAGTGTCTGCGCCATTTTTGTGACATCCCAAAGGGACTTTTGCTGGGGCTTAGGACCACAGTGGAGATTATGATCACATCCTTAGTATTTCACTTTGCACTGGTTTGCTTAACCAAATACTCTATTTTTCATGTCCAGTGAACATGCCGTACTTTTTAATTGCCAGTTTACTTCTTAATTTCAGAGAACCTTAAAGCTTGAAAGAACTGATAAAAATTAACAACCCAGTGCCCTCACTCCAAAAACAGTTCATTGTCTGGTAGTTTGAATAACAAGGCTTTAAATGGTATAAATTTGAAACACAAGATACCTATTTAGTAAAGTTTGGAAAGTATTGGATCTGTTTGGACTGGTACATTGTCTGTACAGTTATATTTCTCTGTGAAATATGGTAACAACTGATGGTTCCTGAAAATTTATATTCCACTTTATAAAATAGTCTTGACAATAGTGTTGTGGGTCACAGTTCAAGTCATATCTTAAAAAATAGTACACTGTATCAGTAATTATCCCACTGACAGTAAGGTAGTTTGCCTCTCCTGAGGCTTACACCTGATTTTTTTCCTCATTTACTTGCTTCACTTTAAATAAAAGCATTTTTATATAAACAGGATAGAATTAATAATCTACTACCTTTTGGATAACTTTTTACTCTGTAGATCAAAGCCAATTTACATAAAGGCCAATTTTATTCTCTTCTCTCACTTCAGTGATAGCAAACTGGTAAACACTTCATTCCATGGGAAGGGGGCAGGCAGGAGGCTTCAGTGCATAAGCCTCCCAATCTATAAAGGGTCTCCTTGGACCTGCACAAGACAGGCAACAGTGGCATAACTAACAATCATGTAGTCCAGTACTAAGCTCAAAATGTTGCCCTGGAAGTTATGTCACAACCGGAAGTTATGTCATCCCTAAGTATTTTTTTAGAAAGAAAATTGGGGAAAAACCTGCCTCCTCCTCCTCAGCAGATCACCACCCATTTCCTCTGCTAGTAGCATAGTAAAAGCATCTATTTGCTATCTGGAGTCGAAGAAGATTTCATTTCCCAGTCCTTGTAACAACAAAAACAAATTTAAAGTAAAAAAGCAGGGCTCCGTCAGTCTTGAAAGATTACGGTATCATGCTTGGCGCTGCATACGCTGCATGTGAAGCAAGAAAGCCTGGGTTAGATTGTTATGGAGGATAGGCTGTTACCCAAGCAGCAAATCCCCCCTCTCCACGCCACTGAATTAGTCCAAAGGAAAGGCAGAGCCAATACGATTGGATCCAGCTGGTGTTGCAGAGCTGGGCTAAGGACAGGAGCTCACCCTGTCTTGTGGGGCTGACCTGGGTCTCAAACCCTGGCCTGCTGGTTAACAGGCACAGTGTCCTAACCACTTGCGCCACCCACAGCTGTATCAAAGTAAAAAATGAATATCATGTCCCTTTTTGGTTAAGGAAACTGTGCTAGGGAAAAGAGGAATAGCTATTCTTTCCCTGCTAAATATAAGAGGAGCACCGCTTAGAGGTGCCTCTTTATCCAGTTAGCAGGGCTAAGTACCGTATCTACTCGAATGTAATGTGCCATCGAATCTAATGCACACCTCATACTTATAAGCAAAATACCATATTTACTTGAATCTAATTAACCATCAAATCTAATGTGCACCCTGATTTTGGAGACTAAATTTGGCTGCAAAAGGTGAGCGTTAGATTCAAGTAAATACAGTATATTATCATACATGTATATGGAAATGAGAGTTAATTCATATTAACACCTTATTAGTTCCATACAACATCAGAATTACATCTCTCTCAAAGCAATCAATATCATGGGACAGTTTGAGTTAAAAAACTTTTTGTTTCATAGTCTTTTGTTTTCATTTTCTGGTTAATTGGCCATAACGTTTGCTAGAATATAGATATTCCAATGCAGTTTAATGAATTGCATTCTGCATTAAATTACCTTTACAAGGATATATAACATGATGGTATTATCATTAAGACATATCCCTTTTTCACAATTTTAGCCACTAGTGTTAAGCTGAGCTTATAGCACCCTAAAGCTTTAGCCCGGTTCACCTCCCCTCCCAGCTACACCACTGATGGGCATGGAAACTGCTATTGGAAGGGTTAAAATTTGATATAGGTCATCTGCTTCATATCAGTAGACTTCCCCACCTCCATTCCACCTCTTCTGCTATCTCACTGCTCTAGGAAGTTATCGGTTTTCCTGATAGTGCTCCCAGCAGTGTACTAACTAGCACACTATTGGACTGCCTTTTGTGATAGATGCTGACTGCTTTATGGAAGTTACAGAAGTCTCCCTGCCATCAAGTGGCAAGGTGAAGATGGGGTTTGTAGTCAGCTACGGAAGGTCTGGATAAATTTGCAGTCCAATCAAATAAGTCCATCCATGAAAGGGTGCTCCAGCAGGATGTAGTAACATTTGTTTGTTACATCAGCAAACGCTGATTGCCACATCTCTTGGTGCGTAAAAATCCTAGGATAAATTAGACAGCAATGGAGTCTTGGATCTGCTTGTTCATGTGACATCTCTTCCTTAGTTCCATCTTTTCCTTCCCTTTATCACTCAGAAAATGATTTTTTTTAAAAATGCTGACAAAAGGCTGTATTTTTCTGTCATTTTTGTTTCAGTAAAATCTAAATAAGGTTAAGAGATACATATATTCCTGCTCATGACTGCTACCTGGTTGCAGGTAACTATCAAGATTTTACATAGCTGACGCTAATAGATTCAGTTAGGTACATCAAACTATTACCTTGTTCACCTTTATCTCCAAATAGGGCCTGTTAAAGGTTGCTATAGACAATGCACGCGCTCAGGAGAAGCAAGTCCAACTGGAAAAGACAGAACTCAAAATGGAACTGTTCAGGGAACGAGAACTGAGGGAAACACTTGAAAAGCAGTTGGCGGTGGAACAGAAGAACAGAGGTAATAATAATAATAAAGTAATACCAATAAAAATAATATTTAGTTGAAAGGTTCAAAGTGTATCTATATATTAATTCTACAAAAATATTTGAAAAATATTAAGATGTGCCCTTGACTTATTGTGCAATCCTAACCTAGGCCAGCACAACTTGTCTTCCTGTTTCCCTGTTAATGTAGGGAGGCAAGCACATGTCTGTGCACTGACCTAACTCTCCCCCAGGTATGGCGCAGAAGTGCCTTACAGTACTTTTGTCACACCCCAAGGCCACCACAGGACTTTTGCTGGGGCTTAGGCCAGCCTAACAGGAGATTAGGATTGAAGCCTTAGGGCACAATCCAGAAGTGTACTTGGGTTACCCTATCTATAACAAGACTGGAGCATCTTTCAACCAATTATAAATATTTCTTTTCCCTCGGGGCACAGTCCAAAAGTGTACTTGGGATTCCCTATGTCTCACTGGGCTGACCCAACTGCAAGATGCTCCACCCTAGTTATTCTGGAAAAGTCTTGGGCTAGCATAAGGCAACATAGGCTTCAGACAGGTGAACCTGGCTGCCCTATTTGGGGCAGCCAAGGCAGTTCAGGAGAGGCATGTTGAGCAGTGATGGGCTTCAAAGACATTAACAACCGGTTCTGTGCCCATCTGGCAGCCACTTTTAAATGGCTATTTTTAAACTTTACATGTCCTATCTCTCGTTAACAACCGGTTCTATAGAGTAGGTGCAAACCTGTTGGAGCCCACCATTGATGTTGAGGGCATGTTTAGCATTGCCTACGGCAGAGCAGTTTACTGTTAGTTTATCAGTAAACTGTTAGTTTACTGATTGTACAGGTTAGTTTATCGCAGTGCTTTATGCTGATCTGTCTCCAATTCTCACCTGAACTCAAGCATTTCCAAGGTAGAAATTTCCTCTTCCAGCTCCTCAGAGTTATACCACCTCAGGAGCAGGGATAGTAATGAGTAAACCCATAGGGGTTCATTATAAGGCAGAGTAAGAATGGCAGTGTTGACCAAAAATCTGAGTTGCTTAGCTGCAACCCCTGCCTCTCAACCTCAGGATATGGCACAATTACGGCAGTCCACTAACCTGGGGATAAAGCAAGCCACTCCAAGACACCCCTTGTATTCACTGTACACAGGCAGTCTACATCAAGTATTGTACTGGCATCTCATCAGGGACTCCTTATAAGACAGGCACCACAGCTGTTCCTTGTTCAATGTGATCTTATGGGGGTTTCCTCAGGAGCAAGTCCTCCCCAGGTGTCACTGACTTGGTGCCTGCTCAGCATGCTCTAGAGCAGTTTGGGCAGCCCAGGCTTCACATTACTATTATTATGACCATTCATACTCACACTTTAGAGGGAACAATGATATAGAAATGTATAGATTCATATAAAGACCTTTCTAAAAAATGATTTAATGAAATACGTATCACTTTTGTGCTACTGCAGTCAGTGTCTATACTGCATCTTCTACATCCCTAAATCTGGGTATGTGTAGTAGCAAGGTTACAAATGATTCACAGTATTTCCATGAGCAGATTATGAGGAAGAATATTTATATTATTTGTCACAGAATACAATTTTGACAAACTCTAGCTGTTGCCAAAACTTAACACTCAGTTCATACATACTTTTATTTAATACTAGTGAAATGTGCCCATGTTGCGGGAGTAAAATACCCCCATACAACACTCCCCATTGCACAATACCCCCTTGTGCAACATCCCCCATGTGCACCATCCCCTGTGTGACATCCCAAGTGCATCCCCCATGTGATCCCCCCTGTGCACCACCCTCCCATGGGCAGCACTCCCCATGCACACCAACTCTCCCATGTGCATCATCCTCACACGCGCACCAAACCACAGTGCTCACCAGTCTCCCATGCGCATCAACCTCCCATGCACACCAACCTCCCATGTGTACCATCCCCCTATGTACATCAACCCCCTAGTCCTACCACCCTCCCATGCGCACCAACCCCATTGGTAAATGTGTTTGGGGTTGATTTGTCAGGATTATAAATAAGTATGTGAGCTAATGAACTAGTAGTAAAACTTTGTATGCTTTGAATAACACAGGAACCTTATATGGTGACATATATACAGTAGGCTGTGTATACCTGACATGTTTACTTGACTCATTCCCTTTGATTTCCATTTCTATCCTCTAATTAGTAACAGCTTTGTCTATAGTGGTTGCCCTAATTGTAATAAAACTAACATAATGTGTGTGTGGGCAAGTGCATAGCATGGCATTACTAACCCTATCTCTGAAATCTGCAGTCATATCTGCAAAGGATGAACACTGCAAACACATAATTTAGAAAACAATCTATACTTCCCTTGAATTAATTAAAATTATATGAATGTTTTTTCTATGAAATATTAAGCGACATACCTACTCAAGAGGATTAGCAACAACCAAAATATTCCTTATACATTTCATCTCCTGTAGAATTATAGCTGTGTCTAATGTTTGACTTGACAATAAGCATTGTCTGTGTACATTTTACCTGCTGGAAGGAGGGCAGCAAAGGGCAGTGTACCCAAAGAGAAGGTTGGAAGTGGAAGGTTATTAGGACAGGATAACTTGGAAGGACTGTAAACATGGAGCAGTGTAAGAGAAAATGCTGAAAGATTGTACAGGTTAGTTTATCGCAGTGCTTTATGCTGATCTGTCTCCAATTCTCACCTGAACTCAAGCATTCCTCATAGAAGAAGTAGCTACATTGCTAACTCCACCTTGTGGGAGAGAAAAGAACAAGCCAGCAGTAAGCAACATTATATTAAATAGTATTACTTTTGAGGAGAAAATGTAATAGGAAAATAGAGTGGAAGCTGAAAATTCATGAAAGTGAATTTCTTTTACCACTCACAATAGTGTTCACATATGATACATTATGCAAAGTTTTAAAATTCATAGTCTAGTGCATAGTGCATGTCAGCTGATGAAATATTTTAAATTGTGCATGCTGATCCTCAAGAGTAAATGGATGGACCTGCATTGTACATTAGAGCAACTCGCATGTCCAGTTTGTGATATTGTTATAGAAAAGGATTATGTATATATGTAACTTAACAATTTTTTGCTAGGATAAGTGTAAGCAAATTAACTACAACATTTATAATAATTGAAAATAAGTATTATTGCCAAGAGTTGGGGCTTGAATTTTGAATAGATTTTTTTTCCCACAACAGCAATAATTCAGAAAAGATTAAAAAAGGAAAAGAAAGCCAAAAGAAAATTGCAAGAAGCACTTGAATTCGAGACCAAGCGGCGAGAACAGGCAGAACAGACACTGAAACAGGCAGCTTCCACAGATAATCTCAGGGTCCTAAATGGTAAGAAGTTACCTTTCGGCATTTGTATGATTAATGCACAGTTCAAGTGGTAGTAGAGAAAAGAGGGTCATGTTGGAAATAATGGTTGTTGCTATTTTCTTAACTGCACTGAGAAAAATTAACATTGCTTTTATCCATGAAAATGTTCTATATTGTTCTGTATTGTTGCAGGAGTGGGTGCAGAACAATAGTATTAAATCACTGGTTTTGATGTGTTAGCTCTGTTTTTGACTTTGTTTAAGCATCTATTTCTCATTAATCTTGCTGGTCTAAAATTATTGTACTGGCATCCAGTCATTGTTCAACATTAAAAAACTGGGGCAAAGGTTGATTGCATTGTAATTCAGAACTGGAGTAACAGGTTGTAAAAAAAGGAGGCTTTAAGACTCAAATGAAATATGTGTCAGCCTTACCTTTCTGTGCTTTTAGACTCTCTGACCCCAGAGATAGAAGCTGACCGCAGTGGGGGCAGAACAGATGCTGAAAGGACAATACAAGGTAGGAATTTGCAAAAGGCTATAAATCTAGATCTTACTATATTAGTTTTTCCTCTGCTCTAGCCTGCTATTCAAGCATGCAGCCTACCATCTGGGCCACATCAAAACAAGTTCATACAAGGTCAAGTTCATCTGGCTTCTTTTTTCTGAGAGAGAATTCATTTTGTGCTGATAGATTTCCTTTAAATTAGCAGGTCATTTCTGTTTTTATAATGCAATTAAAGAGGAATAATTAATTTGAGACAGTGTAAGATTGCACTCATCATGGCCAAGTTGGATGTGGTTTTGTAATGTTAGTGTCACATCTGTATTAAAAAGAATATTATTTCTAATACACTTTTTGTCATATAAGTAAAATACAAACGTAGTTTAATCAGGTAATTAATCTCTCAAACTGAAATATTCCTTTGTAACAATTAATTTTGCAACTTGCAATTATCTTAAGATGTATGGAACACATAGATCCAAGCAAATAAATCAGTGCATTCATACCATTTATAGTAATCATTTGATTGTGATCCTGACCTAGCTATGCATTCATTAATCTAATTTAATTAATTAGTACTTGCACAAGGCTATTACTAAAGTTGCATCCATAATTTGGAAAATGTTCTGACACATTGTTTATGTATTGAAAGAGAGATGGATAGATAGATAACAAAAAATAACAAAAATGTTGAGGGTTGCATTTTTTTTTGTATCTATGGTAGCAGGAATGTTAAATATGCTGACATATGAGCAGAAACAGCATTTATTTTCAATTTTAAATGAAGATATATTCTTTAAAGATAAACCTAAAATAATTAGCAGAAGTAATCTCTCTGAGATGCCTCTAGTTTGTATTTTATAGTCAATCACTCTAGTATCATTTGCTATCTTTTTGTATGGAATTGAATCTTGTTTTCTAACTGTTCTAAAACATTGTGAATTCCCATTGTACTAAAAGTCGAAAAATATTTAAAAAGATAATAAGCAATATACACTGCAATCCTAACCATACTTTCCTGGGATTAAGTACTATTTAACTCAATGCGACTTACTTTTCAGTTGACATGTTTAGGATTGCACTGATATTTATTAAATATATATTGAAAAAACAAGAGGAAAAGGATATTTCTTTTTCACATATTGGGAAACTCATCACAGGAGATGCCATGAATTACTTTGTGAGGTGTGACCTCAATAAAACAGCAGCAGAAAGTCAACAGTTTGTCCAATCAGTGATCACTCATCACCTATGTGAACTCTGCAAAAACTTGTAGTAAGCATAATTTAACTGGCTGCCTTTTATCCAACTGCTGTCTTGTTCCCACTTCACTGGATGGACATGGTAGGAAACTAACTGAATGTTGCTTCATTTTTTGTTGATACGTTTGAAAACTGAAATACAGGTGCGTAGAACATAATCTCATGAGCTTTATTTATGGCACTCCAGTTATGGAAGAAACTATCTGGCCACAGTCCAAAAGAAATCTAAGTCCATTACCCCCCAATTCAGAGAAAGTTAGTCATGCTTTAGTCCCATTTAAATCAGTGGGATTCCAGTTAGATGACTTAATTTGTCTCATTGGTTTCAGTGGAATTGAAGCACAACTCACTATGGGGCTTTAGATTTTAATAATTGTTGGACTTTAAACTCTGTGTTACATTGTGACCCCTGCAATCAAATCCAGGGGACTAGTATTGCTTATTAAAACTAAAAGCAAAGCTTAGATTAAGCGCATAATTAACAGCCTAGTCCTATGGGCTCATTATGCCACCAGAGCATGCGTTCTGTCAGCATAATGTGCTTTATGGCAGTTGCAAACAAGACTATGCCTGTGAGTGCAGCCTGGATGCTGTTGCAAGCAGCAGGATCTGGATTCTTGACAGATTGAGGATGCCTGCCAGTGTATGTAAGGCAACAATGGGGGTTGGATGTAAGGTGTATTGGACCCAGGAAAGGAATAGGTTTGGCAGCAATAGCACCCACTAAATCCTAACCCCCTTCCCAGGCATGATCTGCCATTGTGAATGAACACAGACTTGTGCCAGCAAAATTGAAGGTGCAAGTCTGAGTTCACCAATAAAGCTGTTGGAGTTCCCCCAGGGTAATGGATCAAATGTTCCCTTACCCTGAAGAAGCTTCTTATATATATGACTAGCGAAAGGCGTACCCGCGTTGTGGAAGTAAAATTCCCCCATATGCCATCCCCCCATGTGCATCAACACCCCATGGATAACTTTCCCCCAGGCATAACAACCCCCCATGCGGAACTTCCCCCATACACATCAACCCCCCATGCACAACTTCACCCATGCGCATCAACCCCCATGCACAACTTCCCCCATGCGCAACTTCCCCCATGCGCAACTTCCCCCATGCGCAACTTCCCCCATGCACATCAACCCCCATGCACAACTTCCCCCATGCGCATCAACCCCCCATGCGCAACTTCCCCCATGCGCATCAAACCCCATGCACAACATTCCCCATGCGCAACTTTCCCCATGCGCAACTTCTCCATGCGCAACTTCCCCCATGCACAACTTTCCTCCATGCGCACCATCCCCCCAGGCGCAACTTTCCCCCAGGCGCAACTTTCCCCCAGGCGCAACTTTCCTCCCGTGCGCAACTTCCTCCGTGCGCATCATCCCCCCATGTGCATCATCCCCCCATGCGCATCATCCCCCCATGCGCAACTTCCCTCCATGCGCAACTTTCCTCCATGTACATCATCCCCCCATGTGCAACTTCCCATATACGCAACTTCCCATATATGCAACTTTCCACATGTGCAACTTTCCTCCCATGCGCAGCTTTCCCCCATGCGCAACTTTCTCCCGTGCGCAACTTTTCCCGTGTGCATCATCCCCCCGTGCGCAACTTTCCTCCCGTGCGCAACTTTCCTCCCGTGTGCAACTTTCCTCCCATATGCAACTTCCCCCCTGTGCAACTTTCCTACATGCGCAACTTCCCCTCATGCACAATTTCCCCTCATGCGCAGCAGCCTCGCCAGCGCAACCTCTTCCTCTGAACAACATCCCCCCAGTGCACCAGGGTCTGAGCACCAAATTGGCTGGATGTTGTTCAGTCTCCCATGTTAAGTATAGGACAGAAACACGTTGCCCCCTTTTCAGCCCCTGAAGGGTTAATTTCTCCAGGTGGTTCTTGGTGGGAGTTCAGGTGACAGAAGGAACTCCCAGAATTCCATGCTTCAGGCCCAGCAGTTGGGGCGGAATGTTGATGAGTCAGCAATTCTCAATGCAAAGTATAGGGAGGAAAATGCGTTGCGCCCCTTTTCACCCCCTCCCGGTTGGAATTTCTGAAAACCGGTTCTTAGTGCACCCCTCAGTCACGGAAGGAACACCCACCCCAAATTTCACGCTTCTAGGCCCACCGGTTTTGACAGGGCGGTGATGAGTCAGTGAGTCAGTCAGTGAGTCAGTCAGTGACTTTTCTCTTTTATATATATAGATTATTAGTTCCATTAGTTCTTGTTGTTTGCCACCACTAGAGTCTTAAGTAGCAGATTGTGCAGAAAACCTTGGATTGAGAGGAACTTGGACTGAGAGAGTTTTGCAAGGCAAGCAAACATAAACAGAGTTTTGTCTGTCCGTCTGTGTGTCTAAAACCCCTCTAAATTGTATCTTACTTGTTCTATATAGACATATACCTTTCTGGAATCAGGATGATCCCAGGATTGAAAATCTGCCCTTCCTCTGTTGCTTGAACATCCAGTTTTGAAATTTGTGTCCGGCCCAAATCAACAGACATGCCATTTGAATTCTAGAGATAATGTATTTGTCTCTTTAGTTTTGGGCCGGAGGCTCAAAACGCCCTCCGCAGGAACTGGTTTAAAAGTCCATACGGAGTGTGGCTTTTAAGATAGTCTGTATATATATATAAAACTGAAAAGTCACTCACTGACTCATTGACTCATCAACGGCCAGCCAAAAATGCTGGGCATAGAAGGGTGAAATTTGGGGAGGGTGTTCCTTCTGTGACAGAGGCACCCACTAAGAACCAGTTTTCAGAAACTCAAACCCACTAAGTAAACCCACTAACTCCAACCCAGAAACTCCAACCCGCTCTGCCCCAACCCCTGGAGCTAGAAGCATGAATTTGGGGGAGTGTATTCCTTCTGGAACAAGAACACCCTTCGTGAAATGATTTCTAAAAATTTAACCCCTAAGGGTCTGAAAGGGGGTACAAAAGCATTTTTGGCCTAAAGTTAACATTGAAGACTGATCAACATCTAGTTGATGCACTGGAAAGGAGGGTGCACATAGGATGTGGGTGCATGTGGAGGGAGTGGTACGCATGGGGGGTTGGTGTGCATGGGGGTTGGTGCGCATGGGGGGTTGGTGTGCATGGAGGGGTTGATGCGCATGGGAGGGTATTGAGAATGGGTGGATGATTGATACACATGGGGTAGTGTTGATGTACCTGGGGTGTTGATGTGCCTGGGGTTGTTGTGCAGTGGAGGGATGGCGTATGGGGGAATTTTACTCCCTGAAACACAAGTACATTTTCACTAGTTTCAAATAAGTTTTAACTTGATATGCAAGCAATGTCTTCATAAACAAGCAAAAAAAATAGACCAAAAACAGGATACAGCCAATTTTGATGCTCTGCCAGCACCTGCTCAGCTTTTTCCGAGAGACTACCGTATGCATGTCTACTCTTAAGGGGGCTCACTCTTGTGTCAGGGTGGGGGGCAGATTGCAGCCTGAGAGACCTGAGAGACTAAGGGCAAAACTCAGAGTAGTTAAAGGTCCACGCAGTTACGTCACCCTCTAGTGTTATCTTATGGAAAGTCACATTAACTGCTCTGAGCAAAGGGCTTAAGTTGACTTTAGGATGTGGGCCTATGTGCACATTAATTTGTTTTATTTTTCTTTACATTTTGTATTTTCTTTATTATTTTGTATTCTATTACAGTATTGTGATCATTTTTATATGAATATTTTGTGTTGTGAAACAAATTGTTTCCATTATTTCTATTAGGAAAATTGTCTTTGATATACAAGTGTTTTGGATTACAAGCATGCTTCTGGAACAAATTATGCTCATAAAGATACCACTGTGTTGTAAATCTCAGCCCAAATCAGAGGGATTTGATGATAACCTCATATTTCCTCTAGGGGATTATAATTGAGGAAGTCAGATAGAAAACAGCTTACATGACCTCTTTGTCATAAATATATTCAGCAAGAAAATTATGGCACACATTTGTCCCTCTTGGCTATGTATAAATCAGAGCACTGAGAAGACGGGTCAGGCATGTTTTACTCACTATTTCAGATTCTGAAATACTGTGAGCATTAGGGTAGTTTAATCTAGTTTAGATTAAAGGCCTCCCCAACTGCAGGATGGAAACGTGTCCCACTGGCACAGCTATATCCACTGGCGTCACTAGGGTGGTGTGGGGGGTGAGGCCCCCAAAAAGGGCGGTGTGGGGGGGGGGGTGACGTGCCCAAAAATGCCAAGGACACCAGAAGAGTCCTGATCCAAGAACAGAGTCCTCCAAATCACCCCAGGAGGAAGTTCCCTCCTAGAAAGTTCCTCTTTGCATTGTTTACTCATGAGTAACCAGCTGTGGTTTGGCTGGTGTGGAAGGTGCAAGGCTTCCAGAATATTGTTAGGCAGTAGTAGTTAGGCAGCATGTAATTAGTAGTTCGGCAGCATGTAGTTATTGTGCTTGTAATTCAGAATTTATCTTCTATATATAAAAAATGTTAAGTCACTGACTGACTGACTGAGTCACTCACTCATCAACACCTAGCCAACACTGCTAGATCTAGAAGCGTGAAATTTGGGAGGGTGTCCCTTCCGTAATGGAGGCACCCACTAAGAGCCAGTTTTCAGAAATTCCCACCGGAAGGAGTGCAAGGCATTTTCCTCTCTATTCTTTCCATTGAAGAATCTCTGACTCAATGATGGTCTGCCCCAACCCCTGGAAGGAGAAACATGAGATTTGGGGAGGGTATTCCTTCTGTGACATCAACACCCACCAAATGTTGAGAAATTTAAGCCTTAAGGGGGTAAAATGGGGTGCAACATGTTTCTGTCCTATACCTAACATTGAAGATTGATTAACATCCAGCAATTTGGTGCCTGATGCACTGGGAAGGAGGGTGCATTGGGGGGGATGGTGCGCATGAGGGATGTTGTGCATAGGTGTTGATGCGCATTGTGGGATGTTGCACATGAGAGGATATTGCGAATGGTGGGTTCATACTCATGGGGGATGTTGCACATGGCAGGTTGATGCACATGGGGGAATGTTGTGCATGGGATATTGATGCACGTGGGGGATGATAACTTGGGAGATTTTGGCACATGGGGGGTTGAGGTACATGGAGGTTCATGTGCGGGGGGATGATGCACATGGGGGATGTGCATGGGGGGTTGATGCGCATGGTAGGTTGATGTGCATGGGGGCTGTTGTGCATGGGTGTTGATGCGCATGGCAGGATGTTGCGCATGGGGTGGTTCATGCACATGGGGATGTTTATTTTATTTATTTATTTTAAAAATTTATATCCTGCCTTTCTCAGGCCGTAGCTGACTCAAGGCGGCTCACAGTAAAACATTAAAAGCATTCAATAAGACCATTAAAAGCATTTTAAAAAAATATATGTTTAAAACAATACAAACAGTAACCCCCCAACCTCCACCTCAATAAAAAGCTTTTTAGAAATAAAATATGTTGCACATGGGGGAATTTTGCACATGGATGTTGATGCACGGGGGGGGGGGGGTATTGCGCATGGGGGGTTTGATGTGCACGAGGGATTGATGTGCATGGGGATGATGCACATGAGGGTTGATGCACATGGGAGGGTGTTGCAGAAAGGGGGGATGGCATACGGAGGGCATTGTATTCTTGCAACGTGGGTACATTTCTTTAGTATGTAATAAATTATATTTAATAATAATCAATAAACAGTGCGATCCTAACCATGGCTCCTCAAACATAAGCCCCATTGTGTTCGGTGAGTCTAATTCCCAGGAAAGTGTCTTTAGGATTTTAGCCATAGTGTTTAAATCTTCCTATAGCCTACTTGGAATTAATAAATTGTGACTTTCTTGGGAATAAGACCCTTTGAACACAATGGGGCTTTTGAGTAGATGGTTAGGATTGTGCTCTATATTATAAGTAATGATTTTAAATGTAATATTCAGTAATATAGTTTTAAGCATATGGAAGCAATATACACAAGTCTTTTGAGCTTTTATTTTGTTATTTTTTTTACACTTTTCTTGGTTGTCCTACATGGGAGGGGAGAACTTCTCCTCTATTATGACATATGGTCACCCTGGTCTACCAAAAATAAGAAAAACTTGCTGGGTTTAAAACTTACTTACCCGTATATACTCGAGTATAAGCCGAGGCACCTAATTTTACCACAAAAAACTGGGAAAAAATTATTGACTCGAGCATAAACTTAGGGTGAGAAATGCAGCAGCTACTTCTGTTTTAATGAGGAGAAAACAGCCAATGTGGTGAGCCATCAAGCTCTTACATGCTGGGAGGAGAGTGATCAGTCTGCTGATTTTTTTTAAAAAGGAAGCAAAGCAGCCTTTACTGCTTTTTAAAAAGACTGACCTAAGCTGAGCTGCTTGTGCAGAAATCCACTTCTTTGCCCATCTTATGACAAGTATAAGCTGACCTAAGTATAAGCCATGGGGGGCTTTTTCAGCATAAAAAAAATGTGCTGAATAACTAGGCTTAAACTCGAGTATATACAGTAATCCCAAATCATACTGAATCTGTTTCAATATAGGAACTTAAAAATTGAACTGGTTGTTGAAAATCTTACTAAATTTTTTTTTAGAGTTTATTTACTTGATTAACTTTAAAGTATATACGATTATTTGTTTGTTTTAATTTGCTTAATGATGTCACTTCCAGCCATGACATCACTTTTAGTGGATCCTGGACAGGTTGTCCCTCTACATAGTGGGACCCAACCTAGATGGTTTGAGAACCACTGTTCTACGAGGAGCCATATTCACACCTTTACCAGTAAAAGGATATTTTCAGTTGCCCCTGAGAATCCTGATAGGTCCAGTGACAGCAGAAAACAGCAGTGCCTTTTACCATTACAGACTGAGAATGCAAGAGTATTTATAGGTCTTGAAATGCACCTTTCAAAGAGAGCCCATTGAAAGTAAGCAAACCCAATTCTCTTGACTTCAATCTGTGCATAATCAATTCTTCTGTGTTGCGAGGATTCAGCTTTAGCGATTCCTCTGAGATTTCTGCACGACATTAGCTTAGGTGTTCTTCATTTCTAATAAGAAAGCTCTGCAGATTTTTATTTTTTATTGTTATTTCTGTTGTTAGGCAATGTCCCTTGGAGCCTGATGACCACATCTTTGTCATCAGTGACATAGTGCTGCAATCTTCTGTAATAGACAAAGAAGGTTTATCCGAATGGTTGATTGGATCCTAGTCTCTGTTGGAGATAGATGCTACTCAGTGGCCCAGCAGTGCCAGGTCCAGATTTGGGGCTAGATCTAGTCACAGACAAGAGCAGCCGTGATGCCAGACCAGAATTTGGACCCTTTCCTTAAGTTATAGACGCCAGTGAAAAGATGCAGAAAGGTAGACCACACCTTAATGCAGTGGTTCCCAAATCTTTAAGAGACCCTAGGTTGCTGCCTGATTTATAAATGCCATGTCTATCATGTGTCTATCATGGTAATTCAGCAGCAGTTCTCCACCACCTTCAATACAGCAGCTAGCTGAATCCTTGATACACAAGAATCCTTGATAACCTAATCTGCTCTGTCAATTTCATGACCAAACAAAAATTGGGTAATGCTCTCTGGTAGAGCACAAACCCACAATTTGGGTTTAAAATGCACACTACTGTATAACTAATGCTTTCTTAATGCATACTATTTTTACAATAGGGAAGGTTTCAACCTGCCATTCAGCTGACACAACCATGTAAAAAAACTCAGTAAACATAGTTGATTCAGATTCTGACATTCATGTTGCAAACTATACAGCGAAATATTGGAAAATTTTTAATGTAAAATTTTAGCAGGCTCATCGTGGCTCTTCTCAGTTTTTTAGCCTGCATTTAAAACCTTATGAAATGGAAGAGCATGAAAGGAAATGAAATGACAAGCATGAAGCTTGTTTGACAGTCACTAATTAGTATCTAGTTTGATAGAAATAATTAGGCTTTAGGTTAGTGAAAAGAGGCAGCTTAGAAGAGCATATTAGACTGGCCCAAAGATTATGGCAGGGAGGACCTATCTCCCAAATAAAATATTTCAGAATTGTTTCCATTTTCCAGAATTGTTTTCACTTCTGTCTACAGTAGTAGTTGCAGCAAAAGAAAACTAATTTCAGATATTAGAACTACTATCAATATGAAGGAAAAGAAGGTAACAGTGCATCAGTAAGGGAATGAGAATGATTAGGTGTATAATCTGGGTTTCTAGTACACATACATAGGCCGTATCAATTGTCTGTCTATCTTTCTTGTAGATTTTTATAGACAGTGGTGCCTTGATTTACGATCATAATTCATTTCAGAAACGTGCTTGTTATCCAAAAAGCCTGTAATACAAAGCAGATTTTCCCATAGGAAATAAAGGAAACTCAGATTATTGGTTCCACAACCAAAAATATTTCTATAAAATATTAACACTCTCTCTCTCTCTCTCTCTCTCTCTCTCTCTCTCTCTCTCTCTCTGTGTGTGTGTATATATATATATATATAAAACCCCCACATCTCCCTTAACTTTCCTGTAAAGTTGCTGTTAAATCAAAGTTCCACTGTGTGTGTGTGTATCTCTAAATATATAAAACACTCACACCTGACACTCACTCACTCACACGTTCATCAACGCCCAGCCAAAACTGCTGGGCCTAGAAGCATGAAATTTGGGGAGGATCTTCCTTCCATGGTGGAGCCACCCACTAAGAGCCAATTTTTGGAAATTAGAACCGGAAGGGGGTGAAAACAGGTGCAACACATTTTCTTCTCTATACTTAACACTGAAGAATTCCTGACTCATTAAATGCTCAGTCCAAACCCTCTGGACCTAGAATCATGAAATTTGGCTGCATATTCCTTCCATGATGTGAGCACCCTCTAAAAACTGATGTTTAGAAATTTAACATTTAACTGAGTGAAAAGGGATGCAACGGGTTTTCGTCCTATACTTCAATGGTCCTCAACCTTTTCAGCCCCAGGGACTAGTTCTGTGGAAAAGAAATTTTCCAGGGACCAGCCCAGGGTGCGGGGAGAGTTGTGCCTCTGGTGACCTGGAGGGAGGGCTTCCCCATCTAGAGCACAGCACAACTGCCACCAGCTATAAATCCCATTATAATAAATAGAGCTATTGCTAGGTTGCTGTGGATAGGATTGCAGGTGAGAGTCCAATGTCTCAACACATGTCTACTCAGAGCAGGGATTTTCAACCTCTTTCAGTGCAGGATGCATTGAAAATGCTCAGCACCATCCTAGTCATTCTTATTGGAGAGTAAGCCTCATTGACTATAATGAGACTTATTTCTGAGTAATAGGCATTGGATTGGACTCTGGGGCTGTAATGCTATCCACACTTTCCTGGGAGTAAGCTCCACTGACTACAATGGGACTTGCTACTGAGTAGACAGGCATACGATTGGTCTGTGAGGCTACAGTCCTCTGACAGAGCCCTCCTGCTGTGAGGAGGGGAAGAGGCACTTAGAGGAGTCCTCTCACAGACTGGTCAGGCAGCTGCCAAGGATCTCCAATGGTCCCCGGACCGGGGGTTGAGAAATCCTGCTATAGTTGACATTGAAGACTGACTGATCAATACTTAGCCCCAACCTCTGCACCTAAAAGCATGAAATTTGGGGAGTGTATTTCTTCTGTGATGTAAGGATCCACTTAGAACCGATTTGCTGCTTGGTGCCCAGTGGTACAGTGCCACTGCTCACTGGTGTCTGGTTCCCAGTGGTTTTTGGTGCCTGGTGTCTAGCAGGGATGCCCAGTGCTCGGAAGGATTGCCCGGTGGTGCCTGGTACCCAGTGGTGGCCACTAAGAATGCCCAATGCTCAGTCCACTGATGCCTGGTAATGCCCAATGATGCCCAGTGATGCCTGCTGCTGGATGGTGCCCAGTCGTGCCCACTGCCCAGTGGTGCCCACTGCTCCCCAGTACACAGTATTTCCTGCTGGTGTCCATTGCCCAATGGAATCCTGTAAGGATTTCCGTGCCCGCTGCTGCTCTTCTCTGCCCCCTGGTTCCCTCCGGTGCCCAGTGCCTGTCTGAGTCCAGTGCCCACTGCTGCCCTCCACTGCCCCCTGGTATCCTCCAGTGACTGGTGCCTGTTTGTGCCCAATGTTTGTGCCCACTGCCCAGTACAAGGAGTCGACCAGTGCCCAGAGAAAATATTCTTGAAATTGTACTCCTGCAATGGCATATTCATTCTTCTAGTTATATAGTATATCTTGATAACCCAAACCATCAAAACCTTCTCAAAATAATGACTCTCGGATTGCTTCTAAAATGTGCTTTTAAAATGTGTTTGGAAGGAGATCTATATTTGTGGAACAGCTGTCAAGGAAAATTCTGCATGTTCCTGTTACAAAGACTCCTGTTACAAAGACTCAAGATACTGTTGCTAAGTGGGAAAGGTCCTCTTGATTGATAGTAGAGAACTTATATACCGGGGGTCTCCAAATTTGTCAGTACAAGTGCCACTTTGTATGTTTTACACATTTTCATGGGCAAAAAATCCCCCAAAAATTAAAGAATAATTTTTAATGGTATCTATCATCAGCATATGATTCAGTAGAGAAATAGGACAAAGAAACAATGTCTTGCCTACATTATTTCTGTGCTGAGAGATATAATGAGTAAAAATTTCCAAAATTAGCAAAAGCTCTGCCAAAAAAACCTAATTGCTCCAGATGGATAAAACAAGGGCTGCAGTGGCTCAGTTGGAACACGGGAGTTGGAACACTGCTTGAACAGACCTCCACTCAGCAGGCCAGCAGTTCAGGACCCGAATATTGCAGGACGGGGTGAGCTCCCATCCTTAGCCCAGCTCCTGCCAGCCTAGCAGCTCAAAAGCATCCAAATGCAAGAAATCCTAATCAAAAACCTTGGATGCCCAGAAAGGTTAGACACCTGTTATATGCAAGAAATAAGGCTTTTAAGTCTGGGGATGATCTAGATTACAGTGCAGCAAGAACGAACTTGAGGAGAGGCATTAAGCAAGCTAAGGCCGAATAGAAGAGGAGAATTGAAGACTGCTTTCTCAGCAACAACATGAGGCAAGTTTGTCAGGGGGTTCAACAACTAACAACTACAAAGCAAAAAAGGTTTCTTCGAGCGGTGGTGTGGAGGTGGTTGAGGAGCTGAACAACTTTTTCGCTCAATTTGAGATTCATCAAACTGAAACTGTCTGTTTGCCATCATTTACTCAGCAGAGTCCCCCCCTTCATTGTGAATGTGCAGGATGTGAGGCAGACAATGAAGGTGGTGAACTCCAGAAAGGCAGCTGGACCCGACTCAATTCCTGGTCAGGTGGTAAAAGATTGTGCTGGTCAGCTGGCTGGGGTATAGACTGTAATTTTCAATCGATCCTTGACACAATGTGCGGTTCCTGTTTGTCTCAAGGCTTCCACCATCATTCCACTGCCTAAAAAGTTGCCTACAAATAGTCTGAATGATTATAGGCCGGTGGCACTAACTTCTATCTTAATGAAGTCCTTTGATAAGTTAGTCCGGAAATATATTATCTCCTGCCTCCCTGATTCCTTTGATGGGCTTCAGTTTTCTTACAAAGAAAATAGATCAACTGAGGATGCGATTAACACTGTGCTTCATATGGCCTTATCCCATTTGGAAATACAAGGGAATTATGTAAGAATGTTGTTTGAGGATTTTAGCTCTGCTTTCAGTACCATTATACCCCACAGATTAATAGCTAAACTTAAAGATTTAGATTTTCTAGATTCTATCTGTTTATGGATATTGGATTTTTTAACAAACCATCCACAAAGGGTGAAACTGAATGATTACATCTCTACTGTCAAGATACTCAGCATTGGCACTCCACAAGGTTGTGTCCATTGGTACTCCACAAGGTTGTGTCCACTACTGTTCTCCATTTATTCATCCGATTGCACCAATAACCATCCCAATAATAGGATTATCAAATTTGCGGACGATACTACGCTAGTAGAACTTATTTCTGGGGATGATGAGTCTGCGTATCGGGATGAGGTATTACAGCTATCACGTTGGTGCAAAAAAAAATCTTTTGTTTAATATTCAAAAAACCAAGGAGTTTATAGCGGACTTTAGGGAAAAAAACAGACATTCAACCACTGTATATAGAAGTGTATAGCCTCTGTGTATAGATGGAGTTTGTGTGGAACAGGTGGTTGAATCAGGGTGACCAGATGCCAAACGCAAAATCCCTGAATGGCAAGGCCAGAGTTCCTGCCCAAAGGCAAAAATTCCTAGCCCCCAAGCCAAAATTCCTGCATAAATTCCTGCAATTAAAAAAATTGTAGAAAACCCCAAAAATGTAAGACAAGCAAAAATAAGCTAAAAACACTTGTGTTTCTCTCCTGTATTTAATTTCAGTACTATATTACCCCTTTTAAAATTGAAAAATGATGGAACTCTCTACTCACTGTGGCTGTGAGAGAGACAAAAACTCCATTATACTGGCACAATTATCTGGGAGGAAGTCCCATTGTATAATGGAGTTTCCTTCTGGGTAGACACAACACAACTAGCATGGGGCTCACACATTTTCCAATTCCTCCACCTCACTTGGGACAGCTGGGAGGTTGAAGCCGCAGTGACGGAGTGAGGCAGCAGTAGGCAGACTATCAAGGAATAGCAGGCAAGCAATGCCGGGAGGCTGGCGATGGAGCAAGGAGGCAGAAATAGAATGGCAGCAGACCCATGGGGTGAGTGGCTGCGGCGAAGGCAGCGGGTGACTGCGATTGCAGCCCCGTGAGGAAAGCGCGCCAGAGGCCTTTGCCAGCTTGCTGGCTGAGAGTGATCTGAGCCACAGTGAAGTGGTGAGGGGGAGGAGCTTCCTTCTCCCGTTCACTTTTTCTCCTGCATGATGGTCCGCCCAATGATCAGGACCAAAGATAACGCATGCCCCAGACACAGCTGAACAAGTGTGCACAGCTGCAGCATGCCAAATTTAAATGGCGGCCATTTTCCCGGAGGCTGGCCACATTTTCCCTGAGGAGGGGCTTGTTTTCCGGAGGCCTCCTGGAAATTCCGGAGGTCTGGCAACCCTGGGTTGAATGTAAGTTTCTTGAGCCCATCATAACAAATGATCTGACTTGGAGTGCAAACACCACTGCTTTAATTAGGAAGGCACAACAATGGTTGTATTTTCTAAGGATTCTTAGAAAACAACAATTGGCTGAGAGTTTACTGACTATTTTCTATCGGAGTTCAACTGAGAGCATATTAACCTACTGTCTCTGTGTATGGTTCACAAGCTGCACAGTGGCAGAGAAAAAGGCGATTCAGAGGGTGATTAAGACGGCCCAAAATATCACTGGCTGCTCACTCCCCTCTTTGGAAGAACTGTATAGGATCAGATGTACGAGGAGGATATTTAATATTTTGAAAGACTTCTCTCATCTGGGACATCTCTTTGAACTATTACCATCAAGAAGAAGATTCAGGATATTGAGAGCAAGGACGAGCAGATTCAAGAACAGTTTTTATCCAAGTGCAGTATTGAGTTTAAATGCGGGATAGTAAGTTTTTGTGGAAATTAATTGCTGGGAGCAATGGGGTATTTATATTTGCATTGAGATTGTTTTGTGGTTAGTTGTGTTTATTTTAGTTTCTTTTTTAGTGGTGTTGTCCAGTTTTGCCTTGGGGAAGAGCACCTCATTTCGTTGCACCCACTTGTGAGTGTAATGACAAATAAATTATTTTAAGTTGATTAGAATGCTATCTAATGTTGCACTGGAGTGGACTTTTCGTTTGACAGGTGAGTACCCTTTGTTGGTTCTGAGCTTGAAAGGTTTTAAAGGTTATGTCCAGACTTTGCTTGGGAGCTGTGTTTGCAGTCATAAGAATTGCTGAAATAAATCCTCAGCCACTTGACTGAAAGCATAAACTGAATTGTTTTCCAAATGGATTTGCAATCCTTTTAATCTATTATTAAACAAGTCTAATGAGTATAATAGTCTGAGTAAATGAGCATTTGTTTGTGTGCAGTTTCTCTACAACATAGTTGTCTTATGTTTGAAAGCTTACCTCACTAAAATACTTTAAAATAAATAAATAAGCTGTCTGTGATGTTCTAGTTTTATGAGAGGATTGTTCTAGTTCCAGTGCCTTGTAACTTTCTGAAAAAGGAAAAGACTGTAACAGACAAGTACTACGCTTACAATGTTATCAGGTTTGTTGACTTCAGATAATTATGAAAAGGTGCTCCATTTGGCAAAAGGAAAAAAAAAGTGAGCCTCAGAGTTGTTCAGTTCAGCAGTGAAGTCCCTTCTTGTATCTCTCATTCATGGCCTAGGTATACTAGTTACAGCTGAGGTCACAACCTGGGCACCTGATCACAAAATGTCAGAATTAGGGCGCAATCCAGAGCAAGTTCAGCCTGCTCTGCCCTAACTGCTCTCTCCTAACTATTCTGTATCCAGAGCAGAAAGTTATGCTGCATCCAGAGAGTCAGGAAGCCTGGGCTGCCCTAACTGCTCCAGAGCATGCTAAGTCAGTGACAGCTGGGGAGGGCTTGCTCCTGAGTAGACCCCCCTCAGAACACACTGAAGAAGGAACAGCTGTGGTGCCTACTTTATAAGGAAGCCCAGCAGTTCCTGACAACCAGTTACAGCTGCAGTTCTTCTAGTGCAAGATGGATGCTTGGAGTGGCCTGCTGTATCCTGAGGTTAGTGGGCTGCCATAGTTGTGCCATATCCTGAGGTTGAGAGGCAGGGATTGCAGCTAGGCTGGCCAAGAACTCAGATTTTTGGTCAACACTACCATTCTTACTCAGGCCTTATCATGGACCCCTATGGGTCTACTCATTACTATACCTGCTCCTGAGGTGGTATATCTCTGAGGAACTGGAAGAGGGTATTTCTGCTTTGAAACAGGCTTTGGATACAGAGTAACTGTTCTGCCCTAGGCAATGCTAAACTTGCCCTCAACTTGCCTCTCCTGAGCTGCTTAGGCTGCCCCAGTTAGGGCAGAGCAGGTCCACCTCTCTTAGGGCACCCTATCTTGCCTTGCTCTGCCCTAAGCCTCTTCCAGAGTAACTGGGCTGGAGCATTTTGCAGTTGCTCCACCCTAGTGATAGATAGGGCAACCCAAGGGCTCTTATGTGCAAGGAATAGTTGCTCTGGATTGGGCTGCCTGTCTCATATGCCAGATGATGCAGCACAAGAAAGAAGAACCCTGAGAAAGCAGGGACAAAGGTGTGGGGAAAGAAATGTGGGAAGATATTTTAGTGAAGTGGGCTTGCATGGGCAGCTGGGAGGAAGTTGCTGCAGCTTCCTCTGGAGCAATCTCTCTCACTAACAAACATACATACAGTCCTCAAAGTATGATTAATGGAGATACCCAGTGGAACTGATTTCTCCAAGGAGAGAGGATGTGAGCCACAACCACTCTTCTCTCCTTCAGCAGACCCTCCTGCTGTGAATCATCTGAGGACTCCATGTATATGTGTGAACGTTTGTGTCCCTGATTTGTCTGTACTTCCCGCAATCCCCAGCAGCCTGGATATGAAACAAGTACTGGCTGGGGTGTGCTTGAAGAAAGTGGACAGCTGAGCAGCCAGACAAGTGACAAAACATGTGCATGGAGAGAAGACTGAACAAAACTGCATGGACAAAACATACTGAAGGAGAGAAGAGCGGTCGTGGCTCACATCCTCTTGGGGAAATCCCTTACTCCCCTTCATGCACCAGTCCCTCTCCTGCCCCAGCTTGCCTCCATCTCACTCTCCATTCTCTGCAGGCAATATGGCGGAAGCCAAAACCAAGTACTTCTGGGCTGTCCTCGCTTCCACAAAGCACCAGGAGACACACAGTGAAACTGAGTTCCTCAAATGGAAGGGATGCCTAACCCAACTGCTCTTCCTTTTCCTCAGCAGCAGTTGCTGGCAACAGCCAGCTTTCCCCCAGAGCTAGAATGAATATTCTCAGACCCATTGCTCCTGGCCAGGAGAAGGGCCTCCTCTTGGATTACCAGGAAATGGCTTCCCTGAGTGCCATAGACTGTCCTCCAGCTTGCCACCAACAGTAAAGGAATCCATTTTTTCCTATTCCCTCTGTTCTTAAAACTGTATTAAAGGAACTCAACATGGACATGGCTGTTTGTGTTGAGTCAAGCCACTAGAACAGGCATTGCTGGGGTCTGTAGCCCCAGTTACTCTACCCCTGCTAAATAAAAGAGGAGCACCCACTTGAAAGAGTGCCTTTTATCTGCTCTGAGCACATTATATACAACCCTGTAAATCTTCTTGTTCAAAGCAAACTTATTTCCTATTCTTGAAAATATTTCTGTATTTTGTTTGGAATGCTGACTCTCTCATTTGTAATGATGCATTGTTAAGCAAATGTAAGACCATAAGAGATGGCAATAGTGTCTCAAAAGATCAGGTGCTAACTATAAAGAAATAATTTAAGATAGTGTCTCATTGTAGCAAAGTGTTGGACTATTTGAGTCACACAACTTCCCTATATCAGGCATTGTCCCTTTCATTAGGGACAAGATCAAAGCCATAAAATTTACTTCAGTTAGGGATCAATCGTTGTGTTTGCCCTGCGTTCTAGTAATGCAAGATTTAAGCCACTCTGGGCTGCAGCAACAAACAGCCACTTGCTGTGTGAATCAGTGGCCCCTGTAGCCTCTATTGACACCAATAAGTAGGCAGTGGAGGCATATCACAGAAAGAGAAGAAAGCAAAGGTGAATCATGGGGGCATCAGATCATATTTCCTCTTTCCCAGGCTTCCCTTAAGACCAATGGTTGATCAGGCAGCCTATTAGGGAAGGCAAGTAAATTTTTTCATACTTCCTGCTGGCTATCGAATTCCACAATCCCCAGATTACTGGATGCAGCATGTGCTACATTAATTAGCACAGCTACATGTGTATCAATGATGGGGGGGTATGTATGGGCAGCTAATGTATCACTGCATTGTGTTGATTTGAAAAGGAAGCCTAATCTCTGTGAAAGAATACTGTGCGTTCTTCTGTGTGGGCTGCGGTGGCACAAGTGGTTAAGACACTGAGCCTATTAACCAGCAGGCCAGGGTTTGAGACCCGGGTCCCCAGAAGACCGGGTGAGCTCCTGTCCTTAGCCCAGCTCCTGCCAACCTAGCAGTTCAAAAGCATGTAAATGCAAGTAGATTAATAGCTTTCCTTGGTGGGAAAGGTAAAACAGAATTCTGTGCGCCGAGGCATCTAGTCATGCCTGCCCCATGACCATGGAAGTGTCTTTGGACAACGCTGGCTCTAAAGGCTTGTAAATGGAGATGAGCACTGCACCCTAGAGTTGGAAATGACTGGTAGTTAACCTTCAGGGGGACCTTAACCTTTACCTTCTTCTGTAACTTGCATTTTAAAAGTTGAATAACAAAGACACAAGGCACTAAGGCTTATAAGTAGTGTTAGTTGGGCTTTCATAAAGGGGGAATAATCACCAAATGAACTATAGGATCGCAAAAGGGAAGAAGAGTTACACTGAACAAAAGATGACATTGAACCCAAATTTCTAGTGGTTTGGTTATCTGTTTTGGAGGATGTTAAGACTCTAAGAAAAGGGAGGATTTATAATGAGAAGGAATTCACCCCTTTTCTTGGCAGTCTGTTTCACGACAGTACCTATTCCTGGTATCAAGCAATAGCAGCACTGAGAATAGGTGGGGGAGTGCCAAGTTGAACAATCCATTGCCAATATGTATTCAGGGAAAATTTGAAAGTTTGTATCTTAGCAAAACATAACAGCAACTCAAATTACTGCCTGACAAGTTATTGTGATATTCTGTGTGTGAATATCTCATAACTATATTATTTGACAACTGGATTTGACATCCCTTGTGTATGTGTGTGGGTGTGGCGGTGTGCTTGTGTTCCCAATTCAGTTTGATGAAAACATTTCAGAAGTTTGGACGTGTCATGCTACTAGGTCTAAGCAAGGATAATTTATTTTATTCCATTACTTGTAAACAACTTATATTTCACCACCCCTTGAAGACCCAAAGGAAGATTTCACCTAAATATCTTTAACCGTTTATTCTCCCCACCCTTTCATTTTGGACCAGGGGCCTCCAAAGTTTTTGGCAGAAGGGCCACATCATCTCTCTGATGCTGTGTTGGCGGCAGAAAAACTAATTTACATTTCAAATTTGAATACATTTACAGTACATAAATATAAATGTAAGAATGTATTGGAGTGGATTACAAGACTTGGAGGGGATTCCAAGGGCTGGATAGAGGGGTCTTGCTGGGGGCCACATTGAGGCTCACCGAGAGCTGCATCTGGCCCCTGGGCCAGGGTTTGAAGACCCTGATTTGGACAATAGAAGTCTTAAGTGTTTTTAAGGAACCTCCTTGGTCTTACTGTTCTATAGTTACACTGTGTAAAGAAGCCACACCAAGATGACAACAGTAGCAGATGTTTTTATTTTCCATTTCAAAGTTAAAAGCATGTTCTCTTGATTTATGTGGCTCCAAAATCAGCTTTGCATAGCTCAGTCTTTTAAAAAGTGTAGAAAACTATAGTCTATAGCAGGGATCCTCAAACTATGGCCCGGGGGCCGGATCAGGCCCGCCAGAGGCCTCAATCCGGCCTGCCGGTCTTTTGGGGAGTTTGGGAGGCGCTTTGTGGGCACTTGGGGGCAGTTCAAGGCTGCCACGGCGAAGATCCACCAGTCGTGGCAGCCCTGTGCAAAGGGAGAGAGCCCCTCCAGGCTCCGGAATTTGGGCAGCTTCAAGCTGGCCCTTAAAATTTTTTTTAAAATGTTGTGCGCGCAGCTGGAGCAGGGGCTTCAGGCTGGAGCGCGCGGCCGCCCCAGCTGCCAGGGGCCCGGGTTGGGGCTGGCGCGCACACTTCCTGCTGCTCTCTCGTGACCGTCCCAGGGCTTCAGGCTGGTGCGCGCATGCCTCTCACCGCCCTTGCGTGGCTGCCCCAGTTACCAGGGGCTTGAGGCTGGTATGCGTGCCTCCTGCCACTCTCACAGCCCCCCAGCTGTCAGGGGCTTACTTCTGAGTAGACAAGCAGAGAGCTGGGCTATTAAGGCCATCCACACTTTCCTGGGAGTAAGCCTCATGGACTCTAATGGGCCTTACTTCTGAGTAGACATGCAGGGGGCTGGGCTTACTTTCCTGGGAGTAAGCCCCACTGACTCTAATGGGCCGTACTCCTG
Organism: Cryptoblepharus egeriae; assembly: GCA_030015325.1. NCBI lineage: Eukaryota > Metazoa > Chordata > Lepidosauria > Squamata > Scincidae > Cryptoblepharus > Cryptoblepharus egeriae. The sequence goes on along the minus strand of JAREYC010000005.1, from coordinate 4,427,088 downwards.
AGTAGACATGCATAGGCTTTGGCAAAATTCCTGAACAGCAAGCTCAAAATTGAGGTGAGCTTGTGCTTGTGTGTGTGTAAGAATACATGGGGGTGTATGTGAGAGAGAGAGAGAGAGAAAGAGAGAGCATGGTGTGTGTCAGTGCATGTCACTGACATTCCTTGTGTTGCTGCAAATTTCTTTGAGGGTGTCTTACAATTACATGTCTTAAGTCTGACATGAAAAATATGTTAAGTTAAATATGTTGAAGTAACATGTTGCTGGAAACTGCTTTGAGGGCGTCTTGCATGTCTGGGTGAGAATCAGGCATGTTAAAAGTTTTTCTATTTCAAAAGTGTTGAAATTAAGTACAGGAAAGCAATACAAGCATTTTTGCTTTATTTTAACATGTCCTACATTTTTAAAATGTAGGACGTCCTACATTTTTAAAATGTAGGACGTCCTACATTTTGTCCTTCATAAGTCCTCTCACTGTCCGGCCCCCGACAGTGTCTGAGGGACAGTGAACCAGCCCCCTGTTTAAAAAGTTTGAGGACCCCTGGTCTATAGCCTTGAAAATGTTTGTCTGATTTGTCTGTCTCTTTTATAATTGATTCCCAGATAGTGAATGGAAAATGTGCAGTAATTATGTACTTTACCACACATAAAGCAGCTTTTTTTCTTAACCAAGAATAAACAGTGAAATTATACTGCAGTGCACAGAAACTAAACAATAATAAATTTGTTTCCTGTCTTCTGGCACAGCACTCTGGTATTTTGGCAGCTTTTCAGCCCAAGCTAATCAATTAAGGACAACTTTGATTAAGTTAAACAAAAGGTAGTATTGATTGCTGCAGTAACCTATAAATAGGCTATTGTTTCATAGTGTTCATATGTCATTGTTAGCTACACCTTTAAAACTAGACAGTCATTCTATTTATCACCTTGGAAAGCAAGGCTGGGGGCAGAGTGAAAGCACACTAAGGTAGGCATTCCACTTTCTTTGAAAGGAGCCCCTTTCAAAACTGCAAACATGAATGTTTCACAATTAACCAGAAATGTCCACATAACTGCAGTTTGCATCTTGTTTTATAACCTTGCATTTCTGAAGGTGCATGGAATCAGTTAGCTTCTCATTACCTTTCTTGTGAGATAAATGATTAATCAATTAAAAGCTCTTCTCAGACATAGCATTCTAAGACAGTTTTAAACTATCTGAGGTACAAAATTAATAATAAAGTATGGATAAACTCAATTGGGATGTTGAGTACCAAGGAGAATGCTGAAGAAGGGCACAATTCTTAACAATTTTGGCCAGCATAACCCTACCTGTTTCTCCATTCCTGCGATGGTGTGGGGAGGTCAGCACATGTCTGTGCACTGGCCAAAAACCCCCAGGAGTGATGCAGACTTTGGGACACTTCCAGGCCAGCACAGGACTTCTGCCAGCATAACTTGAGGTTCGGAGTGCAGCTGAAATCTTATATTTCACTGGCAGAATCATAATAGTCACTCTTTAGGTTTTGAGATATATTATCTGTATATATCTTCTACTTTCATGCAGAAAGAAGGCTATTTTCCTCTCTATATATTATACACATGAATCATCTGTGTTTCTGACCATTTGGGATAGTGTCGTCCCTGAAACACCTTGCAACCATCACACCACCTGCTAAACTCTTCAGCATTCTGACACTGGAACATTTTGATCCATGCATTTAGACACACAGTATTAGAGCATGTATATTTTGCCACACAGTATAAACCAAGTCTTCCATATGAGAATCCTTGAAAGTTTTTTCTATAACTAGTTTACAGATATACAGAGTCTAAAGTTACAGAGATAATTATAGTAAACATGTGGAACGACATTCTTTTCCTGTTAACATTTGACCAAGCTTTACTTTACTTGATGCTTGATAGGTCTTCCTGCCAACTGCCACACTGGAGCAGACAAAATTTAGTCAGAATTGAAATGTGCTTCAGTATGCCTTGCATATTGGTGCTAGATACTCAACAGCTCATGTTGCCTTGGAGTCCAGTGGCTCCAATACAGTGGTGCCTTGGTTTACAAGCATAATTCATTCTAGAAGCATGCTTGTAATCCAAAACATTTGTAATACAAATCTGATTTTTCCATAGGAAATAATGGAAACTCAGATGATTGGTTCCACAGTCCAAAAATATAGGTGTGAAAATATTTACTGTATATAAAATGATTACAAAACACTATAATAAAGAAAATACTATACAGTACTGAACTGTACTGTACCTTTGAAAACCTTCATGATTGATGTGAGGGAGACAAGAGAGACGAGGGATTTTGTCAGATGACTTTCAGTATCACTAACAGAATCACTGCTCTCCATTAGCTCAGTGGAATATTCCCAGGCTGCTGATGGTGAGCAGCACTGGAACATTGATAAGGCATACCTTCCATACTGCCACACACAGATCCCACACACACACACCTGACTTACCCTACAATCCAGAGTAACTACGGGAGCACTTAAGAGACATTATGTGCATCTGAAGTTACTGCACCAATAGTGAAAACCAATGGGAAATTCATATTGCAATCCAGAGTAAATTGTTCTTATACCGGAGCAAGAACTCTCCGTAGTTACTCTGGATTGCGCCCTTAGGCTGTTCTCCCAGATTCTGACCCTCCCCATGAATTTCCTGACCGTTGATACCTGTTTCAAAACTTCCTCAGAAGTGCTCATCTTCCAAGACAGTGCTCTTAAACCAAGTCAAAATTTCTGAGAAAATTTTGCTCTTAATCGGAAACACTCTTAATCCAAGTCACTCTTAAACCAAGGTAGTACTGTATTGTCCTTCCTCACCACCCCCACCAATGACACAGTCATGCCAAAAGGAGCGTTCTGTATCCTGTTGAAAGGGAGATTGGGAGGTATGGGGGAAGAGAATTATTTCTGCATACTCCTTCATATGCTTCCTGCTCACCAGTGGGTTTCCTTGTATCTGCGCCATTTCATCAGTTGGTTCAAGTCCAAGAAGAATAAAGGGGCATGGAGCTTTTGAGCAGAAGGGATAGGATCTGGTGTACACCATTACTGCCAAATATATTTCCATCCATTAACTCCCTGCCCCCATTCCTCACCTCTCTCCATCCACTTTCACACTTATCTCTCTTTTACCTGGGCTGGCAGGTGTGCTAGGATTTGGTTATGAAAGTGAAGGTCTGCTGCATCTTGTAGCAGAACATACAAAATTCATGATGACTGTGTGCTCTGTGCTCTATCTGCAGCTATTTTTTAACTTCTGATGGGCTTTGCACAACAGCCCAATTTCCAATGTAATTTGACCAAGCTTTAGACCCCATCAGACCCCCCTATTGTTAGCTGACTGTAAAGCTCCGTGGCATCCCACTGCCACTTAAAGTGCCAAAAAGCAGTGAGCCTTCAATCTCTTATTGCTCAGCAATGATACCAAGAGATCACCAGTGGACAAGGGATGCTGAGTGAGACATGGAACCCTGGTTCAGAAGTTTGGAACTAATTCCTTCTGCCACACAGAATAGCCCCCCCATTCCCTACTAGACACCTTATGGCATCAACCGTTGGATGAGGCATACATATGGAAGCCTTGTGTGACCTGTCAATAGCATGGGTAGCGTTGAGAGAGGTCAGGTCAGAGATGCATCAAAGTTATACTATAGGATATAATGCAGAGAATATACTGTAATCCTCAGTGAAACCTGTCTTAGACTTTTGCATGGCAGGGGGTGATTTCAGCCTTTTGGCTGAGATCAATATAGCAACTGAGTACCAAGTGTAAAGCTATACAGTTTCCTGGGAATAAAGGCGAGGCTTGTATGGGATATGATTTAAAATCTGAGAATTGTATTCAGAGGATGTTTTAAAAAACACATTAAAGAATTTCTTAACCTTTGTAGGCAATTGCTGAAGCATTAGCTGAGGAACTCATCAAAATACTCACTCATAAATCTGTCAGGTTCTGTCTTAAAGCTAATTACACTCTTTTCCTTTATGCTGCACATTGGAGCCTTTCTTTTTAAAAAAGCTTCCTGATTATTAGAAACTATCATCTGCTTTCTAACCTAAATGCTTTCTGCCCAGTTACAATTCACTTTTTATTCATGGTTTATGTATAATTTAGATGGCTGGTATAGATTATTGTATTTTCAGAATGTAGCTTTTGTTAGTTTATAGTAATATTTTGAGTATCTCTGCTATACTTCTGTCAGATTTGTTAAAGTAGACCAGTATGGTAGACCAAGAACCATGTTCAGGATCCACCCAGACAATCTGTGCCTGAATCTGAGGCCTACTAAACTAGTGGTCCAATCCATTGTTATCTTCTGGGTGCATCCTGTTTTACCACCATCCCAAATACTTCTGAGAGTATAGATTGATCAAATGGCTATAAACTGCAAGAGAGGAAATTCCAGTTGTGTATTAGGAAGATATTCTTGACAGTAAGGGCAGTGCAGTGGAGCAGGTTGTTTTTCAGTGGAACAGGTTGCTGAAAGAGGCAACCGATTCTCACTCACTAGAGATCTCATACAGAGGCTCAACTGGCAGCTGGCTGGAAATGCTGTATGAGGATTTCCAGGGGATTGGACTAGATTACCTTGTTATTGTATATTGTGCCATAGAGCTTAGCCTGGCCACAGTAGTAAGTAAGCAATGGTGGCCAAGCAATAGCAGCCACCCTGGAACCTCTGGTGTCAGTCAGCAACAGGGTCAAGTCTTGGGCAAGATGGGGGAAGTAACAGGAATGGGAGAATTTCTGGACAGGAAAGGGAAGAGGCAGATCCAATGGTACAAGTTGGTCGCCTTTATTCTTCCTAAAACCTCCCCTCTCCTTTTCAGTCCTTGGACATAAGCCACCAAAATAGGTGGCACATGTCTGAGGAGACCCATTGGCAATCAGTCAACCTACCAAGAGGTAAATGGAAAATGTTGTCACTTACCTCCCGAAAGCTGTTTGATACCCATCACTATAGAATGCCACTTGTCCCTTTTTTGGCATGGCTGCATCAGGTCTGATGGTGGAAGATAAAACTGGGCTGCAGAGTTCATAAATATGAAGACTCAGAAGAGCATACCAAGTTCCATAGAAACAGGCATCACTTCTTATCTGAACTGTCACTAAATTGGGGTTTAACTGCTCTGTTTAATGTTTTTCCCCCCTATGCTGAGTTCTGTGGCTCATTTCTTCACTATTTGCTATGCGAAATGTCTGCTTTGATTGTCAATAAGCATTGATATAGAAAGCAGCCAAAACTTTGTACATGTCTGTTTAAAGTTTCTATAAAAATAAAACTTATCTGCTGCTAAATATAAAAGACTGCATTAGGGAAACTTTTGATGGGATAATGCTACTTCTACAACAGCTTAAACAATGCCTATGCACATTATGCATTATTGCGTCCTACAAGCCATAAAACTTGATTTAAATAAATAATGCTCACACTTGAGTTGGGATTTGCCAGTATGTGTATATGCACGTACAAGTGTGCATTTTAGAACCTTGTATATTTTGAGTCATAAAATCTAGAGATGAATTATGATAAGGTCTAGAGTATGCTTTTTGAAATCTCCCAAAATGAAAAATAAAAACAAACATTATTACTGCAGGGATTTTTAAAGGTTAAAAATGCTGTTTCTTGCATTATTCTGACTCTAGTGGCTAGGGACATAATGCAGACATGCCACAATAATGTGGGTTTTTTTATTTCTACTGTTCAAACCATATTAATGAGAACATCATTTTGGAGAACTAATTATTTCTATTTGTCTTGTGTCACACTTTCTAATTCCCCTATATTAGCACAGCCAAAGCAAATTAATTGCTTTTTCAGCAGTTGAACCTTGTCCAAGAATGAGCTCACATTCTCTTCCAGCTTCCCAGTTTCACAAAGTGCATTGTGTCAAAATTTTCTCTTGATACTGAACATAGCCCAGAGAGTATCTGTTCTGATTCTGGTTGCTGCTCACTTGATGAAATTTATAAGTTTAAGTGACCCACCAGGAAAGATAAAGTTCTTAGCTGCAAGATTATACATCAGAACAGTTAAAGTGAAATTAAAATTAAATGAATGAATCTCAGTGAAGCAAAAAAAGCAGTAATTAATGGTTCCCTTAATTGTCTTCATAAAATATTTGCATGGGTCTAATTTGCATAATTTGCATGTATTAATTAATCTTTCAAAGGAATTTTGTGCTGAGAGAAGCCAAAAAATCTCTTTGTTTTATTTAACATCTAATGAAATATTTATCTTCTTTAATGAACTTCTCATCTTCATTAAAATAAAAGTTGCACAAGTTTGTATGTTTTAAATATTTTTATAATTGAAATGTTAAAAAAAAACTCTTTAAGCTCACAATATCTTTTAAAAAAACCAAACACATTATTGCATTTTCTTAGTAATTTGAGTGACAGGAACATGAACACGAAAGATGGAATTCTGCTTCCATGGACATCAGCGGCAAAGCTGCAACCTAAATAACAACAATTATTTTCCAGTTAATTTTTTCTAAACTTTAGTTGGTCTTTTGAAGTTAAGAAAATAAACACCATTCTTTCTAAGAAAATTATTATTTTGTTGCGAAGTTTAGTTCTAACCTTCTTTAACAGAGGTTTAGAAAAGAAGAAACTGAATTATACCAGTAGATTGATGCCTATAAGGACCAGCATTAGAAAACCAGCTGCATGTATATTAATGGAGGAACATGGAATAAACAGGTTTAAACCTTCTGCCTTCAAGGAAAGGTCATAATCAATTGTAGTAAAAGCATTTATTTGAGGTAATAACACACTCTTGTATGGAGGAGAATTCAAAAGATGAAACTATGTCGAGGATACAAATGAATATTAAAGCTGTAGTGTTGAAGTCAGAATAGGAAGGCATTAGGAGATGAAATGTGATGAAGTGCTTTGCAGAAAGCAATTTCTATAAAAGTTATGGATCTAAAAGGACAGTGATTAGTCTTTCAGAGGCAAAGGTTAAGGCTATTACTTGAGAAGGAGACCACCTATATCCCAAGGTAATGTATCAAGTAGTTAATATTGTAGCAGATAGTAATGGGAGAATGCCAGGGGTGGTTACAATGCAAGATTGCTGCAATACAAAATTTAACATAGTACATAATAAGATTTATGAACTGCAGATTCATTTTTCAAGGATAAGTACACCACTATTAGAACAATAAACACATACTTGAACTAAGCAAACGATTGCAGATTCAGAGGACAATGAACGCAAGTTTATTCAATCAGTGTGCACAATAAGATTTCCACCCTCTGTCAAAGAGTCCCGCACATCCCTAATGGTTAAAACTGTTGCTCAGGGAGTTTGAAAATTCACAGCTGAGTAGAAGGGCATTGAAAAATGGATTGCAGGTATGTGTTACTTTTGTATAGGCAGCACTCTGTGTGGTGCAGAAGTAGGATTTGTTTAAGAATTCTTTGAAAGAGTACCACTTGTAAAGAAAAAGATTTAAATTGCCCATTGGATCATTACATTCTCTTCATAAAAAGCTCCCCTTCCTCCTATTCCTGTTATGCACACACAGTTGACAGTATATGAGGCAATGGGCTTGGAGGACTATATAGAATGCCTACATTGTACACATGACATTTTTTGTGTTTTTTTGTGTGTGTTGGTAACAGTTGAAGCTGCAATGTGGAAATAGCTACAACAGTCAAATCACAAGCAGCTTCAGCTGTCTAAGAGGACCGAATTACCATTAAGTCAAAAGCAAATTAGAATCATAGAATCATAGAGTTGGAAGGGACCTATTAGGTCATCTAGTTCAACCCCCTGCCTGCAGCAGGAAATCCCCCTAGACTAGAGCATCCCCAACAGGTGCTCATCAAGCCTCTGTTTGAAGATCCCCAGTGAGGGAGAGTCCATTACCTCCCTTGGCAATCTGTTCCACTGCTGAACTGTCAGGAATTTTTTCCGGATATCCAACCAGAATCTCCTCTCTTGCAGTTTGTACCCATTGGTTCTAGTCCTGCTTTCAGAAGCAGCTATGAACAAATGAGCCCCTTCCTCCCTATGACAGTCCTTCAGGTATCTGAAGAGGGCAATCATGTCTCCCCTCAGCCTCCTCTTCTCCAGGCTGAACATCCCAAGTTCCCCCAACCTTTCCTCGTAGGGCTTCCCTTCCATCCCACTGATCATTCTTGTCGCTCTCCTCTGGACTTGCTCCAGTTTGGCTGCATCTTTCTTAAAGTGAGGTGCCCAGAATTGAACACAGTACTCAGGGTGAGGTCTGACCAATGCTGAATAAAGAGGAACTAGAACTTCTCGCGACTTGGAAACTACAGTCCTCTTAATGCAGCCTAAAATGGCATAAAATTGGAGAATACACTTTTTAAAATTTATCACATTCAGGCTGCAATCCTGAAATGCACTTTTGCTAGCCTCTCTAGCACTGGGCTGACCCAATTCTAAGATAGGCCAGCCTACCCACACCAGAAAGGCTTGAGCCAGCATAAATCCACTTAGACTGGCCTAAGACAGATTGACTTGGGCCGGTCAACCAATACTGGACTAGGCAGGTCAGCAGAGGCATGTTGGGCATGACTTAGAACAGTGCAGTTAGGCTGTATCCAGAACTTGTTTCCAGGGCAGACATGCCCCCTCACAGCTCCTCTTACTTAGGCCACCTCAGGAGCAGGTGTAAATGTGAATAGACCCATAGGGGTCCATAATAAATTAGAATAAAAATGGAAGTGATGGCAAAAAGTTCTGAGATACAATTTTTTCAATCTAAGCCAACCTTTTTTTTCCACCTAGGCGAACTTAAGTGCAACCCCTTCCCCTCAACCTCAGGATAAAGCACAACAGCCCAGTGAGCATGCTGCTCTTGTGCTGCTGCCTTTTCAGCAGGAGGTAGGCCACCCTAGAGGCCTCGTAGCCCTGTGGTTTTGGCCTATCAGCTCAGGATTTGGCCTATTTAGGCAAGCCTAGCTGGCCATTCTCTCTGGCCTACAGTCAGGATTGCACCATTAAGTGCACAATCCAGAGAAACTATGGGAGCTCTTAAGAGACATTTATGTTGATGTAGTTACAGCACCACCTAGTGGAAACCTATGGGAAATTCATAGAGCAATCCAGAGTAAATTTTTCTTATGTCAACATAAGTGCTCCCGGAATTACTCTGGATTGTGCAGTTAGTCTGTCCTTCCTTAACAACTGGCCTATTTTGCAAAATCAATTCACCCATTAATCTTAAAGGTTTAAACCTCAAAATTTAAAGTGCAGATATGACACATGAGTTCCTGATCTCGTGCTACAGGCAGGGGATTGGACAGGATGATCTATTAGGTTCCTTCCAACTCTATATTTCTACAAGTTCTATGACAAAGAGGACCTGTTTAATAAGGAGCTATGACTAGCTGAAACTACGTATTTAGTGTGATCTTATAGTGTGAATGCATTTGTCTTCAGCTCATGGTTCATGAAACACAACTAACAGCACAATCCAAAGTAACTATGGGACCTCTTATGGGTCGACATAAGAGGCATTTACTCTGGATTGCTCTATGCATTTCCCATAGGTTTCCCATAGGTGGTGCCGTAACGACGTCAACGTAAGAGGTCCCGTAGTTACCCTGGATTGTGCCTTGAATTGCGCCCTAAGCTAAAGTAAGTTAGTATGGAAGGAGGTGGGTGAGAGAAAAACAAGAGAAAGAAATATTTAAAGTCAAAAATCAAAACTGGGTCCCACTTTTTAGATTCAAATTAAATGTGGGTCACAGGTCTCAAGTCTACAATATTAACGGCCCCTCTCTTGCACTTGGATGGTATACAGAAATTCAAAGGGTAAATTAAGAGCAACTTTGAATTGCAAGACCTTCTTGACAACTACATGTAACTGATATAATTCTAAAAAGTCACTGACTGACTCAGCTAAAACCACCAGATCTAGAAGCATGAAATTTGGGGAGGATGTTCCTTCCATGACAGAGGCACCCACAAAGAACTAGTTTTCAGAAATTCCAACTGGAAGGGGGTGAAAAAGGACAACACACATTTTCCTCCCTGTACTTTACATTGAAGAATCCCTGACTGAGGGATGCTCTGCCCCAACCCCTGAACCTAGAACCATGAAATTTGGGGAAGGTGTGCCTTCTCAACACCCACTAAAAACTGATGTTGAGAAATTTAACCCCTAAGGAGCTGAAAAGGGGTGCAACACATTTTCGGTCTATTCTTAACATTGAAGACTGATCAACACCCAGCCCCAAATGTTGCACAGGGGGTGGGGATCTGTCACACAGGGGGAGCTGTTGCACGGGGAATGCAGCACACAAATATTCTTGAAATATTACTCCAGCAACATAGGTATATTTCGCTAGTATAAGATATAACTTTCTAGGTGTAAAGATTTTGCAGGACAAGATAGTGCTCTGCTTGCTCCATACATATTCAGATTTATTTAGCAGTCCATTCTACCTAACCTGAATACCGTTTGCAAAGTTGAAACTTGAAAAATGAAAAATGACTTGAAAAATGATTTAGTACCAAAGTGATTCTGAAAAATGAATGCACTGTTAAAAATATAATTTACATAATTTTAAAATGCCAGATTATTTCTAACCAGCAGCACAGAGCCTGTATTAGGGTGCAGTCCTAACCCAGGCCAGCCACAACTCATCAGTCTTCCTGTTCACGTGGTGATGTGGGGAGGCAAGCACATGTCTGTGCACTGGCCCAATTCTCCCCCAGGAGTGGTGCAGAGGTGTATTACAGCACTTTTGTGACACCCAAGGTCAGCAAAAGACTTATGCTAGGGTTTAGAGCAGCCTAACTAGAGGTTAGTATTGCAGCCTTAATCACATTACATAAAGGTACTCCCGTACTTGGTGATGGAAATCATAGTGATGCCACACTTTGTCATAGTGATGCCACAGAGTTTTCCCTGGTGAGGCCTGCTGTGTCTATCACCAATGTGATGGAAAGTGGTCCTGTAATCCACCTTATAACTGCACATTTCAGGGCTAGAGATTGGTCACGGTAGAAAAATTGTGCTTTGGACAGTTGGTCTGCCATTATTATTGAGGAATCTCCTGATTGACTTTTGAGGAACATAGTTCCAACTGAAACCTACAGTTCTATATTGCCGACTTTAGGTTTTTCAACTACTATCTGTTAGCCCTTGTTTTTCAACTACTATCTGTTAGCCCTTGTAAATGTTTCATAATACAAAATAATGTGAAGATAGAGTTCATATTGTGAAAATGGGATTTTTTTTTGTTTTTCATGTCTAAGAAAACAATAATGGTAGCATCATAATTTTATCATAGCATGGATGGATAGAACTAGCCTTGAAAACAAAATATAATAAAGACTACAAACTATGTGCTAACTTATATATGAAGTATGTAATATAGATTGCCCCAAACACACAATAGTACATTAGACATTTCGTGTTTGGACTTGTTTGTTTACCTTCTTTCTTGATTTGGCAGGTTTCCCTAATGAGAAACACATTAAAATAAAAATGTGATATATATTTTCATATGTTAGCTTCAAGTCCTCCAAGAATTCAAGCTGTACTCAGCACAAACAAAAATGAAAACCATCAGTCATTCAACCTCTTTTTTAACCTCTGTGTGTGTGTGTGTGTGTGTGTGTGTGTGTGTGTGTGTGTGTGTGTTTCTTCAGTATGATTTCTCAGACGCTGTGGATATTATAGGTGCAACTTTTTTAAGGAGTTGGGAACTGGATGTAACTAGGTTCATTATGCATATGTCACTTATAATGCCCAAGTAAATTGTCATTGGGTCAGTGCTGAAAGGAACTGACATATGAAACAAGGGTTGCAGTCTCATATACATTTTTCCCTAGGAAATATAGTGGACCCATATTTCCAAATTTACAATACAATACAATACAATAAACCTTTATTAGGCATAGATGGGAATAAAATACCAGTGACGACAATATCAAAGGCAATTGTGTTAGGAAAAACACTGAAGCAAAACAATTTTAGGAATTAATATCTGCTATAACAATAAAATCGTTTTTAAAAATAGTAGTAGTACATTTAACGGCTGAAACAATTATAAATCTAGGACTATCAGTTGAAATTTGTTTTCCTCAGTAAAACAGCATTAAAAAATAGCGTGACCTTATTGACACACTCCTTGTCCAAAGCGGACAACAGTAGATGTAAGGTGGTGTTTGGGCTAGCACCAGCAAGTCCAAAAATTAAGGGAGAGATATAAATTAACCTAAGGTCTGAACGGCAAGGGCAGTCGAGTATCAAGTGTGCCAGAGTTTCAGGCATGTCCCAGGGACTGTCTCGGCAAGTCGAGCTTGCGCTTTGTTTAAACGAAGCAGCTAGCTCTTGTGTAGGCATGACGTTGCATCGAGCTAGAGTGAAAGCATGTCTAAGTTGGGGGGTTTTCCAAAAGGACCAGATATTTAGGTGTCATACCAATGGTAAAAGGTAATTGAAAAAAGAAGGGAGAACATGTTCTGGAAGCTGCGGCAATAAGGTTTTGTCTTTCAATGTCCATCATTCTTTGTATTCGTAATTTGCAAGCGCTAGCTAAATTACTACTGCCTAAACATTCAGGTGAGAGTCCAATGGATTGGATTTTTTTTGAAAAAAAGCGAGATAGGCCGGAAGATAGAAAAGAGTCAGTTAGCAAAGCCTTGATATATGGAGAATGTTCAGCTTTGAAAAAGATGGAGAGCCAAAACTTGCAAAATTTGACCCAGGCCAGGAACTCAAGGCTCAGTTGGCCAGTCTCCAAACATAGAGAGGCATAGGCCACACAATGGGCTACTCCAAGGAGTTTATATAAGAACACAGATGGAATACGTTCCACCTCAAGGTTGAAAGCTGGTATCCAAATCTGAATAGCATATAGAAGTTGAGAATTGACCTTGGCATTAAATACTTTGAGTGCCGCGGGAATATAGGAATTACCTTGCACTAAGGAAAAGCGAAGTACAGATTGGGCAAGGAGTTTTGCTGTTTTAGTAACTGTTATTCGTTGTTGTGATCAAGCTAATGTGTGGTGAAAAGTCAGACCAAGATATTTGAAGGTCTTAATTTGATGAATAGCTTTACCATTGAATAGCCAAATTTACTTTAGTTTCCATACTCCTTCATATTTTCAAGTCTTGTGCAATTCGTGTACAATCAAGGCCTGGCATGCTAAGCAGAAGAGATTACTCTGTGCCCCTCTGAGTGCATTGCAGCACACAGGTGGGAAACTATCACCATAGGGGTAAGCCATAATAAGCTCAATTGAGGGACTTGTCTCTGGGTAGCCATACTAGAACTGTATAGTTAACATGAGACTCAGGCTAACAGCAGTGGTAGTCATTTTTTTGAAACCATTTCCAAGTTCCTTTAATATCTTTGCTGAAGATGGGCTGGCCAATATTTTAAATATAAGTACAGTGACGCCTCACATAAAGAATGCCTCACATAAAGTATGTTTCATGTAACAAACAAAAATTTCTCTAGAATTCTGCTTCACGTAAAGAACATGCTTCAAGTAAAGAAAACATTCATTGGCAGTTGGGGCAGACGCACTGGCCAGCAGCCTGTTTAAAAAGTGTCAGGGCTGCCCATAGTGAAAGCAACACTTTGCCCATATACACCTGCCCATAGCGAAAGCAACACTTCCATGCTGTTCCTCCTGTGGCCGGGTGTCCGCTGGGCAGAGGGAGAGAAGAGGGAAGCAGCTCAAGGATAGCCAGAAGGGAGCAGGGGAGAGAGAGGCTCAAGATGAAGAGAAGGAGAAAGTGGGGAGACACTTGGAAAGTGTCTTGGATTGCAGCGTCCTAACCATGTCTACTCAGAAGTTAGACCCATTGTGTTCAATGGGTCTTACTCCCAGGAAAGAGTGTTTGATTGCAGCCTCCTAACCACATCTACCCAGATGTCAGCTCCATTGTGTTCAATGGGGCTTACTCCCAGGAAAGTGTCTTTAGGACTGCAGCCTAAGTAGACTTCATAAGATCATACACATTGAATGCATGTTTTGAATTCAATCCCAGTGTTCTGTCATCATTTTTACATCCAGTTAATATTTTTATATGAATATTTTGGGGGTTGTGGAACCAATTGTCTGAGTTTCCATTATTTCTTATGGGAAAATCCGCTTCATGTAAAGAATGTTTCACATAAAAGAACATGCCTCTGGAACGAATTAAATTTGTTATGTGAGGCGCCACTGTACTGTATTCACATTTGCTTATATTGATTTGTTAAGAATCAGTTCTTATGTTACTGGCAAGAAGAACTCATTACCAGAGCTATGATTTCCTCTTAGTTTTTTTCACCTAAAGCAAAAATTACCTTCTTCAAAATGCTCAAACTGGGGCATGTTTTGATTACATTTCTGGGCAATGGTGGTTAAAAAAATCTGCTGTCCGCCAAACCCTCTAACTAGTAGTGTGATGAATTTTTCCCTTTAGACAGAGGCATGTCTTTTGAATGGGGCTTGTCCACTAGCAATAAGATCTTAAAAGATTCTCCCCTTCCCAATTACAACACAACTCATCTTTGTGTTTTGATATAACTGCAAAAAATATAACTAGTAACCCACCTTTCTGTTTGTGAAGAAATGAACCAGTAAAAGATTTCTAGCATACCCTTTGACAACACAGGGACTGGCAATGTGATAGACGTGCCAGTTTCAACATGCAGCACCCTGTGGAGCAGCAACATATAGCAATCTTTAGAGAACTTAAAACCAAGTGTACTCCCCCAAGAAATGTATGTTCAGGCTGGCATTCATTTCCAAAACAAAGCTGTTTTGTCCACATTGAAGTATTGCATTACAAAGTTGCCTCTCTTTTCAGTGGCAGCCTTCAGAGTCCATGCAACATTCAGCAGCCACAGGATCATCAACAGATGCAAGCTCCCTGCTCATTTTGAGCCACTATTAACCGTTATTTTTGCCAAAAGTTGCAACTTCCTATGTCAACTTGCTGTTAATCGCTTTGTGGGACTTTCACGTACCTGGATTTCTCCAGGGCTTGGATTATGCTGATTGTTCTATTGCACTGATTCCTATGCTCTATCCATGTGCTTAGCATTTGCATCTTGAATTCATTTATGGAGGCTACTGATTTTGTCATTTTGCATCTGCAGTGACTGCACTGGTTGCCTATTGATTTCCATGCCCAATTCAAGGTGCTGGTATGACCTTTAAAGCCCTTAATGGTTTGGGGTCAAGTTATCTGACAGACCACCTTCTCCCCTTCTAGCCCACCCTCTCAGGTCATCTAAGGGGGATTTCCTGAAAGAGTGCTGCTTTTCTCCCAAGTTAGGGGGATAATAGCACAGGGGCAAGCCTTCTCAGTTGTGACACCACAATTATGGAACTCCTTACTGGGGGAATCTACGCCCTCTCCCATGGCATTCTGATAAGGGTGCAAAACCTTTCTGTTTCATCTGGCATTCGGGTGATGGGTTGTCTGCCTCCTGTGCCTCATTTTCATAGCTCTTTACATTACAGTTTCTTTCCACAGGTTTGATTTTAGCTTTATGCTTCAATAGCACTATTCCAGTCAGGAAGGAGATTGATCCATGAGTTTGAGTGGGAGATTACTACCTTTAATTGTCCTATAATTGTATGCCTAGCTATACAATTAGGTTTTTAAGGTCAATTGCTAAAAAAATATGAATTGTATAGAGAAAAAGCCTAAATCAGTGATGGCAAATCTATGGTACATGTGCCACAGTGGGCACTCAGAGCCTCCTCTGCTGGCACATGGCCATAGCTCTTCCAGACCAGCGCTCTAAGCCCTGTGCACATGCCCAGAGTTCTGGGCTTGCGTGCTGGGTGTGCTCAGTCAGCTCTACTCCAAAGAGGAGCACCCTGCTCAGCCAATGTGCTCAGTCAGCTCTACTCCGAAGAGGAACAGCCTGCTTGTTCATTAAAAACAGCTAGCAGTGGAAATTTGAAAAACAAACAAAAAACACAACCAGACACTATGGAAGAGGAAGACTGAACCTTGTTTTTCTTCCATTTCTCTACTTAAATTAAGGTCACCAAGCCAGTGCTTTGGCCCAGGTGTGTGTGTGTGTGTGTGTGTGTGTGTGTGTGTGAGAGAGAGAGAGAGAGAGAGAGAGAGAGAGAGAGAGAGATCAAACTGTGTGGAAAATAGTATTGGTCTGTTTTCCCTCTTCCACCTTTTTACTATAAAGCAGGCCTCTGTCAGTCTTGAAAGGCTATGGTATCGTGCTTGGCGCTGCATACGCTGCACGCGAAGCACAAAAGCCTGGGTTGGATTGTTATGGAGGATTGGGTGTTACCCAAGCAGCAAATCCCCCCTCTCCACGCCACTGAATTAGTCCAATGGAAAAGCAGAGCCAATATGATTGGATCCAGCTGGCGTCGCAGAGCTAGGCTAAGGACAGGAGCTCACCCTGTCTTGTGGGGCCAACCCGGGAATCAAACCCTGGCCTGCTGGTTAACAGGCACAGGGTTACCCTTAACCGCTTGCGCCACCCACAGCCTTTTTACTATAAAAGGGAAATATCCTGAGATGCAATCATCTTTTTCTTCTCCTTGGTGGTAGTTTCCTGCTGATGTTTCACGCAGAAATTTGAAAGAGAGGACAATGCAAAACAGAATGTAGACAGGAAAGGGAAGACATACCTTCCAATGACATACCTTCCTATGTCATTGAGCAGGGAAGGCGGGCTGTTCCCCTTTTTTAATTTAAAGAAGAAAATAAACATACGCTGTCAGGAGATCTGAGGATTAAACTTAAGTGTTCTGATGACACACACATCTTTTCAATCACAAGTGTCTGCTCAGACTGGGCAGGTCTTCTCTCAGCTAAGATGGTATAGCCAGGTTCTTTCTGTTGCATTCAGTAGAAAGGTCAAGGGGGTTGTTGCCATTGACCCCTCTCTTCTGCTGACAGTTTGTGAAGTCCATGTGTGATGTGGTTCAGCTTGAATGCCACAAGTACCAAATGCCTGACCCACTGAGCAGATGAAGTGGTAGGCAAAAGGACCACCTACTGTAAGTTGCAGAAAACACATATCGTCATTAGCTCCTCTGACTGCCAAAGGTAGAGACATGCACATTTGCTCAGTAGCAATTGCTCAGCATGATTTCCCATCAAGTCTCCCAGTAGTACCTGGCAGGTCCAGTCCAATCCCAGGCATATTTACACATCCCCTCCTGTGCAGATGTTACAAGCAGGCTTATGAAACACATATTTCCCTTTTTAGTTCAGCTTGCAGGGTTGTTGTAAGGCTGCCGGTGTGGGCCAGCTAATACATGAAATATGCATAAGGTGAGACAGGTAAATTTTTGGTGAAACTAACCATGGGTACAGTGATTCCCCCTCCCCCCAAATATACTGAATCATACAGAATTAGTATCTACTAATTCTGGCTATTATAACACATATTGTAAATATTTGGATTTTCAATATTTATAGTAATTATAAATTAGCCCTCTTGTACAGTAATTACTAGAAAGGTATTGTTGGAGGCCAGTTAACAGTCATACAAACACTGGGGACTGTATGAAAAAAAGATTGGGAGACCCATGTAGATCACCTTGAGCTTTCTGAAGATGATCAGAATGTATGTGAACTAAATAAAATTAATGGTGTAAAGAAGCAGAGAAAAGCGTCAGAGTGTCACATTCACCTGACAAATACCCCTGTCCCTCACCATTTGTTGGCATAAAGCCATCGTTTTTGGTATTCTGCTAGTATGGAAGTTGGTATCCTCCTGAGCACTTACATCTTTTGAATGAGTACGTAAATCTTTCTTCCTACATCAGCAGCAAATCCAGTATGGCCCATTGCTACTGTTGTTCAACAAATATTACATTTTGCACCCTGAGTGAGAAATATATCTTGTTTTATCCCAGAATATGGCTAAATATGACTAATGAAGTCAGTTCATATGGAACTTCTGTACAATTGATCTATGTTAGGCTACAAAGTAAGCTGAGCCCAGTGACATATGGAGGAGGAGAAGCAATTATAATTAACAATGACTTCATGCTCTGATATGTTTGATTTGGTCATTTCTTTTATTTTTTTCTTTTTTCCCCCCTCCCCCAAATAGAAGTGACCGGAGTGCAGTGCTTTAGAAATTCAGGTTCAGTGATTGTAAGTAATTAGTTATCTTGTTTCTTAATTTTCTGGAAGTACTTTTGCAGTGATTATAAAAATTAAAAAAGCAGCTAAGTTTACTGGGTAGCATAAGAATTGCATTTTACATTTGACACACCTCTGCTGGGGGGTCTGTTGTTACCTCTTCATTCTTTGAATGCATAAACCCTCTTGCTGACATGCATATTTGGGAAAAGAGATCCCCTTTCTTCAATTTGTGGGTCACAACCCATTGGAATTGTGAAGCCTCATTTGGGGAATGTGGCAACCTTTCAAAGTATGCTCAAATGAGGACAAAGACTGCAAAAGAGAGAGATCCAATCCAATAATGGTATTGCCTTCTCAAAACTGAGTTCTTGATATATGAAAAAATATATCATCCTACCTTGCTCAGGCTGCTTCGTCACAGTGCTTTTGTGAAGACACAAGAGGGCAGGCAGGAACAGCATTGGTGGATCGGATCTCAGGAGGGGAAGGGGATCAGTTGTACATCCCGTCTGTCTGTCTGTCTGTCTGTAATTGTGGCACAAATGTGGTAGAAGACCACTGCCCTACTCTATTTGGATTCCCTGCTTACAACCCATACTCTTCTAAGACTTGAAAATGGTCATAGGCCAATGGTAAGGCAGGCACATACCCTACATGCAGAAGGATTTAGGTTCAGTCCCTGACATCTCCAGCCTCTAACTGCCCATGGAACATGTCTTAGAAAGAATCAACCCAGAGCCTGCTTTCCCCTGGAGAAAGTATGACTGTTCTAAATGGATTTGTGGTTTGCTCTGGTGTAAGGCAGTCCTCTCTCACACACGTGTGTGTGAGCAAACCACAAATCCATTTAGAACCTGAATCCTTCTGCATGTAGGGTATGTTCCTGCCTTACCATTGGCCTATGACCATTTTCAAGTGCTCGGTGCTTTGTTTTTCCCCTTGATTATACAGGAGTATCAATGAAGGCAGCTAGAAAACCAGCCAATAAAATTATCTCTGTTTATAAATTCTTCAGTTTACTGTATGATCTCTTCCATTTCAAAAACTGTGAATAAGCATCAGCTTCAACTTAAAATACTTTCCCATGATTGAAAACTCAGAGCCAGCATTGTCGTGGTCAGGTGGTAAATAAATTCACTTTGTATGCATTTTAAATGAGATATATGAAGGGAAGGCAAAAATTGATTTCATCCTTAATTAGCTACTTCCTAGAAAGTGTTTTGAATAAGGGCTACAGTTTGTCTAAGATCCGTTCCATCTGCTGCAAGATGCTTGCTTTTATTTGGTTTCCTGATGCTATCTTATCAAACATTGCATGAATCATCCCCCATTTGTTTGCCTTTGTCTCCTTTTTATTGTTCTTGTTCCTTTTCCTTCAATTATTAAAACACCGCATTGAATGGAAGGTTAGGATTACACTGTAATTCACATTTGCCCTTTCTTATTAAAACAAATAAACCTGCAGTTATATAATTTAAAAGCACTGGAACTATGGATTGGAGATGCTTTTATCAACACTGGAATGGAGGAGTTGCATATGTCTGGGCTTGCATGTGTAGCTGTTTTTTTTTAAAATAACAAACCTCATTAGATTACAGGGGCCTAGAAATAACTTCTGAGAATACAAAATAGCTGCCATTTTTCAATAAATTCCCCCGACACAGGAAATGAAGTTGATTACATCTTTGAATGCACATGTTTTCTTGTAGATTTTAGAAAAAATTGTTCAATTTTCTTTATATATGCCTCATCAGCTAATATAATTAAGGGCCAAACATACATAGAAGGAAATAAGTTTCCATGCATGTCTCCTTAGCTGGATGGAAAAACATGCCTGCAAATAGTTGCTGTACATGTCATTCCCCTGGTGTATCTGCCTGCTACAGAGTGCAGAACACTCAGCTGTTCATTACAGGGCATAGAGTCTGAATTTAGCCAAGATCTCCCCTTGTATGCCAATCAGTTGATTTTGGGCAAAATCCAGAAACTACAGGGAATCCTTGCTCTGCTGTAAGAACAACTTACTCTGGATTCCAGTATGAATTTCCCAAAGGTTTTCATTAGGTGGTGCAGTAACTATGGGTGCACGTAAAGTCTCTTACTTGCTGCCATAATTACTCTGGATTTTGGGGTAAAGCTGTTCTTTTAATATAATGGGTGGAGGTCATCCAATGATATTTTGCACACTTACAAAATAAGTTGTTAATTACTAGAGGGAAGGAGAGAACATAACCTATCAAATGTTATTTTTCAGAAATAGGCTAAGTTTGTGGTGTTATATTCCCATGTCATATTTGGTTTACATGTGTGGAACAAAATGCCTTGAATTTCACACTACAACCCCCCAACATGTGCAGTGAAGTTTGAAAATCAGATGAATAAATTTGAATAATTTGTTCCAAGTACAAAGCTCACTCAAGTCACTCCTTTGCAGTACTCAGAAATTCAGTAGCACTTACAGAATGATGAATAATAGTTTTTTAAAAGGAAGCATACAAACTTTCATATAATAAAATTACTTTTTTACATAAAAAGATGTCCTATTGTTCAGATAATATTACAGAACTTACAGCCCCATATTCTGCAGTGATTTAGTCTTTGCACTGCTCTATCATTTCAGTGATTTTCACCCTTTTTCATCCCATGGTACACTGACAAGGCACTGAAATTTTCATGGCACACCATCAGTTTTTGACAACTGATAAGGCACACCATGATGCTAGTAGGGGAATCAAATCCCCCAGTTGCTCTAAAATTGCCTTACTACTGCCCTATTATTGCCCCAATTCCATTACTCAAATCTAATGCATACCCCTATTTTAAAAGGCTTGAGATACAAAAAAAATGTTTACTGGCTATTATAACGTGCAATTGCAAACTTGATGCAAAATTTAATTTTACTGCACTCAGCAATGTACAGTGGTTCCTCACATAACAAGTTTCATTCATTCCGGAAGCATGTTTGTTATGTGAAACACTCTTTATGTGAAGTGGATTTACCCATAGGAAATAATGGAAACTCCAGACAACTGGTTCCAGAACCCAAAAAATATTCATATAAAAATATTAACTGTATGTAAAAATGATGACAAAACACTGGAATTGAATTCAGAACATACATTCAATGTGCATGATCCTATGAAGTCTACTTAGGCTGCAATCCTAAAGACACTTTCCTGGGAGTAAGACACATTTAACACAATGGGGCTTACTTCTGGGTAGACATGGTTAGGAGGCTGCAATCAAAGATACTTTTTTCTGTAATCATAGACACTTTCAAAGTGTCTCCCCACTTCCTCCTCTTCATCCTGAGCCTCTCTCTCCCCTGCTTCCTTCTGGCTAGCCCTCAGCTGCTTTCCTCTTCTCCACTGCTGTTCTCTCCCTCTGCCCAGCGGACACCCAGCCACAGGAGGAACAGCACAGAAGTGTTGCTTTCACTATGGGCAGGTGCGCTAGGCAGCCCTCACACTTTTTAAAAGGGCTGCCAACCAGCTCGTCTGCCCCAAATGCCAATGAGTGTGCTTATTAAGTGAAACAATGCTTGTTATGTGAGGCAGAATCCTAGAGAAATTTTTGGTTGTTATGTGGATCACTTGTTAAGCAAGGCACTTTTTAAGCTAGGTGCCACTGTATATGATATTAATATAACAATGAGTTTGTTTTGATTTTACCTCATTGCACTATAAAACAATGGGTTTATGTTACTTTTTTATGACAATATAGTAAACTATTAAACTACTGACCTACACCTATAATCAAAGAACTGTATTTACTTGAATATAATGCATGCCAATTTTGAATAAGAAATTTGGCTGAAAACGTTGTGCATTAGATTTGAGAAAATACAATAATAAATTATTCTTCTCAAAGTCCCATGGCACACCTGCAGATAACAGCACACCAGTATGCCATGGTGTGGCACAAAATCACTTAATCACTCTATAAGATTAAGGTCGAAAGTCAGGCATGTATGAGCCATGAAGTCGTTCCACTGATGCTCAATACTGGTTTGAAGAATCCCTAACAATACTGTTGAAGGTATCCCTAACAGCTTCTCTCCACTGCCCACTTAAATAGTCCCCCTGTACAGTATCCTGTCATTGATTAACATAATAGCTGAGATGGGTTTCTACCGCTTATGCCTGGGGGCATGTTCTGCAGAACAAGCAGATGAATTATCTCTTTGGATTGGTGCAGGAAGCCCCTGAAACAGTGGTTTTGCATTGAAAAGCAAAGAATTGATCCTTTAATCATGACTATGAGTTATCTGTAGCAGGTGGGATATATTATACAGTTGATTAATGTGAAGATTTGCATTCTAAATGAGTCTTAAGATAGGCTGAAATTAAAAAAAAACTTCAGAGAGAGAAAGCAAGATATTTCATTGAGTTTGCACTACTGTTATAAATGCTTTTTATGATTCAAAGATAAATTGCCTGACAGTGATATTTATCCTCAGTGTCAGGCCTGGACCAGATGCTGCCCACCAGCTAGCCCTGCATTGTGGCCTGCCAGCTGCTTGGCAGCTCCCTTCTCTTTGCAATCCCAGGCAGTCAGCCAAAGCGGAAGATTTATCTGTCCCCCTGAGTACTACTCCCATTCAGTGTGGTGGGCTCTGTTCAGCATGGTGGATCACAAGTTGTGCAGGTTCACTCGATGCCCATTAGAGTATGCACAAAACCAAGCTTATGTCTTTGGAAAGAATGCTATTTCTTGTCATCCCTGTATCAATATTGTTATGCATTTGCTTCACAAGTGACTTCTACTGTTTTTTTCTTCCATGCTAAAAACGTCCAAACATGTACAACCTTTGCAGATATTGAAGTTTTAGTTGTGCCAGAATCCTTTTTAAAAGTCATGGTATAGAGACCCAAAATAGAGAAATAAAACATAATGCGCTCGGTGAACTTTAACATGGGTCACAGGAATAGCTAATATTTGCTCTTAACCATTCTAGGTGGCCAACATGCTGTTTAATATTAGTATAGAGTACTTATTCTGCAGTGGTTTCTAGGCAGCTTTAGTACTGTAAATGATGGTTGTATTTATTCTGTGCATGTGGGAGAATTATATCTTACTAAAGTCAGAGCAGACCAGGAAACCTGTGTTTTTACAGTTTCATCTTTAAATAGAGAATGTCATTCTTCCAATGCTTATGTTTCCTGCTACCTTAGCTTTCAAATGTTTATTGGGAACTTTCCCACTCTGAGAGCCTTTCAAACAGTTTTACCCTTTATTTTTCTTTTCTCTGGGAAAATACTGTCTTTTTGAAAGTTATGCAGTTTCCTTTTAGCTACCTCCTATAAACAAAGCCCAGAATGGATCAAAAATCTCAATAAGAATTATGAGAACGTAAATTGAAGAGGCAGTAGAAGGACAGTCCGTTTGTAGCATCTTTCAGAAAAGGGCAGAAAAATATAAAAGAAAATAATGAATAAGGGGTATGTTTCTATGTAAGTTAATGAGAAAAAACCATGAAACATACATATAAGGTATGTAACATACATATCCAGAGTAACTACAGGGAGTCCTTTCTCCAGTGTAAGAACAATTTACTCTGGATTGCAATATGAATTTCTCATAGGTTTTCACTAGGTGGTGCCATAACTATTGGTACTGTCAGTGACTGATCTAAGGTGCAATCCTGACTTAGGCATCAGATGCCCGTAATGTCTCTTACATGCTCCTGTAGTTACTCTGGGTTGTAGTAATTACACTCCAGGAATATTAGGGATATATAGGGATTTATAGTCTAGAGTGGGGCAGAATTAGTGGCAAACTTTACTAAATACTATGAATATTCTGATAAAGTTGTACAGATAAACTGATTTAACTGCATGTGGGTTCCTTCACTAAGAAACCCACATGGTGCCTCAGTTTCGTGGAGGTATCACTAAACTCAAGTGATAGAAAAAAAGATAATTTTTTTTAAAAGCTGGTATTACACTTATCAGCTGTTTGGTGGGAGATGGCCTCAGTGAAGCTCTGTACTCAACTTTACTGGATTACATGAACATTTTAAACTCATGATGATAGCATTTTAGGTATATTTTATCTTTTAATATCCTGGTTAAATTTAAATCTAAATGCAACCATTGTATCTTCACTTGTAACTTCTTCAAATGAAATTAATGGCCGTTTATCCAACACATTGAGTTAAAGGGTGAGTCTACACTATCGTAATGGCACATTTAGGGTGCAGTCCATTTCCAAGCAACATTCAAAGTGATGGTTTTAGCCACTTTTTATAAGTAGGGACATGGATATCAAAAGTATGTACTCCCATGTTATGCAGACTGAGTGCTCAGATTCACTATAGAGGCCTGTCAGGCAAAACTATTGGTACTGTCAGAGACTGATCTAAGGTGCAATCCTGACTTAGGCCAGAGAGCTAAGCAGCTAAGCAGGCCTAAATATGTCATATCCTGAGCTGTTAGGCCAAATCCACAGGGGTAGGAGGCACCTAGACTGACAGACCAAATTCAGAGAGCTATGAGGCCTCTAGGCTGGCCTAACTGCTGCAGCACAAGAGCAGCATGCTCACTGGCCTGTGGGAGTTGTGCCATATCCTGAGGTGGACTGTAAGGGCTGTGGGTGGCACAAATGCTTAAGACACTGTCCCTCTTAACCAGCAGGCCAGGGTTCAAGACCCAGGTCCCCACAAGACAGGGTGAGCTCCTGTCCTTAGCCCAGCTCTGCAACACAGCTGGAACCAATTGTATAGGCTCTGCCGTTCCATTGGACTATTTCAGTGGCATGGAGAGACGGGATTTGCTGCTTGGGTATCCTCCATATCATTCTACCCAGGCTTTCATGCTTTGCATGCAGCATTGAGCATGATACCATAGTCTTTCAAGACTGATGGATGCCAATACTGTTGTAGTTGTGATGTATCCTGAGGTTGAGATGCAGGAGTGGTGTTTAAGCTGGCCTAAGACTTAGAACTTATGATTTTGCTTCCATTTTTACTCTGGCTTATCATAGACCCCTACTCAGATGTGCCTGCTCCTGAGGTGGCCTAACTCTGAGGAGCTGGGAGGAGGCATGTCTGTCCTTGAAACAGGCTCTGGATATGGCCTAACTGCATTGTTCCAAGCCGTGCCCCACATGTCCTCAACACGCCCCTGCTGTACTGCCTAGGCTAACCCTGCTAGGCTGGCCCACATCCATCTGTCTTGGGGCAGCCTACTATAAGTAGACATGATGGCCTACTAAGCCTTCTCTGGTGTAGCTAGGCTGGCCTGTCTTGGAATTAGGCCAGCCCAAAGAAGACAGGCTAGCCTAATTGCACTTCAAGATTGCAGCCCTAGTCTCTGGCCCTCTGGCAGTAAAAGGATCTTGCCAGTGTCCCAGCTGTCAAACTGACATCAGCCCTGGTTGGCTCCACCTTCTGAAGTGAAATGGATGGTAGCAAGCAGAGGAAAAGATTTTTGAGTGTTGGCACCCCATATGTTGTATTCTTTGCCCAGTTATTTGTCCTCTCAGTGACATGCCAATCCTTTTTAATTTGCATAGTCTTTAAATTTTTGCGTAGAATTTAAATTAAATTTTCCAGTATTTTTAATCCACTGTAACGTTTCTTATGGTATTATGATTTGTTCTGCTTTCATACTTATAAGTAACCATGGAAATCCTAATTGAACTAAAAAAATTGGATACTAAATTTTATAAATAATGCCTGAAGTAATTTTCTGTAGCACAATTAAACTTTAATGTCAGTTAAAATGCACATACACACTCCCTTCCGTTATCTCTCTCTCTCTCTCTCTCTCTCTCTCTCACACACACACACACACACACACACACACACACACACACAAAATAAGAGAGAGAGATAATTGTAGACCCATACAGTGTTATTACACTGATGTGAATGCAGCATCTTTTCACATTTTACTATCATTTAGAAAGTTGTGTTCACATGAGAGACTTTGTTGTTTGGAACTGTATCATCATTTCAAAATTAAGAAAATGTTCATCAGTTCCATTTTTCAGAATGTAGCTATGTTCCAGCTATGTGAATACATGGAAGAATTAAAAACTTTTTTTCTTCTTATTTATATTTTAGATGGAAGACTTTATTTGAAAACTACTGTCATGTATTGAACTCACCTACTGAATAAATGTGTGCTACAGTCAAGACCTTTACAGTTATGGCGTTCACCACTTCAGAAGTTCTGCAAAAACAAAGGTGCTTTCCAGGCAACTTAGCCACTCCATATATCCATGTGTATTCTGCAGAGGTTTTAAGTTTGCTGCCAAAAGCATTCTCTACTGGTGTTCACAGGATTCTCCCGTGGTGCAGAGAACGTTTCTACAACGTATGTAGCACTCTTCTGAACAGCCAGCTGAAAGCAAATTTGCCATGGACACCTCTTTGTACAGACAGATCAGAGCAAGACCTTGCATTCCTTTTTTGATGAAATGTAAACTCTGTCCTCCTCTGATTATTTGAGCACATCAAGCAAACTTTCCACAGTGTCCACTTGTATACTTTAGGCTATTATGCCATACACAAACCAGCAAGACAGTGCAGAAGTGAATCTTTCAAAAAGGGACATAGAAGATTTCTACAAATACAAAATGAGAAAGGAAAAATACAAAAATCAACAATTCCCGCCCCCCAAATTCTATGTTGGAGTATCGTTTCTCTTGAAGACATGTATTTCCCATATTCTTTTCAAGAAACCAACCTAACAGTAGTACATTGCAAAAATCTCAAATGTAATTTTATCCTGGAAAACATAAATTACTGAATGTAAAAAAGTGATTTTACTGTTTGCAATAGTGTTTCCTTAAATAAATACAAATCAAAATTCTGTTAATTTCTCATTCTAAACCGGCCATAGTTTGGGAGGGGAAACGACAATGAGATGTTGCTTCTTACTGAAACTGTTGGTCAGATGTACAGTATATAATCACAAACCACACAGAGAAGGTATTATGTATGCAGTAGAATACTAGATTTTAGGAATATGACAATTTTAGATATGTTTTGTCACCCTGTTGGTCCAAATGACACCTTTCTAGTTTTAACGCATGCAGGCATGTAAATATTTGTCCTGAAGTCACAGTATTAACAAATGAGATCTTAAGCATCCGGGGATGACAGCAGCCACTTTTATTTGTATATTGGATTGTGCTGTGAAACAGCATTTTTAAAAGTGGAACGTGGCTCAAGAGCAAGTCAACCCACCAGAAATATTTTTATATGTTAATGTCATATTATGTCAGCTTTGCTGGGAGGGAAACCCAGAAGCTGAACAGACACTTGATGTATCAGTCCAATACCATGTAGAGCTAAGTGATAAAGCTAGTCTTTTGTCCTTCCTACTCATCTTGCCTTATGGCAAGAGAGGCTGTGTGTTATTTTTACTGTCTTTATGAACGCTATGGTATCTGTTCTCCACCTTTGTGCTCATAACTGGAAGGAAGCAGCAAAGTGCTTATTATGTATTAAATTATCTTCTTTGCTCTGCATACTTTCCAGGTTATCCCTTTAAAGGCTACTTTGAAGATCAGTGTCATCATTTTTAATTATGCTTACTTCAGGTGTAACAATTTATCCATATACAACATGCATTGTTGTATAAAAATGTAATCAAATCTGTCAAGACTTCAAATGACTCACTTGAAGTTATTCTGATGATCACAATTTTAACTGTCCAAAGTAAAATAGTTCTATTTTTAAAAAACTCAAACATCCTGCATCTGTTGTAGCTTGGTTTGTTTATGATACTGCTGTGTATTCAGTTTGTGTGGACTACATGTGGCTTGCCATGGTTTTTCTCCTGGAAATCGACAAACTGTTTTGTCCTTTGAAATTAAAAGGAACATTTTGGTATTCAAATACTGATACCTGATACTTTATAGTCAATTTCGGTCTCTTCTTTAAACATATTGCTAACACTTGAGAGAATCTATGCTTGTTTTTAAATGCAGTCTTTAAAGGGTTAACAACTGTCAAGCCTGTTGGACTTTGTGGCGAACTGCTCAAACATTCATATGAGAGAGGATTTTTTTAAAGCAAACAAACCTACAAATGAAATATGTAATAGAGGCTACCATTATTCTTGCTCGTCACAGAGATTTACCTGTAAGTAGGTTTAATCATTTTTACAATGCATACTTCCCAGACTCTTGGGTATGCAACATTGTTTGGTACATACATGAGTGGAAATTATGAAAATTATAACACAAAGAAGTATATCTTATAAAAACAAGTGTAAATATTGCAGTTCATGAAATGCTACCGTATGAAGATTTTGGGTTTGTTTGGTTTTGGTTTTTGCCCTCTTTAAGTTACACACAAAGGTTTTTCCCTTTTGCCTAGATTACAAAGAAAAATTGTGTTCATGTTATTGTTTATATGCTTTTTGTAATCTTAAAAGATATTAATGTCTAGTTGTTCTATATTATAACCACCTTTGCGCTCTATGCAAGCCCTTGGAACAGAACATTCTCATCTTCATGTAGGACCTATGAAAATTGTCTATTTTTATCTATATATTTAAAGTTTTCTAAAAATGAGAAAAAAGGTTATTATGAATTTTGTTGTACAATATCTGTACAAAAATCTGTTTTTACATCATAATGCAAGAATTGGAAAATTTTTCTATGGTAGCCTAGTTATTTGAGCCTGGTTTCAATGTGAGAACCACGTTTACTGGTATTGTATTTAATTTTCTTTTTTTTCCTCCTTTTCAACAATCTGCTAATAAAACTGTCTGAAATCTGCCTGTGACTTTATTTACAGTTCATCTTTATTAAATTTTGTGAAATGTGTAACATCAGAGAAATATTTACTTTTTAATGGGAGGCATCTTAAAACAACAGAAGTCAGCTCTTTGCAATGTGAGAAGAACAATGCTGAATGATTTTATTTAACATGCAACCACTTCTATCTCTAATATGAATTACTGTTGTGAAAAAAACACACATCAGAAAAGCACACTCTGTGGTTATTGTTTAACAAGCAGATTTTCCATATTTTATTTCTTGCCAGCTAAGCAAACTGCCCCCATCTGCATGATTTATTTATGTACATTTCTCAGTTTATGAAGCTGTTATTTGTACCTTTTTTCCCTTTACATTGTGATATTCCCAGGATTCTTATTTTACAAAGCTTTGTGCTGAATAATGTAAAGTGGACACATTGATGGAACAAAACATGTTATTTCCATAACTAGTGTGGAAGATTTTTTTTGTTTTGTTTTAACCCACTCACTTGCTCTCTCTTTGTCATCAGGTATTGCAAGATATTTCAAAACTTTTAAAATCTTAATGCATTTTCATCTGCAAACATTTTAAACATTTACACAAGGATTTCTGAATAACTCAGCATTGCTGGCTTAACATATAAGCCAAGTAAATCAGACTGAACTGGTTTCCTGGAGTTTTTTTTTTAAATGTCAGACAGATACTTATAGAGAAAATCATAATAAAATAGGGTAGGTTCTTCTACTCTCTAGCTGTACTTCTATTCAAATAGTATTGTGTGTTTAAATATTTTTAAAAATAACATGCACAAACATGCCCATTTTGCTAATTTAGCTGCTGCAGTGCCATAATTCAGAAGATTTCTTAACAAGTATAATGTCAGGGGGCCATTTTACAAAATATGTCTTTCACTGACACTCACCATTATGTATGAAATCCACTATAAATGCTTTCCTGCATATTATCCCTGGAAAATGATTACACAGGAAGTTGTCTTTCTCTCTTGACTGTGGAGTCTACTTACATTAAGAAACAGAAGATTGCAATCAGATAGACACATAAGAGTGAGTCTCACTGAACTTACTTAGGACTTACATAGGATTTACTTCTGAATAGACATGCATAGCTTTGCACAGTATGATAGTACAGGTAGCTAGCTGACCTTGTTTTGTTAGCATGATATCACAGAATCCCACCCCCCATCTTCTCCCTGCTTTCCCCTGCCCCAGAAGGCCTCCCGCCGTACCCCCATCCAGCAATCCACTCCTGGCGGTCAAAGTTACTACTGAGTACCAGCACAGAACTGGCGCTAACGCAGCATTGGTTAGCGCTGATGCACTGCTGGTGCTGGACACCATAAATGTTCTTCACATCATGTTTGTGACACCCAAAAGTAACACAGCTGTGGCAGTGGTAAGTCCTTAGGATTGGGCTCTCAGTTCTGGAGTTTTAGGAAAGCAACAAAAGGTAGAGCTAGCAACATACCTGGACAACGAAGGCTGGTTCACAAATCCCTTTTCATTGCACATGATCAATTGTCCCACATGATCAACTGTCCTCCTGGGGCCAATATAAAATTAACTCAGTCCTTATGCTTATTTCTAACCACTTTGTACGCATAGCAATCAAAGCATTCCAACCTAAGGACAGAAGCAAGGAATGGCACACTTTACAAGCCAGTCAGTTTCTCTATAGGTACAACCATGATCCATCATGCAGAGGCAGGGGAAGAGCTTCCTTTCAACTGAGAGGCAGATCCATCAAAAGAATGCAAAGTGATCATCACTTTCCAATAGCTTTGCATTCTGTTGTGTGCTGCTTACCATGGAAAGCAGGCTATTTTTAAGTTGAAAGGGATGTTTATCTTTTAATTTAATAGGCATTCTAATTAGCATTAAGATAAATCCACAGGTGAAAATCCACTGATAATTCTGTTAAATATGCAGTTTAAACAGCTCCCTCATGAGGAAGTCATCACATGAAGCTATGCTGTTAATTCTGAATCTACATGCAAGCACAAAACTCATGCCATTTCTTTTGAATCAGTATCTGAAATTCATATAAAATCACCATAAATTTTTTTTAAAAAATTTTCTAACCCGCAATTTTGCAAACCTGTTTACTACTGTATTTACTACTCTTTTTACTACTGACACTTCAGGAAAAGGCTATATGCTAAGCTCTGAAAATGCACATAAGCACACCCTACCCACAACTAATTTTTCCCCACAAACTGAACAAATCACTGTAGGCTGGTACAAAATACAGCACAATCTCCTATATAACTTGCTCTGAAGCACAACATACACAATCTTGAAGACGTTTGAACTGTTTTACTGGAAAATAACACTTTTGCTTTGGAAGTCAGTAAATATTAGTATAACTGGAGAATCAACAGGGGGCTGCAGTGGCTCAGTGGTTAGAACGCTGAGGTTAGAACACTGACCAGAAATCTGATCAGCAGGTCAGCAGTTCAAATCCCAAGTACTGCACGACAGGGTGAGTGCCTGTCTTTCTTCAACTCCTGCCAACCTAGCAGTTCCCAAACCATGGAAATGCAAATAGATAAATAGGTACCACTTTGGTGTGAAAGGCAACTGGTGTGAAAGGACCCTGTGACAGGCCCGCCAGATTTCCCCACGTTCCATCCATCATCAAGTGGACACCATCACCACAAAGTACAAATGCTGAAGAAGTTGCCATGCAGCACACTCAATCATATTCAACCTTGGTTCAGCAATGAGAGAGATCTATTTGCATGTTTGACTAAATATCAAGGTCCACATATTTTGACAAATAAAAATATTGTTGACAAAGATCATGTTAATATGAAGAATATCCTGCTTGTCATGTCTGACTTCTGATACCATTCCTTGCATGGTTTCTACTACAGGGTGTGATAGGATAGAATCATAGAGTTGGAAGGGACCTAGTAGGTCATCAAGTCCAACCCCCTGCCTGCAGCAGGAAATCCTCCTAGAGCATCCCCGGCAGCTGCTCGTCAAGCCTCTGCTTGAAGATCCCCAATGATAGAGAGTCCACCACCTCCCTTGGCTATCTTTGTTCCACCCTCACTGTCAGGAATTTTTTCCGGATATCCAACTGGAATCTCCTCTCTTGCAGTTTGTACCCATTGGTTCTAGTTCTGCTTTCAGTAGCAGCAATGAACAAATGAGCCCCTTCCTCCCTATGACAGCCCTTCAGGTATCTGAAGAGGGCAATCATGTCTCCTCTCAGCCTCCTCTTCTCCAGGCTGAACATCCCAAGTTCCCCCAACCTTTCCTCGTAGGGCTTCCCTTCCATCCCACTGATCATTCTTGTTGCTCTCCTCTGGACTTGCTCCAGTTTGGCTGCATCTTTCTTCAAGTGAGGTGCCCAGAACTGAACACAGTACTCAAGGTGAGGTCTCACCAATGCTGAATAAAGAGGAACTTGAACTTCTCGTGACTTGGAAGCTACAGACCTCTTAATGCAGCCTAAAATGGCATTTGCCTTCTTTGCAGACACATCACACTGCTGACTCATGTTCAGCTTGTGATCCGCGGCGACTCCAAGATCCTGCTCACATGTTGTGCTGCCAAGCCAAGTATCCCCCATTTTATACCTGTATTTTTGGTTTTTATTTCCTAAGTGCAGAACCTTGCACTTCTCCCTGTTGAAATTCATTCTATTTGTTCCAGCCCAGTATTCTGGTTTATCCAGATCCTCCTGGAGGTTTCTCCTGTCTTCTGTTGTGTTTGCTACTCCTCCCAGATTGGTGTCATCCGCAAATTTGATCAGGCTCGCCCGTATCCCTTCCTCCAAGTCATTAATGAAAATGTTAAAGAGAACCGGTCCCAAGACAGAGCCTTGGGGTACCCCACTAGAAACTGACCTCCAGGTTGACACAGAACCATTTACTAAAACCCTTTGTGTGCGGTCGTTGAGCCAGTTGCAGATCCACCTTACAATTGCCCCATCTAGCCCATATTTTTCCAACTTCCCAATTAAAATGTCATGTGGGACTTTGTCAAATGCTTTGCTGAAGTCAAGATAAATGACATGCACAGCATTGCCACTGTCCAGTAAGCTCGTAACCCAGTCAAAAAAGGAGATCAGATTTGATAGATAGATAGATAGATTTGATTGATAGATAGATTGGATAGAACTCCATTAACTTGCTCTGCCCTTGTATTTCTTATATACACAGCAAAAGCACCACCACACTGTTGTACAGGTAAGCTGCACTGAAACTCAGCTCTATAGCAGTGGCTAGCCCTGGATCCTTTCAGCATCTTAAGACAGAGGCTGGTTCCCCTTATCGCCAGCCATGGAACCAAAGAATGCAGTGGTGGAAAGAGCATCTACAGAACAAGATGTGCCCCAATCACATGTACTGAATTCAATGGAACCTGCTCCCAGGTAAACATGCATAGGATTGAAGCCTTAAAAGAGCAGTGATTCCCTTAGTTCCACACCCCCTCCCCGCTTCCTGCTCTGTTATCAAAACAGTCCTTTGGCAAAACTTAGGCCTACTGTAGGCCAACTCAGACAAAATTGTCTGATGTCATACAAATGTGAGTGTGCAGAAAATATATATATATTTCCCTGCATTCTGGCACATTACCTCCATGCACACATCAGTCTCAAAGCACACTCCATCACATGAAGACAGATCAACTGAACTTCTTCTCCATATGTAATTTCAATTGCATATTAAACTCATAGTATTTTAGTGGGGTGAGCCAAATCAACCCACTGTGTGGGGAAATATCAGCTCCCTAAAGGGCTGTGGTGGCCCAGTGGTAAAAGACACTGTGCTTGTCAATCAGGGGTTCGAGATCCACACAACAAAGTGAACTCCGGATACTTGCTGCCAAACCTGGCAGTTCAAATGCATTTAAATATAAATAGGTACAATTTTGGTCAGAAGGTTAAAGTGTTCTGTGACATTCACTTTTAGTCTTGCTGGCCACATGACCACGTAGATGTGTCCAGACAACACTGGCTCCTCGGCCTTGTAATGGGGTGACAGTGCCGTAGCAGGGCAACCTGCGGAGAACGCCTTTACATCTATCAGCTCCTAAGCATGCTAGAAGGGGGACACAGATTTAAATAGCGAGCCACATCCTAATTGCCTGGTGTAGAGGCGGATCAGAGAAGAATCATCTGCCCTGGCCCATGTTCTGCAGGAAGGATCTCCATATCCAGCAGAATGGAGCACTGGAATGGGACTGATCTATCAATACCACATAACCAACTTCCTGGGACTGATCTACCACATAACCAACTTCTTAGAGTCCAATCATATCCATGTCTACCCATTAAGTCCCACTAGAGTAAATAAGATTTACTCCCAGGTAAGTGTGAATACGACTTCAACCTTAAAATAGTTCTGTAAAGTTACTCTATCATTTTTTCTTGATGGATGGGGCAGAAAAAGGAAAAAACTGTCACTCTCATTTGTTTCCTCGGTAGTGCCCTAAATATATGACATGTAAAGAGCTCTCTTCTCTAATCCAAACTGACAAAGTTTCATTTAAAATTTCATTTGAAATTAATTGTGTAAATCATAGGCGAGGTTATTTTATTAGTATCAGCAAGCATTTGGCCCATGAATTTGATTACTAAATTAATCAGATTGTTCTCATTTATTAATTCATGCTGTCAACTCTGTTTCCTAGGCATGTGGAAAATTGTCTCTGGGACTTGTATATATCTCTATGCATACAAACTTTCTTTTCCTGATCTACTCTTTGAGACCAGGTAGACAATACTGGACACAACAGAAAAATGTAAATGCATGTCAAGTCAGATCAGATTCATGAAGACCTTTTAACAACCTCATCTGGCAGCTCTGACGACTCCCCACTCACTAGTGGTTAAAATGGTGAAAAACGGTGTATTTATGAATGATAATAGCATCATGTTATATTTCTTTGGAAAGGTAATTTAATGCAGAATGGATTGGAATATCAATAATCTATCAAAAGTTATGGACAATAAACCAGAAAATGAAAACACAAAAGCCTATGGAACAAAAGTGGATTTTCTTAACTCAAACTTTCCCATGTTACTAATTGCACTGAGATCCAATGAGATGTAATCCTAATACTGTATAGAACTAATAAGGTGTTAATATAATACAATACATATATCATAATACAGTTCCCCATGCTTACTGAGTATACAGGCACTTCTAAGTGTTGCTCCTCTTATGTTTAACAGAGAAATAATAACTGTTCCTCAGCACAGATTCCCAGCAGAGTTTCACAGTAAAGGGACACAATTTTCTTTTTTAAAAACTTAATTAAATTTGATTTTGTTGTTGCAGTGGTGGTGGGGGACACAACAAATCATCTTCAACTTCAGAGAGCAAATAGGTTCTTTAGCTATGTCACAAGCAGAGCAAATGGGGGTGAACTGCTGAGGAACAGGCAGCAGGTCTTTCCCCAATTTTCTTTCAGAAGTACCCAAGGACGACATCACTTCTAACAAAAAAAAAACATTTTTTTAAACATTTCTAACACAAAAAAACCACTGCCAACAGTATTTATATAATGCTTTTCAATAAAAATTTCACAAAGTGGTTTAATCAGTGCAGCTGTATTTAGAATATGGTTTCTATACAACTGAATCTACACAACTTCATCTGAGTAAGAAAGGATCAACCACCCTATTTGGGATATCTGTTGTTTGGGCTGGCCCATTCATGCATGCAAGATATCTGATCAATCATCAAGCTGCGAACCTTTACTTTTGAAATGGCTCTTTATTTTAATGCAAGAGTAACTATGGGGTGTCCTTGCTCCAACTTAAGAACAATTTACTCTGGATTGCAATATGAATTTCCCATAGGTTTTCACTAGGTGGTGCCGTAACGACGTCGACGTAAATGTCTCTTACGTGCTCCCATAGTTACTCTGGATTGTAGAGTAAGACGGACATTAACCAGTAGAAAGCCTGTTCACTGTGTTTAATACACATGCAGTGCACACTTTCATGTTTCAAGGTCAAGTGAACAGAGCAGGAACTGGCTGTGACAGACTGACTAGGGACAGTAACAAACCCTACTCTCTGAAGCAGTTTTGTACAGGAGTTACAAACAAAATGATTATCAGCACTTCTAGTTCCTAACTGAACATGATCAAGTGCTGTATAGGAGACTTCTGAAGAATGGATGAATACTGGCCATGTAGTCATGGGCTATGGGTGGTGCAAGTGGCTAAGACACTGTGCTTGTTAACCAGCAGGCCAGGGTTTGAGACCCGGGTCGGCCTCACAAGATAGGGTGAGCTCCTGTCCTTAGCCCAGCTCTGCAATGCCAGCTGGATCCAATCATATTGGCTCTGTCTTTCCATTGGACTAATTCAGTGGCGTGGAGAAGGGGGATTTGCTGCTTGGGTAACAGCCTATCTTCCATAACAATCCAACCCAGGCTCTTGTGCTTTGCATGCAGTGTATGCAGCGCCGAGCACGATACCATAGTCTTTCAAGACTGACGGAGGCCTGCTTAGTCATGGGAATAGGATCTAATGCCTTTTCAAATCTGCATCCTTTTAATGGAGCCAGTCCATCAAAGAGCCAATTGGGTTTAGGCCAATTTGACTAATCTGATCAAACAACATCAACAACAACAGTATTTATATACCACTTTTTAATGAACAATTCACAAAGCAGGAAATTGTGAGATCGGCATGTCACCACCACCTACTTAGAATCATAGAATCCTAGAGTTGGAAGGGACCTAGTAGGTCATCTAGTCCAACCCCCTGCCTGCAGCAGGAGAATGCAAGAGGAACTAGTGAGTGGGGAGTAACTCTTGCATAGTTACTACATGCCTTCCTAGTAGGCGAGCCTTGTGTTAGGCACCATTGGCCCTCGTCCACAACTCATCTTGCTGTCTTCCCCACTATGATTTCAATAGTCAGCTCAAACAATACTTATTTGGAAATCATTACTACTTCCTATAGTTCCTTGGAACAAAGGCATGAGAATGGAGACCAAAGACCTTTATCTTTCCCAGTTTCATTCTTTTTACCACTGTTATTAAAAAAATGAATCACTGCTGCTCTTCTCCTTAACATAATGCCTGTGTGTGGATTTATCGGCAGACTTTCAGTTTGATAAACTGTTGGAGTGTAAATATTTCCTTGAAGAAATTCCAGTCCAGCTGCTTCTGTTTACAAATCTTTCAATGGTTAACACCACTGAATGCATTTTGCCAGGATCACTGTTATAATTGCGGCATATCTAATTGTAGATTTTTTTAAAAAAGAAAAACTAAATAAAAAATATTTTCTGGGCTTTGGAGCAATGCCAGCATTTGCACTCATTGTGAAAAACTCAACAGTGTATATTTGTCTTCTCTCCTTTTCCCCAGCACATTTTTAGTTATCCCATTTATTGTCTTTCTGGAAACTCTCAGTATGCTACTCAGTTCAGCTGAAATGGAAGACCTGGGTCTAATTTTATTTATATGGACACAAATCCCATTGAAGCTAAGTGCACAAACGTGGCCTAACCCTTACTCCTCATTTCCAGCTAAAACAAGGCTTAAGTACACGTAACGGCAGTTGAGAGCAATTAGCCTTTGTTGCTTCTGCCTCTCTCATTCTTCCTCTTTCCCATTTGCTTTGCTACACTTGCCTTGCTCTCCCTTGCTTCTGGTGCTTCCCACACTGTCACCATTTTAACTCTGAGACAGTCCTCCTTTTTTAGGATGGCGCTGGTGTTGGACATACATTGGGACAATCCAGGTTCAAACCCTCCCTTAGCAATAAAGTTTCCTGGATTACCTTAGGCTCTCAGCCTAGCCCACCTCACAGGGCTGTTGTGAGGAAAAAGGAGGAAAGGAGCCAGGTACACCACTCTGAGCACAACATATAACTTGTTATGCCCTCCCCTTTTGTAAACAAAATGCAGTTCAACATAACTGAAAAACAACACTTCATGAGCTATTGATAGTTAACCTTGCAAGTGTGTCTGCCTTCCTTTTCCAGAAGACTTGGCAATTATCTGTTTATTCTGGGTGGCAAGATAAAGTGCACAGTTCTGGACAGTTTAACAACCCAACCCAATGGACATAACTGGCAATGCTGCACTTGCAGACCAGAAAAGTGTTGTAAAAGTGCCATGAAATAAAGTAAGCAGGTATCCCCAAGTAGGTCCACTGAGCAGACTACTGTGTTACATGGAATAAAAATCCCCTCAAAAAAAACCAAAAAAACATTCCTTTACCCCAACAATACCTCCTGCCTGCTCACATCCAACGTTGCATACAGCATGGGTCTTGTGGCCTCGCTACAACAGCATTAGATAGGATTGGGCCATAAGACTGTGATTTACTTAGATGTGGTTATTGAGTTTGACATTATGGTGATTCATTATGTACATTATGGTGAATTATATTCATGTTATTTTGCGCTGCTTTTGATGAGGACCTTGATTCTGAGGTTCAATGAAGAACGCTCTCCATTCTACCTCAGCTTCCAGTGATTCATTCCCAATATAAATATAGTGGTGTATCATTTGTATCAGGGCTGTGGGTGGTGCAAGTGGTTAAGACACTGTGCCTGTTAACCAGATGGCCAGGGTTCGAGACCCAGGTCCCCACAAGACAGGGTGAGCTCCCGTCCTTAGCCCAGCTCTGCGACGCAGCTGGAATCAATCGTATTGGCTCTGCATTTCCACTGGACTATTTCAGTGGCATGGAGACAGTCATGGGCTGAGACCGGATCGCCCAAACCGGAAGTTCTACTCAGCCCGACGCTGGCGAACCGGTAGCTATGGTGGCGGGCCAAAACTGGCTGAACCGGTTGGGGGGGGCTGAGTAGAACTTGCGCGGTGCGTCCGCTGCCTTCCGCCCTCCCTGGCTTGCCGCCTTCTGCCCTCCCTGGCTGGCCGGGGGGGGGGGCGAGCAACATCTCGCGCAGTGCGTCCGCCGCCTTCTGCCCTTAGGGGGGCATCCTAAGCAGGTCTACTCAGAAGTAAGTCCCATGAAAGTCAATGGGACTTACTTCCAGGCCAGTGTGGAGAGGACTTCAGCCTCAGAGCACCATCCTATGCAGGTCTACTCAGAGTTAAGCCACATGATTATATTTTTTTGAATTTTTTAAATTAAAAAAATTCTCCCTGGCCCCGCCCCTGACCTCAGCCCCGCCCCCTGACATTGCCTGGCACCGCCCACTTCCGGAGAACCGGTTGTTAGGGCCAGGCCTGCCCACCACTGCATGGAGAGGAAGGATTTGCTGCTTGGGTTACAGCCTACCCTCCATATCAATCGTCCTAGGCCTTCGTGCTTCGCATGCAGCGTTGAGCACGATACTATGGTCCATGATGGATGCCAAGATTCATTTATATCATTAAGACTGGGCTGTGGTGAATGCTACACAGAGGACTTCACTGGCCAACATCAACAGTCCATGTCTGTATAGTCAACATGTATGAAAACATGGATCATCAGGTAATATTTCAAAGTCTATTTGGAGCAAGTTGCATTTAACCCAAAAAATACAATATCCCATGGAACGTACTTTCTATTAATCATGCATAGGTTTGAAATACCAATCTCTTTGCAAGATGTGGGGTGAATTTTTCAACCCAGTGAGCAATCCATTGTTTTAAAAGGGAGGCAAGCATAATAATGAACTCTTCTGCTCTGTGAAGCAAAAGAAAATGGACACAAAGGGCCCAATCTTATCCAATCTTCCATCACCTACACAGCTGCAATGCAAGGTACAGTAGCTGCCATACATCAACAGTCCATGTCTGTACAGTCAACATATAAGTTTAACTTTGTTCCTTTACAAAACTTGAGCATCATAACTTTTGCTTTTGTAAGGAAGACGCTGACAAATGTTTCCTAAGGTCATATGATGCTGCTTATACCGTCGACCTTCACAGATCCACACTTCAAAAGGCTTCCTATCAGGCAACTTAAGAATACCACAAGTATAGCACAGCTCTTGCTTGAGTCTATTATTGATTACATCTAACATTCATAGCGTCACTTGAAAATATTTAACCATATGATTCATTCACTTTACACATAATCAGCCTGTGAGTTTTATGACTAAATATGACACTATGAATAATACATTCAGTCACCAGAGTCTGATATATTTATCTTTCTCAAGTACATTAACAGAAGTGAAACATTGTCCGATAACATGTTGCAGCAGTTAGTACTTGCTCTGAAATTGTACTGCCCTGCGTTGTAGGAAATGGCCTTGTTTAGAAAATAATTAACCTGTCAGTGTGCTTTACTTATTTCTCCATCTGTATCCCAACCTTTGTTCAATACGTTCTGGAAAGCATGCAAGGGGGGCATTTTTGACCTACAACAACCCTGCAAGGCAGGTTAGTTAGATTGAAAGCCCCCATATAGGCAACTGAGTTATACCAGAGTTAGTTCCTTCCTGCCTTTAGAAAAGACCCATATTCTGAGAAAAACTGAAGGCAAAACGATAAGAGGACGGCAGAGGATGAGGTGGTTATATATTGTCACCAAAGCAATGAACATGAATTTGGACAAGCTTAGAAAGATAGTGAAGGATAGGGTGGCCTGGCATGTTGCAGTCCATGGGAAACAAACAGTTAGACACCAAACAACTTAAGACACTTAACAACCAAACAACATCAACTACAATCCCAGGTAAGGGCCCAATCCTATCCATCTGTCCAGTAATGATTCAACTGCAATACAGCCCTAGGGTATGAGAAGAAATGTTCCTTTACCTGGAGGAGGCCTCCATGATTGCCTTTCCCTATTCCTAGAGGTTGCATTACACACCCCATTAGCATGGCTGCATTGGCATGATTAAGTTGGACAAGACTGGGATCTTAGGATGCAATCCAAATCAACTTTCCAAATTATCTTGTTGCATTGGCTTCAGAGCTATAAAATTATTTAGGATTGTGCCCTCAGTCATCTGAATCAATCTGCCAAATAGTTATAACAGGTGCAGACAGGGGACGGTGTTGCAATCTTTATGGTCTAATATTAACAGGTCCAATGATACCCCAAAAGATATATGGCTGAAGAAAGGATCTGAAATCAGGTTTTTCTTTTCTGGCTACATCTGACACACTATTCACTGCACCACACTGGCTGTCATTGCAACAAGATAATGCTAACCCTACTAACTGCTTATCTCACTTTGAAAAACGATGCTTCTGATCTGTAAGATGGGTCAGTACATGACTATGGAGGATATTTTCATTTGGTTAGTGCATTACTGTAAATTGAAAATGCAGGAAAAATATCCTTAAACTAAGATGGTCTACAAAGGCTTTGACAACAGCCTCTGATCTGTGAAAATAATGACTTTTCACTTGAAAAAGTGAAAAAGTTGCAGGTACTTTAGAGATGTAGGTAAGCAAGTTGCAAGTTCTGCCTGTGGTTCATACCAAGTGATGAACCATGCATGTGTGAACAGCCCTTAACAGCACCAGAGTTGGGTACTAGACTTCATATACCTATGGTTAGCTAGAAATAAAAAGGCCCAGTCTATTTTGTATGTATACTTGGTGATGAAACTAGATGTATATCCTTGTGCACATTAATTTTCTTTCAGTAAGTTTTACATCAGTTAATGGAT
This sequence comes from Cryptoblepharus egeriae, assembly GCA_030015325.1. Lineage (NCBI taxonomy): Eukaryota > Metazoa > Chordata > Lepidosauria > Squamata > Scincidae > Cryptoblepharus > Cryptoblepharus egeriae. The sequence continues at coordinate 4,385,700 of JAREYC010000005.1, read as the reverse complement.
ACAGTAATTACAACACACTCATACAAATCAATCAATCACTGCACCAAATAAACAAAACTGATGTTTTCATGTTCTTTAGAAATATATTCACATCTGCCAAATAGCTTATAGATGTATAATTAGTTACAATAAAGAGCAAACTTGTATTTGTATTGATTTAAATTCTATCTTAAGCAGTGTTGCCATATAGACCTCTCCCTTCCAATGTGAGATTGAATGAAATGTTTTCCTCATCAGTGACTGGTTTCAGTGCGTGAAGTTCAAATAAAATTGCTGTATTTACATATCCTATACATAAAACTTTCCAAGACCAGAAAAGTTGCTACACAGAAGCATACATCTGCCTGCACACATCAAGTAGTAATAGTTGCATGTGATATATACGCATGCAAATTAGTGATGCAAACACCATTTCTGATGTTAGAAGCATCACTAAAGAGGCAGGATTGACACAAGCTATGAAAGCAGAAACTGCCCTTTCTGACTATCCTCACCATTTGTTGTTTCATGTCACTTACATGAAGGTTCAGTGTAGTTATCAGTGCTCTTGTTTTCCAAAAATATGTCATATGATCCATCCATCCAATTCATACCCCACCTTTCCCATGCTGAAGCAAATACCCAAGGGCTTAATAGCCTTTGCCTTATTTTGATCAGAAGGCTACCAGTAGGTTCTTTTTGCAATAATAGGGAAAAAGCTCTTCCCTCTACATGTAAACAGTAAGAAACCTCTTTAATGTAGGGTTTTTTGACTAACTAAAAAGCTCAATATGCTGTAGCCTTCATTCATAGGGAGTTAAGCACCAACTCCTTTATCATTTTCTTCTCTTTTCTACACCTTGATATACTCTATGAAGATGAACGTAGGTTGTAACCTACAAGCCAGGAAAAGCCCTGTGTCTGCCTCCTTAAGGGATGGGGAGGAGAGAAGGCAGTGCCATGCAACCAGAGTTGCAATGCTGCCAGGGACAGAAGGTGGACACAAAACAACCCACTTCTGCAAAGCCAAATGATTGTAATTTGGAAATGGGTCACAGTCCTTTTTTGGAAGCATTCTGCAGCTTGGGGAGCCCAGTGGAAGAGCACAAGGTGGCGTCCCTGACAGTGGTAGAATCCTAGTAATCACATTGCTGCCTTTGCCTGCCCACCCCACAACTTGATGATCTGGGAATCACTGCTCGATGATGTATATGTCACTGCTTGATTATATATATATAATCCCCCCTTTCCACACCACTGAATTAGTCCAATGGAAAGGCAGAGCCAGTACAATTGGATCCAGCTGGTGTCGCAGAGCTGGGCTAAGGACAGGAGCTCACCCTGTCTTGTCTCGAACCCTGGCCTGCTAGTTAACAGGCACAGTGACTAACCCAACAATCCAGAGTAACTACGGGAGCACGTAAGAGACTTTACGGGCACCAATAGTTACTGTACCACCTAATGAAAACCTATGGGAAATTCATATTGCAATCCAGAGCAAATTGTTCTTACACCGGAGCAAGGACTCCCTGTGGTTACTCCGGATTGCACCCTTAACCACTTGCGCCACCCACAGCCATGTATATGTATATTTTTTTAATTAGAGTGTCCAAAAATTAGGGGACAACAGAATGTCCTAATGACATTCATTTCCTCCCAGCATTTAGGAAAAACCCAAATCCAAATATTATGTCTGATTTTACCCTAAAACTTTGGAGAGCTACATCCAGTGGTCAGAAAAATTCAATTCTCCCCCCCCCCCCCCAAGTATCTCCCATCGTCTAACTTCAACACAATTCCACTCAAGATCAAAACTGAGGTCTACAATTAGGCTGCAAATTGGACCAGAGATTGCATGCTTTAATCTCCACCCAGGTCTGCATCATTTCTTCTGTACCGTACTACCTGACTGTTTTCTCACCATTGCACATGGCAAAAAGGGATTATTTGAGCTTATGTTTTCCTTTCAAGATTATTAAGGCTTTAATTTGCTTTCAAGGTTATTAGATGTTCATGGAAAAAAGATTCCCCAGACTTGAAGAAATCATTTCAGAAGGACCCCTGAACACCAAATTCATATCCTATTCATCTCATCCATATCCAAGATGAGAAAAGAAATGGAGAAAAACCCTCCTACTGAATTTCTTTTTACCAATTCCCATCAATCTTTCTTAAGTCTTTTAGCCATAAATCTAAAGCCAGTGGCTATAAGATTGGCTTGTAAACTGATTTGCAACAGTGCATTCTAAGTATAAAATGAATATTAAAACAAATTAAGGGAGTATTTGCCTTTGGAGGGAAAAATATTCTTTATTTACTCATTCATACCAAATTATTATCAGCCACATTAATTCTTTTTTGCTTAATCTTAAGCAATTTGTTTTTATGCAAAACTGGTTCTGCATTATTGAACAGAGAGTCTCATCTTGATTATTCGTGGCTGGTTTGACTGAAAGTAGAATCCACCCTGACTGTAAGTCCACCCGTGGGATCGAAACAGTTTGGTTGTTATTATAACGATGTGGGGCTTGTCATAATGTGGTTAGATTGTGTCTAAGGGAATAGGGCAGCAAACCGACAGTCTCTCTTAAAAGCTTGTGCTTCTAGCTCTCTTAAGGGTGGTGCTTTGGAAGATCAGTGAAGTACGGCTGCATCTCTGGTGCTGCAAGTCCTCAAGGAATGAGTATCCTCCAATGGGCTGCTTTGATACTAATAAAAGCGCACATTTAGAACATGAAAACCCTGTATCTGTTCCTTCAGGCAATTTGTTCAGAGTGTAATTCACATCTGATGAATACTTGGTGACACTGAATGGCCAGGTTGGTGCTAATTTTACAGTAGCGCATGCTTATATACAACACTGCATGCGTGTAAATGTGATGAAATGTTTTGTTCTTTTTTAATCCTCAATCAAACATTCACTGAAAATATCAATTAATAACAAGTGCAGAACATTCATCATCGTTGTGCTATTAGTTTACCACTCCTTCAAGTAATGGCCAATGAAACAGAGCTGGGGACTGGAAATTTTGTTGCAAGTTTTTCTCATATCACAGACTTTGTATTACAAGACATTATCAGGTGTTGTGAGTGGAGACAACATTATTGGTTGTATTTATACATCCTAAATGTCTAAATTTGGCCCAAGATTTCATGATTTTTATGTGCAACCTATTTAGGTTTTGCACTAGAAGACAATCCAACATCTGAGATACAGAAAACCATAGAAAACCATTAATGCTATGCAGTGGTACTCTCACTGTTATTTCATTTTGTTTTACTGACTGTGTTACTAGGGTTTGTGTCACCTTTGTGGGGAGCCAGTGCATCACCCCTTGGTGGACCTTCTCCTATGCAGTGAGTTGGGAAACAACTCAGGTGGTGGTCATTGTAATATACCATCTCCCTTCTCCCCACTGCTTTTTTGGGCTGTAGCTTTTGATAGAATAGAAATATTTCAAAGTAGTTTGTTTCACTGCATTCTGTTGTAAATTACATATCTATTGTTATGTAAAATGACGGTACTGGTATCTTTGGGTTTATGATGGTTTGTTTTCTGATAATCTACTCTTTCAACACTCTCAATTATACCCAGAAGTCCTTCATTCAATGTATGTTCCACTCTTACAACCTCTCATTGAAATTCTAAAAGCTAAAATTGCACTTCCCTATGTGGATTTGCCTGTGACATAGGGTTACCATGTTCCAAAAAACAGGGACAATCCCAAAGTTTGGGGATTGTGTTCACATACTGGCAAATGGGACTGAGGCAGTGGTGGGCTTCACAGGTTCTACAGAACCTTTTGCTAATGAGCACCTGGTTCTGAGAACCAATTACTATTGGGACATAGAACCTGTTGTTAATTTAGGTTATTAGGACATAGAACCTGTGGTTAATTTATTTGAAACCCACCACTGGACTGAGAGTCCTGTCCCAATTTTGTGGAAGAGAATTATGGCCACCATACTATGACATGGTGATTCAGACTGTTTTGGCATTTGTGTGTGTGTGTGTGTGTGTGTGTGTGTGTGTGTGTGTGTGTGTGTGTGTGTGTGAGAGAGAGAGAGAGAGAGAGAGAGAGAGAGAGAGAGAGAGAGAGAGAGCTCATATAGTCATTATAGCTCCTGATCTATTCTCATTCCCTAAGCCTTTAATGAGAGTCCATTTGTAGAGATCTTTGTGCAACAGCAGGAATTTGCAAACTGCTAGCTAAAAATGCATCAGAAAAAACATTTGTAAACTAAAAAGATTGAGTTCCACTTTTTCAACCATTCCCACAATACACTGGAATTGCACTTTTCTATAGGGCTCCATGCACTTACCTTTTGTATCATAATCTGATTGGATTTTTGTTTTCTAGTTTGGGGGCCATAGTTATGGATAGAACATTGATACATCTATGCAGATTTTCCATTGCTTTCTGCTGTGAATTATGCATCCAACAGTATATAACATCATATAATTATTTCTATAAAACACAATTTTAGCAATTTAGATCATTAGTGATGTCACAAACCCACAGTGCAAGTCACTCCCCCGGACACATCACCCGGTGCCAACCCAACCCCCACATGCTGCTAGTCAAGCTCTGACTGCCATTTATCACTGATATTTACTCAGCATTATCAAATGATGAATGTTTTCTGAACCTGAGATAATAAGCCGTTTGATCATATTGTTACACGGATAAGATAGATTCAAAAACTTATGTTTTGTTTAACATCTAGAATCATTAATTAGAATTGTCTACCAATTAAATAACTATTAACTGATCAATCATCTGCCTTTCGACACCAGTGCAAATATTTTAGCATAGCACTAGAATTTCAGGTGTCTTCTTGAGGCAATAAATAACAAACCTTTTGTGGCTACAATTCAGAGTAACTATGGGACCTTTTACACCAACGTAGCTGGGGTACCATCTATGGGAAACCTATGGGAAATGCATAGAGCAATCCAGAGTAAGTGCCTCTTTCATCTTCCCATAGTTACACTGGAATGAAGGGTAAGTTAAGTTGCTATTTATGATTTGAAGGAACATATTCAATAAGTTTTTATATCAGTTAACTTCATTCCTTACAACAATTAACCCACCAGAAATGAAATAGTCTGAAAGCCGTCCAAAATGCACAAGTGCCAAATGTTATCCAACATTTGGGGATGGGGGTCTCCACAAGGTAAGAAATATTTGTTTCCTTCCTTGAGGCTGCATTGTGAACTGCATTGGCATTGGAAATTTGGATAGGATTATTCCCTATATGTTGTTAACTTGCAGATCCATAAACTAAAATTTACCTTCACCAGTTAATACTGAGTCACACCAGTTTATCAACAAAAGCTGCAGCTGGTTAACATACTGATTAATTAGTAAATTAACTACTAAGGCATCAGTAAGATAACAAATTTGATTTTAAACAAATTGTCACAATTTGAAAATATACATATTTATTTTTACACTAATCCACAGAAAAAGAAGTAGAATTTATATTCCTCCCCTCTGTCCTCTTCATTTTCCTTATTTTCTTCTTTTTTCCATGCCTCTGATGGCCTTTCCTTGAAATATTTTTCTATAATGACACTATGAGGAGCAATTCTGTAGGGAATGAGATTGATCACCCATTCATATGCACTGATATTCTGGTTAATACTAAGCTGCTGAACCATGAACTGTCATCATAGAGGGCATCATGCTAACAGAGTGTGTCATGCAGCTCACTCTTCAATACCTCTAACGACGATTATGTTTTTAATCTGTTAGCTCCTGATAAAAGATACCACTAGCGATCCCTTTAGTAAACTATAGGGAAACACTTTGGGGTAAACAACCCTGGCAATTTAAATGATCATCACCAAATCCTGCTTCTGTAATTTATTTTTTCCATCACAAAACTACTGTCATGTATGTTCATTGGGGGACCCAAGTTCCAGTGTCACAAGAAATGAAGTAAATTATACAAAATTTCCCATACTATACATGTACCAGATCCTTCTGGTGCACAACCTGTTAATTATACCAGTCTTTCCACCTGTAACTAGTATATTCTTTATTTCTTGATCAAAACTTCATTTTGTTTTTATTATTTTGGCAATATGCATCACTACAGGCCTTGCCTATTTCCATCAACCATAAAGTACAATTCCTATACATTTTTAACGACTCTCTTGAAAGGTGGCAGGAATTTAGGTCTATTTTAGTGAAACCGTTCTAGAAAACTATGGAGAAAAAAATGGACTAACGTGATTTCCAACAGGTACCATTCCCAATCAGAAATTGAAGCATGTCAACAGAAATTGATTTGTAACAGGTACCTTATTAGAAGCAAACATCAAAAAAGCTAGAATCAATGTTGAAACAAAAATTTGTCTTGTAAGCAATCCTGAGTGAAATGTGTTGACACAGCATCACATTCTGTAGCCCCGTTTTTGCATGCTTTTCAAAGCGCAGCCATCTCGATCTGGGAGAGATGAATAATTGACTGATCACTGCATAATTCAACATACTGTTGTAAAAATTCAAGGTCTGGCAAATTTGAAGCTTTTCTTCTTTATTGAGACGGAGGTTAAAATTTCAATCAACCTTGAAGAAACATTTAAATAGCACAAGGATGCATGATTTATTAAAGTGCATATTATTCTTCCTCATCTTCCCTCCTTCATTAAGCTACCTTACATAATGTTTTCGGAGAGTTTATAAAGTACATCTGGAAAGTAGTTTAGCTAGTACCTCTAAAAGCAACATAAAAAGAGTCTTGGTGAATTGATGTTGTGTTCAGAAATGAAAGCCATAGCAGAAGACAGAGAAAAAAATTGGAAGGTCATGGTCATGAGCACAAGAGTGGTCAAATCCACATCTTGAGCATGATCTACCTGGAAATTCTCCAACACGTAAGTCCCACAGAAATGAGAGGAAACACGCAAAAGGAGAATGATCCTTCACAAATCACATTAATTTCAATAGAATTCGTCTAGAAGTTTATTTACAGTGAACAATAACTTCACTTTATTTACAGAAGTGAACAGAAGTTTATTTACAATATACGAATATATACTTCCCTGTGAATTTCTTTAGCAATCCATAAAAATGCTTGGCTTCTGATTATCTAACAAACAGCTGCAGGTGCTTTTCAGCAATTACTGCCCTTCAGGACACCCTAAACTTGTTAAATTGTCTATCACCATCACTTGACTAGTCCCAAGTCTGCTGCACAGTGAAGTGGCTTTCCAGAAATGTATATTTTGATGCAAAGATTTGGTTCAGTCGATTTGAATTCCCATTTTCCACATTTATTATTAGTGGCCACAAAACTCCTGAGTCTGGTTAGAATCATAGAACTGGAAGGGACCTAGTAGGTCATCTAGTCCAACCCCCTGCCTGCAGCAGGAAATCCCCCTAGAGCATCTCCAACAGGTGCTCATCGAGCCTCTGCTTGAAGATCCCCAGTGAGGGAGAGTCCACCACCTCCCTTGGCAATCTGTTCCACTGCCGAAACGCCCTCACCGTCAGGAATTTTTTCCAGATTTCCAGCCGGAATCTCCTCTCTTGCAGTTTGTACCCATTGGTTCTAGTTCTGCTTTCAGAAGCAGCTATGAACAAATTGGCCCCTTCCTCCCTATGACAGCCCTTCAGGTATCTGAAGAGGGCAATCATGTCTCCCCTCAGCCTCCTCTTCTCCAAGCTGAACATCCCAAGTTCCCCCAACCTTTCCTCGTAGGGCTTCCCTTCCATCCCACTGATCATTCTTGTCGCTCTCCTCTGGACTTGCTCCAGTTTGGCTGCATCTTTCTTCAAGTGAGGTGCCCAGAACTGAACACAGTACTCAAGGTGAGGTCTCACCAATGCAGAATAAAGAGGAACTAGAACTTCTCGTGACTTGGAAGCTACAGTCCTCTTAATGCAACCTAAAATGGCATTTGCCTTCTTTGCAGACACATCACACTGCTGACTCATGTTCAGCTTGTGATCCACGGCGACTCCAAGATCCCACCCACATGTTGTGCTGCCAAGCCAAGTATCCCCCATTTTATACCTATGTTTTTGGTTTTTATTGTCTAAGTGCAGAACCTTGCACTTCTCCCTGTTGAAATTCATTCTGTTTGTTACAGCCCAGGATTCCAGTTTATCCAGCTCCTCCTGGAGGTTTCTCCTATCTTCTGATGTGTTTGCCACTCCTCCCAGTTTGGTGTCATCTGCAAATTTGATCAGGCTCCCCCGTATCCCTTCCTCCAAGTCATTGATGAAAATGTTAAAGAGAACCAGTCCCAAGACAGAGCCTTGGGGGACCCCACTAGAAACTGACCTCCAGGTTGACACAGAACCATTTACTAAAACCCTTTGAGTGCGGCCATCGAGCCAGTTGCAGATCCACCTAACAATTGCCCTGTCTAGCCCATATTTTTCCAACTTCCTAATTAAAATGTCATGTGGGACTTTGTCAAATGCTTTGCTGAAGTCAAGATAAATGACATCCACAGCATTGCCACTGTCCAGTAAGCTCGTAACCCGATCAAAAAAGGAGATCAGATTTGTCTGGCAAGATAGGTTCCATTTCTTTAATTTCCCATATCATTCAAGATACTATAAAGGCAGATATTTGTACCTTCATAGTACAGCCTTCTCAGTATCCAAAGTCTGATTCATGTCTCTTTCCAGGAAATCAGCCTCTAACCTTATAAAATGTTGTGTGTGTTTATTGTGGTGTAAGTACATGGAACAGGAAGACCATTGTAAATATCGGGGAGAATTTTTTTAAAATGTCTAAGAGATATCAGTTTGGGCCTGGGATTTAAGAAAATCATCACCCTGCCTTCATTTTCACTATAGGGTTTCAGATATTCAAGGTTATGTTGGTGTGTACAAGCTGATTTTCATCACATTTAGTCCAGCAACTTCATTTTACTGATGATAGGAAGGGTTGGTAGGATAGAATGTGGCCTAAAAAAAATGTTTAGCCATGAGATGAGATTCATTGAGTGGTTTTGTCCAATGACTCTCTCTTGACCACCCTGATAACACAGGGTTATTATACAAGGATAAAATAAGGCATTTCCCATATATGTCTCACTAAGCTTCCAGAAAGGGTGGGGTACAAAGAGAGGAACATCCGATAGGCAAGATGGCAGTTACAATGCAAATGACTCACGAAAGGATAAAAAAAATCAAATCAAATTGTGTTCCCATTAAAGTAAAATTTTCTGTTTTCCAGGTACAATTCTGATGTTATGAGAACTTCTCCCTGCTAAATCACTCTTTTTTTAACCTTTTGGGGAAATGTTGGTGCTTTCTTTGGAAAAAAAAATTGCTGTCACTTTTGCACAAACTTTCCATGCACTGTTAATTTTCAGCCTTCTCCTTCTTCTTCTCTTCCAGTTAAATCTCCAAGCAGGGCACAGGTCACTTGGGTAAAGACACTTAAAGGCATTTAATCTGCTTATTTCTACATCCCCGGTTTCTCTACATCCCCAACACAAAGACACTTTGCAAAAGGCAGCTTTTTCTTCATTTTGCCTTGTAATAGGAAGCAAGAAACAAACAGCAAGCTGTACTGTCAACTTCCTGTTAGTGTTTTGTGTATCACCTATTGTGCATCCTGAAGCAAAGGAGTGCACAAACTTTTTGGCAGAACGTCCACTTCATCAATCAATCAATCAATCAATCAATCAATCAATCAATCAATCAATCAATCAATCAATCAATCGTATTTATATACCGCTTTTCAACAAAAAATTCACATTGGGAGCAATCCCGAAGTGAGACCAGTGAGAATGGCCCAAGCAGGCTATATCCAGAGCTGACACTTGGACCAAATGAACATGACTAGGAGGCTGCTGAGCACCAAGTCAATGGCACCTGGGGAGGGCTTCCTCCTGAGGAGACCTGCCTCAGATCATATTGAACAAGGAACAGATTGTGGTGTCTGCCTTATAAGGAAGCCCAGGAGTCTCTTCCAACCAGTAACAGCTGCAGCATGAGACTGCAGTATACCAGTCCCTGTGGTGGAGGATAGGTGCAAGGGGATTGCTCCTGGAGTGGCCTGCTGGAGTTGTGCCGTATCTTGAGGTTGAGAGGCAGGGCTGGTGCTGACATCAGCCTAGAACTCAGAACTTTTTGTTTTGCTTCCATTTTACTCTGGTTTATCTTGGGCTCCAATGGGCTCTTGGGCTCAGATTTATTTCTGCTCCTGAGATGGTCTAACCTGGAAACAGGCTCTGGGTATGGCCTAACTGTCATAACTAACATTTACTTGTGAGTAAGCAAAGGTACCATGGCACGTATTCAGGTCAGGCAGAGTGGAATGCAAGGCCACCAGAATGGACTCTCAATCCAGTGAAAGTGGAACTCAACAAGTGCTCCAGAAGGCAGCCTCACCACCCCTCCCCCCCAAATAAAAATAAAAGAAAGGCTTAATTGGTAAGGTGATTTCTAAATAATAAAATATTAATTAATGTCTAATTCATTGTCATTTTAATTAATGTTAACATATGGGAGTATCAAAAAACTTATGTGCCCCAGATGTCAAATGACCTAGGTACGTCAATGCATGTTGGTATCAGTGTACAGCTACCAAAGACCAACTATGTGCTGACAGCCCCTGTGAAGTATTAGTAGAATCACTGTCTCAGGGCCCACCTCAGTTACTGAGACCCAGTGAACCTAGAGCCAGACTCTGGGTAGAAGCAAGCACTATATCAAACCAAGAACCAAACTTATGTACTTATCGAAAACCATATTTACAGCTTCCATTTTGTTCAGAGCTTTCAGCAGTTTGCTCACAAATCTCCACACTTTTTAAAACCACAAATGCAAGCAAATTTATTTTCAAAAGCCAAAACCCTAGAGTCTTGATTTCCCTGCTTTGTTGTACCCAGCTTGGATACATGTAGTACAAAACATCGTGGAATCAATGAAATAATATGCGTTAACTATCTGAATGCCTTATGAATCCACGAGCAAAAACAGCAAGCAAAAATCAATGTATTTAAATTCTGCCATGCTAAAAATGCATTCTTTAAAAGCATAGTTTCTTTTCTCACCCCTCCCATCTTATTTTTTTTAAACACCTTTAATTTATTACTGTTAACAACCTTTTAGGCAAAAACCTCTTTATTATGTTAATTTAGGAGGTTTTCTCTTTCAAATCAAGAATAGTTTGTAATTGCTTTTGCATGCTCTCTATATAAAACAAAATCAATACATTTACCGCAGCTTAACATTTCAAAATAAATAACAGAGCCCTAAAGAGAGGAGGCAGTGGATGTTTTTTCCCTGTCTTCTCTTGATTTATGGCCACTGAGTACAAACTGATCTGGTAACAAGTGAGAATTCCCCAGTGGAATGTTTGAAAAATCCAAATCCCTCTTGGAGAATGAGAGGAAAAAATATCTGAGCGGTAACAATCATTCCCTGGTGACTAGATTCTGAATAATAACCGCCTGGTTTCTACATTTCTTTTGTTCATGACATATCAATTCAGTTAGCGCGGAGAAATATATCAAAAGAGCACCTACATATATGCACCAAATGGGCTGCAGCCCAGGGCTTTAACGAATCCTAATTATTCCGCAGGCTACGAAGCAAGCTAAATAGCCGAGAACACCCTCCACTGTAAATTCTTGGGGCTGGCGGAGAAGTGGGTCTGACAGCCTTCACATTATCTCACTGCAGAATTGAGGCAGTAGTCACAGCTGGCTCATATGTCAAAATGTGTCAGGACTTAAATGGTAAAACAGGAGTGCAACAGCAATTGGCTTTTCAATCAATAAAGCAATCAATATATTTCACAGATATTTTCCCATATCTAAATTACTCTGCAGAGATGAGGTAGCCTGACTGAGTGTTTATAAATCAATAAAACACACAACTAAAGGACATCTGCTCCTGTTCTTTCCAGTTCAAGGTGCTGTTTGCCTTTTATTTCCAACTCTCTTCTTATTTAAGAAAGCACCCCTGAGGATAGGCGGCCTTCCCCTTTGCACAAATCAGCTTCGAGCTGGGATTGTGATTTTTTTTTAAATGTACTTTTAAATGCTTTTAAGGAACAATGTTCACAGGCAAGGAAGATTTTTTTTTACTCTTACTATATTTGCATTTCTACTCCCACTATAACAGAAATCGAACTAAGTAGCACATATGAAAACACAAGTACAAAATGAAACAATGTTTGAAACGAGAGAGCAGACACCTTTATAAATCAATACATGGAATTCAACCACATGGACTTCTCCGCACCCCTTTCCAAGACAGCTCCTCTTTTTTCCTCACCAAGGTTTTATTATCTCTTTCCTCATTAATTGTTTTACAAAATTTACAAGTGTGCAACATTGGCATACATTACAACTCAAAAAACAGCATATAGACACTTGATTTTTCTGTCATGGAAGTGGTGGGGGTTTTGCCAGGCTTGCACACCAACGTTGACAATACCTGAATTGGTTAGAACTGACCACAGTGGTTCACACATTTGTCAGGTTTATTTATTTATTGTATTTATACCCCACATTTCCAATGCAAATGCCCCAAGCAGCTTAAAAAGCTTTTATCCTTTCTCCTCACTACAACCCTGTGAGGTAGGTAACGCTGAGATTTAATGACTGGCTCAAGGTCATGCAGGAAGCTTCATGGCTGAGGGGAGATTCAAACCTGGTTCTTCCAGCTTATAGTCCATCTCTCTAACCCCTGCACGATCCTGGCTCTCAATATTTGAGTATATTATTTACCTCGCCTTGAAAAACATCCAGAAATTGAAATTAGTGTAAAGTGCGCAGGTCCGTGTTGGGGCTAGAAAATTTGCCTCAGGTCTTTGCTCCCTTGATTGCTCTGGTTGCCATTTCAAAATGATTTTCTACCACTAAATCAAGCCACAAGTCCATCATATCCAGTATTATCTACTCCAACTTGTAGTGAGTCAGCAAGGTCTTTGGTAAATGAGGTATTTACCAGCTGGTAAGACTCCTTTCACATAGTAGAATGTCATAGTAGAATCTCTGTAGTAGAATCACAGAATCTTTGTCACTGAGCCTGCCACACACCTTGATTTAACAAGACATATTTAATGTAAAATAAAGTAAAATAAAAAAAATTTTATAGTGTAAAAAAATAAAATCAGAAATGATCACATCGGAAATGGATAAGATACTGGAACCCAGCCTCCAAAATATATATAGCAGTTGTCTAACCATCTCACAGGGCCAGCATGAAGCAAAATGTGCAGCATATTTTTATTGATGACACTAGCAGGGCCAATAATAATCAGAATTATGTGTGATCAACCCAGTTTCTATTTCTATTAATCCACACTATAAAAGGCATAGAGGTTAATGGGTTGACTGTCAGCTATATCATAATTATATCAGTGCTAGAATCAATAATCCCTTGGGAGATGGAAATGAACATACAAGAACACAGCAGATGACAAGTAATGACCAAGAAGAGTATGATTAAAGTCTTTCAATAATTACAGATGAATAAATAAGAAAGTAATGATAAGGTATACATTTTTTTATTTTAAAGACTAAGCGTTTAATTGTGACAAACGTTCATGGAGACTGAATTTTATCAGATGCATAAACAGATAGTAACAGATAGAACGTGCTTGTGTGTGTGTGCATGCATGCAGATGCATGTGCCCATCTATCAGACTGACTATGACACTTGGTCCACATACTCACGCTATGTAAGGATCTTTCCTGTGACTATATGATGCTGTGAATACATGATCCTATTTCCTGTGACTATCTAAGAGTGCAGTCCTAACTAAGGCCAGAACAACTCATCAGTCTTCCCATTCCCATGGTAATGTAGGGAGGCAAGCACATGTATGTTCACAGGCCTAACCCTTTCTCAGGAGTGGCGCAGAAGTGTCTTATGGCACTTTTGTGACACCCCCAGGCCAGCACAGGGCTTATGCTGCAACTTAGGCTGGCCTAACTGGAGGTTAGAATAAGAGCCTAATCCTGAGCTGCCCACAGCTGCATGACTCCTGTTGTAATGACTGCTGTGGGCTCCTGAGGGCAAGCACATTACTGCCTGCACCTCGTTGTGGGAAATTGCCGCCATTTAAGTGAGGAGCCCTGACATGGGGCTACTTGTTCCGCATAAGTTATTTTGCTGGTGCAGAAAACCAGCCTTCACAGAGGCTCTATATGAGGCTCTTCACAGAGGCACTCTGCCAGGATGTTCTCAGCCTCTCCCGAGAGACCTAGCCTTGCATGTCTACTCTAAAGTCAAGGTGAGCCCCCTTACTCTGTGTAAGAGGGCAGATTACAACCTGAGAGACTGACTGCAGATTAATTTGTTTTATTTTTCTTTATATTTTGTATTTTCTTTATTTTGTATTCTATTACAGCAGTGATTTTCATCTGCACATAGTCATCAGGTATGCCGCAGGAATTTCGGGACTGACATAATAGGAAAATTGGGGAATTTGAATAGCCTGGTGTGTCTTGTCAGTGGTAAAAACAACTGATAGTGTGCCTTCACAATTTCAGTGTCTTGTTAGTGTGCCATGAAATGAAAAACGTTGAAAATCACTGTATTACAGTATTGTAATCATTTTTAGATGAATATTTTGACGTTATGGAATAAATTGTCTGAGTTGCAATTATTTCTTATGGAAAAATTTGCTTCGATATACAAGCATTTTGGATTACAAGCATGCAATACTGGGCCAGATGAACCTTTGACCTGATTAAGAGAGACTCATCTGAGTTGGTTATTAATCAATTCCTTTTAATGTAATTTATGTAAGAAATTATTTATTAGTCAGAATACTTCTAAAATAATTATAACAGCATCTAATAAAAAAACACATAAACTTGTCACTGAGTCCATATCACTTTATAATCCAGCACGGATGCAGCTTGAAGAACTTTACCTTATATTGAGGCAAACATGTCAATGCTGGCAAAATAAGACATAAATAGAAAGCATGTGACTATTATGAAATGGGGGAAAAACCACAGGAATCAAAGAGAGGTGCAAACACCAGCGTTTTGCAATAGAAATAAAGTTAATATGAAAATTCATCCACAAGTTCTTAATGTTGTTATCTCTTGATGAAATGACACCCAAATTCTTGGTAATAACCTTCAAAAAGTGGACATTTCTATCTAACCTTTTGCCCCAGTGCAGAAGCTGTTGTGTTTCTCTGACCATGTTCTCATTCTCAGAACTTTTTTAATTCTCTGGTGACCAATTGGAGACAGAAGGCACAATCCAGAGTGAGGGCAGTGAGGAGTGCCCTAGCTGGGCTGCCCCAACTATTCTGAATCCAGAGAAGAAGGTTATGCTGCACCCAGAGAGTCAGGAAGCCTGGGCTGCCCTAACTGCTCCACAGCATGCTCAGTAGGCACCAAGTAAGAGGCACCTGGGGAGGGCTTGCTCCTGAGGAGACCCTCCTGAGATCACACTGAACAAGGAACAGCTGTGATATCTGCCTTAGGAGGAGTCCCTAAGTACAGTCTACAGTGAATACAAGGGGCTTCTTGGAGTGGCCTGCTGTATCCCCAGATTAGCGGGCTGCTGTAGTTGTGCCATATGCTGAAGTTGAGAGGCAGGGGTTGCAGCTAGTCTGGTCAAGAACTCAGATTTTTGGTCAACACTGCCATTCTTACTCTACCTTATCATGAACCCCTATGGATCTACTCATTACTATACCTGCTCCTGAGGGTATATCTCTGAGGAACTGGAAGAGGGCATATCTGCCTTGGAAACAGGCTCTGGATCCAGAGTAACTGCTCTGCCCTCGGCAATGCTAAACATGCCCTCAACATGCCTCTTCTGAACTGCCTAGGCTGCCCAGTTAGGGCAGCCCACCTCCACCTGTCTTGGGGCAGCCTATGTTGCCTTAGATTACCCCAAGCCTTTTCCAGAATAACGAGGGTGGCCCATCTTGCAGTTGGGTCAGCCCAGTGAGACATAGGGAAACCCAAGTACACTTTTGGACTGTGCCCCAAGGGAAAAGAAATATTTATAATTGGTTGAAAAATTAGCATCCAACTATCCCGTCAATATCCATTGTATGCAATGAAAAGATAAAAAAAGAAAAAATATTGCATTTTTGCACTCTTTTAGAGTATCTTCAGCACTTCATGTTCACATAGTTATCGGAGTAATCCGCCAAGGGTAGTTCACTATATCAGACAAGGTGAATCACCATGTCACTTTATTAGCAGGAACATCACACAAGAATTACAAACCTGCTCCATTTAAATTCACATTCAGATTAATAACCATGAGTTGCAAACTAGAATTTCCCCTTTTTATTATATAATGATACTATGATGCACATATTTACTGCTACAGTATGGGAAATCACCAAGAGCACAATCCTAATCATGTTTACTCAAACGTAAAGCCCATTGTGTTCAGTGGGTCTTACAGGAAAGTGTGTTTAGGATTGCAGCCCAAGTATCATTAGCAAAGTACATAGTGTTTGTCTTCTAAAATAAGGCAGAAATTTTATTGTCTTCCCAACATTAAATCTTTAATTTTTTTTATTTTAACAGGGGAAAAAACACAGATACAAGGAAGTGCTAAAAGTTGCAAATTTTTGTGTACAAGACCAAGCCTAACTGAATTATGGACCACCAATTCACAGCTTAACAAATAAAAAATAATAAAATTAAATATCCATTCTCAAAAATCTAAGCTATCACCAGGCCATGAAATGCAGTCCTTTGGCCTCCTTATTTCAAATGGCCCATTGATCTGGGGTAAGGAATGTGGAATGTACAGAAGTTCTGAGGCTGCCTCCAAGTGATAGTAAGAGCAAACTGAGGAATGTGGGTGAGAAACACATGGCTTTCTCCTCTACATAAAGCTGTTGAAAAAAAGCAATGACTTTTGAGGACAATGAAGATGCCTTCATGCAGAATGTTTCAGCTGTAGCACTTTGACAAGACATTGAAGGGAATAGCTGAACTCAGCAGAAAAAAAATTATAAAGCCGAGAATAAAGGACGAACTCATTGCACATTCCCACAACTTGGGGATCTGGTGGAATTGTGCTTATTCTTTGGCATCCAAAAAGAGTAAAATATATGCAGCAAGGACAATGAGCGTGGCAGCCGAGTATCAGTCAAGCTACTGAATAAGACGCACAAAGATGTGGAGTTTCAACAGCTCCTTGATGCATTCTGTCCCATTAATGTCTACCTTGAAGCAGCAAACTCTAGATAAACCAGCTTTGTAATTTTTAAACAAACAGACCCCATGTTTCTTGCTTAAAAAGTAAACAAAAAACACTAGCAAGCACAGAAAGCTGTCACTAGTTTTTTTTAATTTACATTTAAAATATAATTATAATATTTTTCAGTGACCAGCCAGATCCAGGAAGACTGAATTTTAATATTTAACGGGACTGAGTGAAAGGTTTTATCTAAATGAATGAATTTTGATTCAAATGGACAAATAGACATCAATTCAGACCATAAAGAAAATGGTACAGTATTCTCCCATCCTATTCGTTATCCTCAAAGAATCCTTTCTGAATTGATTTCTAATGGAAGTGAGGTCCTTTGTATCCTCCATAGACCTGTTGCACTTTGCAGAGGCCTCTGGGTAATTTGCAGAGGCCACTGTCCTGTATGAGTTGAGAAAACATCATGGACCCAGAGGTATACTGAGCACAATCTGAACCCATGGCATGTCATGACATCATGATGTACATAAACCATGGAAGTGCATGTGAACTGTGGTGACATCACCCACTGGAAATCTGCCAGTGATGGTGATTAATCTCTTTTGGCTCCTGCGAAGCATAGAGTGGTCTGTGCCTTCCCTGCTGGGAGACCCAGTGTGCCCCTCAAACTGTGTCCTTCAGTTTGAGGGGCACAAAGGAGGTCTGCACCTTCGCTACTGGGACTCCCAGTGAGGGATGCAGAGATCCGTCTGTGTCTGGAGACTTTGGGCATGTCCGTTTCTGGGCATGCACTGCCCATGGTTGGCTGGGGAATTCTCCCAGCTGGCTATATCACAAATATATGAAGATGATCCTAAAATCCAAACTGAGGGCAGGAAACGGTATCAGAGCAATAAACGCATGGCAATTCCAGTCAACATCCCAACCCATAGGTGGCACACCAGAGTGCCAAACATAATGGTTGCATCTGTATAGCTAAAGTTACTCCCTTGGTGAGCACTGATGACTAAAAGATGGTTGTCATCACCAACAGTGTTTGAAAGCTGGTGGGAACTAGCTATTGAGTACAGCCCAGCTACATGGGTAGGGTAAGCAAAACTGTTTTGACACTTGGAATGTAAATCAACAGTACAGAAGTCAGAGTTTCAGAAACGGATCAGAAAAAAAGGAACCCTGGGAGGCTTTTGCTGTTTGTTTGCGTTTGAGGAATTGATGCTGCTTTAAAGGCTTGGACCGCCTGTCTGCTAATTTTGTACATTTGAAAATCCACCAACATAAGACAAATACACTATACAGTCACAATAAAACTGACCCAATAAACAGCTGCCCCTGAACCCTCCTACCGCTGATGGAAGTGCAGAGCACAAAATAACAGCACACACTTAAAGCAGTTCATCCAAATTAGAGCTGCACGGACATGCCCTGCAAGTAAGTTTGCAAAGTAATTATAGAATATAATTTGCAGTAGATTTAAATAACGGCAAAGCCATCAACCAAAGCATTTCAGTTCGCTGAGAGCAGGAAGTGAAAACAATAAGAACAAACATCATCCATATGGCAGTGTCAAGTGCAGTCTACTTCCAAGGCCTGGGATGTCGGAGCCAGTGTTGAAATCAGCAGTAGGCAAGGGTGCTTGAAAAATTGTGGGATTGTGGGTTGTGAACTTTGTTTAGTTCATCTTTTATTTAATTCTCCAACAGATGGAAGAAGATACAGGTCAGTTTTTTTTAAAGTAAACATTGTAGCTAATAAGGAAACAAAGAGAATAATGAAAACTGCCGACTTCTTGATTGGCCATGGTAGAACGGGTGGCAGGGGAAGAATGCCAAGTTAGCAAGTGTGTTCTTTAAACTCTGTGCCTTCAAGAAAGAGGAATGAAAAGAACAAGGTTTTGTGTTTCAAAGTTAGGTTGCTGCTAGAGACATGGCAGCTGGAGACCCTTCTTTGGATTTTGAGAACTGTACTAAGTAGACAGCCCATACTTAGAAAGCAGGTACAGTAAAACCTGGGATTCATAGTAACTTGGATTGAGAGTGATTTGAAAAACAAGCAAACATTTCAAATAAATTTTGACTTAATATACAAGCAATGTCTTGATAAAAAAGCAAAAAATATTCCTGACTGGGTTATAGCCAGTTTCAGTGCCCTACTCAGCCTCTCCTGAAAGACGAGTCTATTCATGGCTACTTTGAAGTAAACCTTTTACAGTCAAGGGTTTCATTCCCATGTAAGGTGGGGGGGGCAATGGAAAGAAGCCTGAGAGACCTAGCCTTGCATGACTACTCTAAAGTCAGCCCTATTATAATCAGTGGGGCTCATTCCTGTGAAAGTGGGCAAATTAAAGCCTTAGAGACCTAAGTTAATTTGTTTTATTTTCTTTATATTTAGTATACTCTTTATTATTTTGTATTATATTACACTATTGTATTCATTTTTCTATGAATATTTTTGGGTAGAATGAATCATCTGAGTTTCCATTTTTTCTTAGGGAAAATTCTCTTTCATATACAAACGTTTTGGATTACAAGCATGCTTCTTGAATGAATTATGCTCGTATACCAAGATACCACTGTATTTAGAAATTTCTTGGGGTGTGAATTCTCAAAACCCATTGAGCAACAGTGGGACAAAATATATGTACGTATTATTAGAACACATTAGAACTGTGGTTCCTAACCTGGGGATACCCCAGAGCAGCAGGAACCAGTGGCTACCCCCATAAGGGGGTGAGGACATGCACTGACATGGTGATGGAAGTGATGATTGTGACACTAAACAGAAAATATTTTTTTATGTACCTGGGGGTTGTTACTGGTTGGGGCACCCAGCCCCCTCTTCTGTCCTCGCTGTGCTTCAGAATGGCTCCCTAGTGGGTTTTCAACCCACTGAGGATTTTCAATTTCTTCTTGTAGCACAAGACTTGGGCAGAGCACTTTCCTGGCTATTCCTTGGCTGTTTTACACACGCTGACAAATGCTGTTTCACACGCACTATCCATGCACTGCTAAAGTTCTTTCCTAACTTCCACAAGGCTTTTAAAAGCTCTATACTTCTGAAAATTTTGAAAAGCTCAATTCTCTTCACACAGTGAAGGGTCAGGAATATATGCCCCCATGTGCACACCAGTACTTGTTATGGGTGTTTCAGGTAGAATCAATTCAATTTTTTTGTTTAGTTTTGTTATGACAGCCTTATAATTTGAATTGCAGCCCAATCCAGAGCAACTAATCTGTCCACCTAAGAGCCCTTAGGTTGCCCTATCTAACACTAGGTTGGAGCAACTGCAAGATGCTCCAGCCCAGTTACTCTGAAGGAGGCTTAGGGCAGAGCAAGGCAAGATAGGGTGCCCTAAGAGAGGTGGACCTGCTCTGCCCTAACTGGGGCAGCCTAAGCAGCTCAGGAGAGGCAAGTTGAGGGCATGTTTAGCATTGCGTAGGGCAGAGCAGTTACTCTGTATCCAAAGCCTGTTTCCAAGGCAGAAATGCCCTCTTCCAGCCCTCAGAGTTATACCACCTCAGGAGCAGGTATAGTAATGAGTAGACCCATAGGGGTCCATGATAAGGCCCGAGTAAGAATGGCAGTGCTGACCAAAAATCTGAGTTCTTGGCCAGCCTAGCTGTAACCCCTTCCTCTCAACCTCAGGATATGGAACAAACTACGGCTGCCCACAAACCTCAGGATACAGCAGGCCACTCCAAGAAGCCCCTTGTATTCACTGTAGAATGTACTGGCATCTCATCAGGGACTCCTTATAAGGCAGGCACCCAGTGGCGTCACCAGACTGGTGCGGCTGGTGTGGGCTGCATTGGGGATGCGCTCCGTATGGGGTGATGTGCCAGAGGAGTTTGACTGTCCTTTGGCAGGCCCCGGGTGTCAGCACACCCATTCAGGCCTGCTCCAAGGCAGAGAATCAGCCAGAAGCTGACACTTGTCTGAGGAGTTGGCCTGAACGGCCATCTGAGGTGCACTGCGCAGAAACACACTGAGCATGCCGAACAGCTTCAGAGGAGACTTCCTTAGAGCAGAGAAAGTCCGCGCCTCTGCACAGCCATTCGGCCTCACTCAGGAGGCAGAGCGGCAGCCGAATGGCTTCAGAAAAGTACTGCACAGGCACCAACTCTGACGCCTGCACAGTCTCCCCCAAAGCCAGTTGGCTTCAGAAACAACTGTGCAGGCGCCAACTTTGGTGACTGCGCAGTCCAGGTGGGGGGGGCGCGCATCCCAGGGATGACGCACAGACTTCCGCACCAGGTGATGTGCAGAGTCTTGTCACCACTGTAGGCACCACAGCTGTTCCTTGTTCAGTGTGATCTGAGGGGTGTCTCCTCAGGAGCAAGTCTTCCCCTTGTGTCAATTACTTAGCATGCTCTGGAGCAGTTAGGGCAGCCCAGGCTTCCTGACTCTCTGGATTCAGCATAACTTTCTGCTCTGGATACAGAATAGTTAGGAGAGTGCAGTTAGGTCAGAGCAGGCTGAATTTGCTCTGGATTGCAGCCTTAGTTTAGATTCTGTTGTGATAGTTTGCGCTGATAGTGGTTCACAGATTACGGAGCACAACACAAGAGACAGTGAGACTGATGCCTTAGGAAACCTACTAATGGAGGGATAGTCCAAACTGTCAATGGGAAAGCAATTGATGGTGTGCCTTGACAATTTCAGTGCCATGTTAGTGTGCCACAAAATGAATAAGGTTGAAAGTTACTGCACTAGGGTTCCATTCCAGAACCTCCTGTGGATTAAAAAAACAGGAAACAGTGGAAAGATAGGTTTAAAGACCCATTTCCAGATTTCTTCTTCCTCTGTTGCACCTAATTGAATAAGGTATTGCCTCAATATCTGCAGGGGTTTGATTCTGGGACTCAAAAATGGAATGATTGCTTGGAATGATTGATTGACTATTTCTCTACAAAAGTAGAAAAGCAGTTTTTTAAAATGTGATTTGCAGTGGCCATTTGTGTTGAATCAAATCCGTGCATAAAAAATCTGTGTATAACACGGTTGGACCTATGGTAATTGCAGATGTTTTTGCTGACATCTTTGGCTGGGGACATATACACACAGCAGGAGGAGGAGAAGGAGGAGGAGGAAAAGGAGAAGAAAACTGAGTTTAAGATATACACAGAGAGAGGAAAGAAGTCTAAAGAAGGTGGCCCCAAACAAATGAAACTCAATTTCACGGCACATTATCTCTCTCAATTCTTTTCCTCTCAGTTTTCATTTTCATTAAAATCACAGACAACCATAAATTAATAATTACTTCAGGTTGACTAAATGCAGGCCGCAGTACAGCTCTCCATTTTCCTATAGTGGCTCTTCTTGTTCATGCTGGAAAAATGTTAATTTAGATAATGTGGCTTGGCCCTTGTCATATAATTCTGCTTTGCAGTTTCACTGATCTATAATGGTCTGTTCTTATTAGGTAATATTAACTTTATCTTTTGTTCAATCAAGCTTCACAGTTTCCCCAGACAGATAGCAATTGTGAAATATCAGCATGAAATGTGTTCCAATCCTAATATGTCTGTTATATGTTGTTGCAGTGCTAATGTACTGCCCCTTACTTTTATATAAGAATTTGTATGTGTGTGTGTGTGTGTGTGTGTGTGTGTGTGTGTGTGTGTGTGTGAGAGAGAGAGAGAGAGAGAGAGAGAGAGAGAGAGAGAGAGAGAGAGAGAGAATTTGTGCCTGTGAGTGTATCTTGTGTCCACACAAATAGTTTCATAAGAAAAAATCCCTCCTTCCACTATAAGATTTTGCAAGCCGTAGGAAGCTAATAAACTAAAGACTGGCTAAGAGACAGAGGGCACAATCCAGAGCAACTACGAGGAGTCCTTGCTCCGGTGTAAGAACAATTTGTTCTAGATTGCAATATGAATTTCCCATAGGTTTTCTCTAGGTGGTACAGTAACTACGGGTACACGTAATGTCTCTTATATGCTGCTGTAGTTACTCTGGATTGTAGGGAAAAGCCTGTAAACTGAAAGCTTGAAATAGCATCCCTCTGACCAGAGGTTCTTAGACTTTTAGGGAGATTTACTCCATAAGGGGACAATCCTAACCTAAGCCAGCCTAATTCATTTGGTCTTCCCATTCCTGTGGTGATGTGAGGAGGCAGGTACATTTCTGTGCAGTGGCTTAACCATCCTAGGAGTGGCACAGAAGTGTCTTGTGACGGTTTTGTGACACCCCTAGGTCAGCACATTGACTTATGCCAGGACTTAGGCCAGCCTAGGTGGATTTTAGGATTGTAGCCTAAGGCTGCAATCCTAAAGACACTTTCCTGGGAGTAAGTCCCATTGAACACAATGGGGCTTACTTTAGAGTAGACACGGTTAGGATTGTGCTGTGTATAAGACTTTATGGTGAAGGGGCAAGGGCAGTAATCCAATCCCAGGAGTGCATCACTAAGAAGAGTTAAAGGGGAGATCTTCACTTTCTTTCAGTCACTGCAGGTTATAGCAGGCTCCAGAAGGTCTTCTGCTGGACTCCAGGAGGCTTGGAATCTTCAAATGGAGTAACTGCAAAGTACCTGAAAGTAAGTGAAAGTATCCCCTTATTTCCCCCTCAGTAAGGCAATCCTGAGGATTGCATCACTGTCCTTTGCCACATCCCCTCCCCTTTAGTGGAACAGGGGACCTTTTCACAAACTGAGGGGGGGTCACATCCCCCCAGTTTGAGTCCTACTGCCTTAGATACAGGAACAAGAACATAATTGTACCTGTTGTGACTTCTGGAAAATTTTACATATATAGTAGTATATACTGTCCCTAACAGAGTATGGTAGTTACCAAATTGAATGTTATATAATTGAACAGATTTTTCATTTTGAACCAAGGGAAAAAACATATAAAGGTAGCAAGGTTCCCAAATAGATCCCACACACACACACCTGGCTCAGACTGCTCCCCCTCATATTCTCCCTGTGAGTTCCCTTGCCATAGAAGCCTGTTCCAAACTTCCTCAGAAGTACTCTTCTTCCAAGACAGTGGTATTAAACCAAGTCAAAATTTCTAAGAAAATTTTGATCTTAATCCAGACAATCATACAATGCAGTTCTATGCCTGTCTACTCAAAAGTAAGTCCTATTGTATTCAATGGGTCTTACTCCCAGGAAAGTTTGTTTAGGTTTGCAGCCTTTATCAAAGTCACTCTTCAACCGAGGTACCACTGTAGCTTTTTAGTGTTAAATCAAATAAGGTGCTGTTCTTAACATTTCAGGAAAAAAATCAAGGCTCCTATTTAGTTGAACTCTTTTTCATTATATAATTTCAACTATAAATATGCTGCCCCCATTCAAATTAATCTAATTAATTAGGTTCTTTGCTTTTAAAAGTCTCCTAAGGCTACTATGAGAAATAGTTCTGACTAAATACTTCTTGGTCACATTTATATCCTGACCTTCATTGAAAGAATCTAGGGGGTATACATGATGGGGCTGTTTTTCCCAAACAGCTTTGTGGGGTAGCCTGGAATGGTAGCAAAAAGCGCAACCAGAGAGCTTTAGGGATGAGCAAATGTTTGAACCAAAGTCCTTCTAACTTAAATCCAGTGTTATTTATAAGCAATCTATAGATGAATACTAGCTATGTTTACATATTATTGGCACAACTTTAGTGGTACGGCTCAATTCAGAACAAACATCTTAGTATTATATGTACAAGCTTATATGACCTAGAGATCATAAGTGATGATTGTCCATAAAAATCCCAATTTTTAAAAAATGTTGTTTCCATATTTACCACTGTAGAGGAAAATGTGGCAGCAACCATAATCTTCCACATAAACTCTCTTCATCTTCTCTCTTACAACATTTCCCTTTTATATCTGCCTATCCCAAGGCTGGGTGCTCCTCTCTTCTAGATCGCTTCTCACAGCTGCACCCCTGCTTTGCAAAAATTGCAGTCCCAAGATCACTTTAAAACTTAATCTTCCCCTGATTGAATGTAGTAAACAAAAAGGGGGCTGGGCTAATAAATTCTCTTTATCAGGGACCCTGGAAAGTTTTTATGTTTCAAACCTATCAGCCTGAAGGTCAGACTTTTATAAACTTCTCATGACTTTTACAGATCTCTGCATTTTTCATGCCATTGTTCCTATGCCCCTCAATATGGTAGAAGCAATGGAGAAGGGTTTGTTGCCTTGGGCAGGACCATATCAGATCACAGGAGAAGGAGGAGATATTTGTCTCTTCCAGTTTGATATTGGCCTATCCATTGTTAAATAATATTAATATTATGGTAATATTGTTAAATAATAATGTCTTATGGGACAGGCCAGAGAGTCAGAGCAACCGTGACTTTTTACAGCCATGACAACTTTTATATCAAATGCAGCATTTCCTTGCTACTGCACTAAAGCACAAAAACTTGCATTATGAAATTTGAAATCCCATCTCATTCGCATAGGCAGCTATGGATCATTTGCAGGTTGGCTTTATTTTGGCAATATTTATGGCATCTTAGTAGCACTCTTCCATTTGCAAAACAATAAATATCCTTTTCTTCCTTCCATTCTTCAAAAGGGAAGGGAAAATCCTGCTAGAAAAACAGACACACAACCAGCAATTATTTTACCTGCTGCTCGGATCAACATTGAAGACAGATCAACATCTAACTGCTAGACCTAGAAGCATGCTGGGAAGAGTGTACACCACTGATTGTCAAGTCTTTCATCCGGGATCCTATTCTGGGAATAGAAATCTGTCTGGAATTCACTCAAATTGATGTCATGGCCAGAAGTGACATCAAACAAGAACATACATCACTGTGATGTCAGTGCTCTTCCACATCTACACAAAAGTCATTCCGATGGTGTTACTCACCGATGGTGAGACTCACTCCCAGGAAATCAGCCTGAGTTCCCATTTCAAGATAGCAAAACCCAGGTTTTGGTGACCACCCTGAAGCGAAAGTAGTGAACGCCCAAGGTGGTCTTGACTTCCACTTTCTACCCCATCCACCCAAATAACACCAAATTTCCTAACATGGGGCAATTCTGCTACATTTAAATTGTTCGTTGTAATCAAAGGAAAGTTCACCAGATCAAAATGGATATAAAGTATAGTAGTTAAATCCTTTAGCAAAGTATGGGTATCAAGCAAATAATATATAAATACAGTGGGCTATCTTCAGCAATTTCTTTTTTTAAAAAGGAAAAGAAAAAGCATCCTCACCAATGGAATACCAAATGTTCAGCCTAGTATTGGAGACCAAGCAAAAAGGATCTCTGAGATGTTTTCAACCCCAGTCAGAATGAGCCAGCTATATTCAACGACAATTATGTGTGCAAAAAGGATTGCAGTCTTTTAAATGTGTATGTGAATGGACTAAATATTTTCATGATGTTAATCATTTCAGTTTTTAGAAAACATCATGTTCTAGGCACAAATATTTCTTCATTGAACTGTGATGAATGTGTAGAAGGTGTTAATGTTGACAGGTTCTGGCTCTGTATATCAAATCATTCTTGTTTTCTTCAAATTCTTGAAGGGAACAGATATTTTTAACATAAAATTCCAGGATCTATGACAGCTTGGTGACATTCTGAAATTAGTGCTGAAATTACTTGGGCATTTTGAATTCACAGACTGAATTTAGGAGCCTCTGATTAAATAACAGACTTTCGTGATCCTGTTAAGTTGCTGATCAGGGCAAGTGATTGGTGGATTATACATAGGCTCCTAATGCAGAAGTGAAGAGGATCTGACTCATGATTTGAGCCGTTGTCGGACTGTGTATAGGGGATTATTGCAAATAATCTACATTCAAACAAGGTCGCAGTGATCCTGAGATTTTCCTCTGTTGTTTACCCTGTTTTTAGAACGTTCAGGCACATCTGGATTAATCTCTTATGCAAATATAATTCTAATGAGAATGGTTCATAGGCTCCCATGTCAGTCTCCCTTAACATTTCACTAATTTTAAACTCTCTAGTTGTCACATGACAGAAATCAGGTGAATCATGCATACATTTATATGCATATGCAATATGTAAGGTCAACCATACTTTCTTTATGCAGCTGTGGGAGATTTGCCTTCATCTGACAGTGCTCAGTATATTCCCACATTCAACTATGTTTTATTTAAAAAATTACATAAACAGCTATACAGTTTAATAAAGGCATTTCTCAGTGCAAAGAGGAGTAAGCAACTCTACTGTCTTCTGTAAGAAACCTTGCAAGAAACCTAATTTAAAGGCCAAGAATAAACAAATAATCTCATTCCTTCAAACAGTGGTGTACCTAATGATCATGTAGCCTGGTGCAAAGATCAAAATGTTGCCCTGGAAGTGATGTCACAACCGGAGGTTATGTCATCCGTGGGAATTTTTAAAAAGAAAATTGGGGAAAAACCTGTCCTCCTCCTTAGCAGTTCACCACCCATTTGCATAGCTAAAGAATCTAATTTGCTACTGAGATTCAAAGATTTTGTCATGTGTCCCCCTCCCACAACAACATATTCATTTAAGTTAAAAAATGAAAATTGTGCTAAATATAAGAGGAGCACCACTTAGAAGTGCCTGTATACCCACTTAGCATGGGTATTAACACAGTATTATGATATACTACCTTAAAAATCGCACTCCATGTGGACTTTTAAGCCAGCTCCTGCGGAGGGTGTTTTGGGCCTTTGGCCCAAAACTAAAGGTACCTCTGGGCATGTTGGACTGTATCATACCAAAAGGGCTCTGACATGCTTCTGCTGGTAGTGCATCCTCTTTTCTCTGCCTTACCAAATGCCCTGTCTCTATCTAGGCCTTGTGTGGTGGCAGATTAAAACATAAATCTGAACAGTTATAACAGTGGTCATAAACATTTCACAACACTTCAGCCAGTGGTTTTTATGTCAATATATTGGTCAGAATGTTTACAACCAGTAACCGGCACTGGGTAGAGTCTCGCAGGGCTTAGGTCAAATCTAGAATCATGTTCCCCTGCAAATTGACTCAAAAATGATTATTAACAGAGTTTTGTGACCTTGAGTTGAGCCTGGGGCTGCCATACATCCCAAAAAACAGGGACAATCCTGATTTTGGGGGGGATTGTGTTAACATATTAGTAAATGGAATAGAGGATCCTGTCCCGATTTTGTGGAAAAGAATTATGGCAACCCTAATTGAGTCACCCTTCTACAAAAACTGTCATGGCTGTTTGCAGAGAAATGGGATGGTACTGGACAGTACATGTGCTTGGAGGGTGCTTTTCCATCCCACACTCCACACCCACCCAATATCTAGCAGCAGCACAGAACTCGCTAAACTCTTTCCTTCCTTCCTGTGTGATCCCACCTGGTTACAGTGAAGGAAAACCCCTTTTCCTTCAAAGGCATGGCAGGGTGAGGGTGTTTACCAGCTCGGTCAGGAAGCAGGGTGCAGGCTATGGGCAGCATGAGTTAAGCAAGAATCAAGTTAGTATCTTCTTGACACAAGTGATCTTTACAGTCTTCCATGCATGTGACTCATGAGTCACTGAGTCAGTAAGAATCACAAATTTTTGTGTCTTGAGACCCAATCACCAGTGTCAAGTTCCCAGCATTGCCAGTAATTATGTTAGTTCAAAAAATTTACGGCTTGGGTTTGATTCAGGTTTGTTTTTTAATCAAGCATATCAAATTTTGAAAGGAAATTGGCAAAACCACAAGCCTTTAATAAATTTACATTTTCTATGCTTCGATTTGGTACCTCAGTCATCTGTCAATGACCGTGAAACATTTCCAAGAAGATTGCCCAAAGCTGACTTTGAAAACAGATGCCTAATGAGTCTTTCTAACATGTTTTCCTTCTACATTTTCTTCAAATAGTGTTTGCATATGCAATTAAGTAATGAATTCCAAAATGAATTCCAAAACATGGTCACGACAAAAGTGTGTTTTCAGATTTGTACAGGTTTAAGCATCATTCATCAACATCATGTTGCAAAAGAGTTACAGCTACTATGCCAGAAATGTTATAAACAACCTCTTCCTCCCCAACACCTGTGCAGCATAACCTAACTCCACTTTGGCCCTGGTTGGCTTTCCTGGGACACAGGCAGGACTTTGCTCTGCAAGTTGTGACTAAACTCTTAGGAGAGGTCACACCACATTGGGATTGGGGAAGGACTAGGTTTTGGAAGGCTGTGGCACTGCAGGACATCCGTGTGTCTCCTTCTTCTAAGGCAGGGGTGTCAAATATAAGGCCTTTATCAGGCTCTCCCATCACAACCATCAGTTGCTTTCAGCTACTGAGCTATGCTGAAGTGTCACTACTGAAACCTCCCATGTCTTGAAAATTTGATCAAGATTTGCACATTTTGCCTTCTGTCATTTGCAGCTGAGTTCCTAAGGAAGGAAAAAGGGTCCATTTCTGGCTGGTCTGTTCTACAAATCGCTGCAAACACATGTCCTGATGCAAGATAAATTAAGGTTTTAAATGCAGGGTGAACAGATGTCATAACCAAACCAAACAAACAAACAAAAAAGACAAGATGCAGAAGTGTTTTACATCACTTTTGTGACATTCTGAGGTCAGCACAAGGACTTATTCTGGGGCTTAGGCTGCCCTAACCAGTGGTTAGGATTGCAGCCTTGAATACTGTATTACTTATTATTAAATTTAAAAATATCACATATAATTTATTACATATAAATTTATTAAAGAAGGTTATATGTTGCCTGCTCATAATGATATGGAGCACAATAATTTTTTTCCAGGACACAAAGCTAAAAAAGAGGACATGTCCTGGAAAAAGCGGATATATGGTTATCCTGTTTAAATGACTAGTGAGTAGGCTGCCAAAGAAGCTTTTTCTTGGCATATTCCTATGCCAAGAAGGCTCTTCCATCAACAACCTGAGGAAGCAGCACTTCTCCCTCCACCTTGCATTTGTCCCTCTGGAACTGCTCTGATTTGGGAAGTGATCAAAGTTTCTATGTGTTTCTGAAAGGGCCAGGAATATATGCCTTACGTAAAACTCCAAGAGAAGGTCCAAACTCTTCTCTCTACCCAGAAATGGTTTTGTTTCCTTTGTGCAGTCTTACAAGTCCCCTGTTGTGGATCCAGAATGCTGACACTTCTGAAACCTCCAGCAGTGCTCACATTGTGCTTTGAGATTATTTCTCAGTAAAGGAATTTTTAGAAAGAATTTTTTAAGAATTTCACTATCCCTTGGGAATTGTCATGCCACAAAGTATTTCTCTTCATCTTGCTATTTGCCAAGATGCTCATCATGCTCTGTGTTCAGGGTCTCTTCCCTTTAGAGCAGTGGTTCTCAATCTTCCTAACGCCGTGACCCCTTTATAAGATCCTCATGTCGTGGGGACCCCCCAACCATAAAATTATTTTCGTTGCTACTTTTTAACTGTAAATTTGCTACTGTTATGAATCGTAATGTAAACATCCGATATGCAGGATGTATTTTCATTGTTACAAATGAAATGCACACATTGAACACAATGGGATTTATTTCAGAGTAGGGATGCTAGCATTGGGCCCTGAGGCTCCTATCCACATTTGCATGGGAGTAAAGGCCCCCCTGACTATAATGGGATTTATTTCAGAGTAGGCATGCATAGGATTGGGCCCTGAGGCTGTCAGTCAGCCCCAGTGCGCGTGCAGCTACAGCCAGAGGTCTGGCAAGCCTGACCTGGCCCCCTGCATCAGGGGTCTTTAGGCGACCCCCGGGAAAGCTCTAGGTGACCCCCAAAGGGGTCCCGACCCCCACTTTGAGAAACACTGCTTTAGAGACTATCACAGCCAAGTATAAGGATACCTTTTTCTCCTCTGCTGCCACCAGGCCAGGCTTTTCTCAACTCTTCCCAAGACGGCTCCCCTGGGCTAAACCCTCTAGCTTCTTGATTAAAAAGGGAAAGATTTAGCATCCAGTAATCCAGACCAGAAGGTGGTGAGGTTGAAATTTACGGTAGTCCAAAGGGGCAAAAGAAACTGCTACCTTTAAAACTTTCAGTATTAAAAGAGTCATCTAATATGATCATCCCTTAAAAACAAACATACAAAACCTTAAATCAACTACATAATATACATCAAGTTGAGATTCTAAAAGTCCTCCTTCCTGATCAAGCTCACAGGTTCTGCCTCCCTGTTATTTTGTTTCCCCAAACTACTCATTCCTTGACTGGACAATATTAGTACCTGTTTCCTTCAAACAAACAAACAAACAAACAAACAAACAAACAAACAAACAAACAAACAATAAAGTAAGAACACATTGAGCTCCAATACAGAGACCTCCCCTCCATTTTGCTGGTCCTTCCTTCTCTGATAAAAACTTCCATGCTGTGCTGAAGTTTAGGAAGTTTCCTGCAGAGCCCTCTTGCTCAGAGAGCTGCCCACTCAACCTTGGAGGAGCGATCTTCCTGGCTTAAATAATTTCTGGCCAACATTTCATATATGCAACTAGACCAAATGTGCACATCAAATGTGTATATCTGGGCTAGACAGAAATGGATTAAAGGAGCCTCTTTTTGCTGCACTTTTTCTCTCCAAGAACCTAGAATCGTACAGTTCTGCATTTGCTGTATGGACAGATTTTATACAGGCTTATCCCACTCATTGGACAGGTTTGAGACTGGAGCACTACCCAAAGGCGAAAATCGTTGAAAAGTAGAACCCAGTCTTTTTCAGCTTGCAAATGCAAAATGGCCACCAAAAAAGGCATAAATATTGCCTGCAAAATCCTAAATAATACATATTTAATAATACCTAGCCAAAATACATAACAAATTACAATATAATGAACAAAGGCATGTGTGGGAAATGAATATCTTATGTAATTGAATGACGGTCATTTACTGAAGAGGAAATACCGAAAACTGTTTGATCATCATGTCACATGCAAATCCACATCAAGGAAGAAAATTTTAGCTTTTAGACCAGCAGAGAAAGGTTGAAAGAGTGAAGCATGTCTTGAATGAATGTGTCCTGGTATAACTGAAGGGTATTAAAAGAGTGGAAACGTCAGAAAATGAGCTGTCAGAAAGTGGGGGATGCTTGTACTCAAGACCCCTCCAGCAGAACAGGATTGGCCCCCAATTAGTTTGTTTGTTGTGTGTTCTTGATACATGTTAAGAACACACATGAACGAGCAGTATTGGCAACAGACCTAAAAGAGGAATAGCTATTCATTTTGCATTTTCAGTGCTTTCTTCAACTTTTAAAATTTTATACAGTATTTGAACTCTGCACTTAAATAAGGTTGTTTACTTAATTTAATTTGACATTTACTGCCACAATTACACCCTTATTTCATTGTAGAATGGCATGTTCCTTCTGGCCTTTAATCTGATTGCAGATACAGGTTCAAGGGAGGATGAGATCGGAATTTCAGAAAACACTGGAGTAAATGTATTAACATAGTTTTCAATAAAGCACCTGCCCCCTCAACTAAGATCACATGATTGCCTATCTCCATTATCTTAATAATTTTCCAAAAGCAGGATATACATTTAATCAATAGCTAGAATGCCATGCATTAAGAAAATTGCATTAAACAACATGAAAACATCTCTCGCATACTTCCTTTCAGGCTGCCCCTTGGTTTACCTACATCAGTTTGACCTTGTCTAGTTGCTGAGGCTTCTGTTGGACTTCTCAGAAAACGTAAAATTATCATTTAATTCCTTAGACAAAGCTATTTTCATAATTGCAGGATGAGAATACTAACCACCAATGCCTGCTAAGCAAGAGCATAAAGTGGATCATAAAGTGAATAATCTCCCTAAGGTGAAATTGCCAGGCTGCAGTTCGGAAGGTCATATGCACCTTCATGTTTGCAGGTAGCCTCTGAAAAGCACCTGTGGCTTCTCTGGTCTATTCTTCTTCCCACATTAGACTTGCAGCAAACAGGCAGCCCAGTCATACCTTGTTGAGGCCATTTGGTGCAGAAGTGCCAAAATGCGTCGAAGCCGCTGGAAATATCCTCAGGTAAAGGGATTTTTGTCTCCTTCACCCAAAGAAAATTCAGGCCTTGCAATGGGGCTTCTCACCCACCCCTCACAATAACAAAATCAACATTATTTAAGTTAAAAAAGTGTGTCCCGTATTGATTAGTGAAACTATGCTAGGGCAAAGAGGAACGGTTATTCTTTCCTTGCTAAATATAAGAGGAGCACCACTTAGAAGTGCCTGCATATCCAATTAGCATGGGTAACTGTATTATGGCATGTGTATATGGATGCCCAATCTTGAATCATATTCAAATGTACCTCCTACAATTGTATTTTTGGTCATGAAGGTTTTGACACTCACTGACAGCACAATCCTATTCATGTTTACTCATAAAGTAAGTCCCACTGTACTAATCGGTGCTTAATCCCAGGATAGAAGGTACAGGATTGCAGCCTGATTCAGTTGCCATGATGGGGTATAATATTTATGGAAATTCCAAGTGTTCAGGCAACAAAGCTGTCAAAAGTCCACCTTCTATAGGCAAAGGGAAAAATATTATTCGGATGAGATGAAAACCTTAGGCAGGCACAAAAGATACTTATGACCTCCTTAATAAAAAATGCCCTTTCCTCATAGCCAACATGCTGTCCCACCATATTTTCCTAGCCCTGCATGGTCTTGCACTACTTTATCTGTTCTGCCTGCTCTAGGATAGGATGTTGCACTGCTGAGTTGGTGCAAGCCTTCAAAGCAGCCACACTGGCTCATGAGTAGCTAAAAATGTGCTTGCTGGCATGTTTGCAACACTCTGAGACAGGGTGGGTTTGGCTGCGCCAGCTTAAGCATGAATTTTGATTGTGCTTCTAGTGATTTAATGGCAATGGCAACATTTGAATAACTTTTCGCCATTATGCTGTAGTAGCTCAGATTCTCATAATTAGGAAGACAAGAGTTTAATTCGCACATACCTACCTATCTAATTCTATACCTATACATGTCAAGTAAGTATAGTATATAAGCCAAGGTATATTTAAAGGCCTGCTGTTTCTGTAAGCAGCAGTGCTTTTTTAAACAGAGAAGTCTATACAGAATTTGTAAGACAGAAAACAAAAATAAGGTAACATTAAATGGAGCCTTTCACTTCACACTTGCTACCTTTTGAGATGTGTATCTATTTTTGATGCCAAGGAGATAAATAAAGGGGAGTCAGCAGATGTTTAAATTCTGCAAAGATGCAGAGAACCGTACTTTCACTTCAGCACAGCACCAGCAGTATATATCAGTTTGACAGTGAAAGGACATTCTAATTCCATCAGTAATAACCTAGGGAATGACACTTTGAGAGCATGTCAGGTTCTGGAAACACGTTAATTACAATGCTTGCCGTGGTATTTTCTATTTGATCAACACCACTAGGCCTTTTATCTGACTTCCTCTATTACTATAAGTGTTCTAGTCTCAAACTATCCATAGTGTTAATCACAAGCATTTTTTCTCTGACCTTTTTTTCTTTTTTTAACTAAAAAAAAGCTACTCAGACCTAGGGTTGAGCACCCATATTTTTTCATGCAAACTAGAAGGAGGGGGGACTCAGAGGTAGAAGCATGGAAGAGAGAAAAAAGTTAAGGTCCCTTCCCATTTGGGAGACACATCGGAGCAGTTATAAGGAGTGCCACCTTGGGTAAGCCTTCAAACATAACTGGAGCTGTGTTCAGATTGCATCTGGAGGGTGATCTGATGACTGGGGAGGCTGTGCAAATCCTCTCCAGGCTCCAGAAGGCCTTTTGACATGTCTGGGAGGCCTTAGAATGAATTTTTCAGGAAAGCTATGCCACCGCACAAATATGCGCCAGCCTCCTCACCACAATGGGCATGGGAATACAGGTGAGTTGAGCTGGCCTAAATAGGTTAGGATTGTGCCCCGAGAGTGCAAATGAGAGTGCCCCGAGAGTGCAATAGGTTAGGATTGTGCCCCGAGAGTGCAAATGAGAGTGCCCCGAGAGGGCAAAAATATTTAAGATATTTCTGCCCAATGTTGCATATACCTGTATGAAACAGGAACAAATGTGTACACCTGTGGTTCAGGTAGAAATGGGTTAACCATATTGGGATTTGTTTATTTTAGCTTCCTTTACATTTTCCTTTCCAATCCTTTGCAATTTCTTCTTTTGACTTGTCAGATGATCCATGGCTTATCCTTATTATATTATTTCCCTGGTGGTTCCAAAACCTTACAACCTATTTTAAACTATTTACATTTTTACTGATTTTCCAACTTGTTCAAGTTCACTGAGACAGGAGCAGGTTTTCCATGTCTCACTAACTGTCACAGGGCACAATCATAACCTATTTAGGCCTGTGCAATTTACCTGTTTCCTTCTTCCTGTGGTGGCCTGGGAAGATTGGTGTATATCTGTGCACTGACCAATTCCTCCCAGGAGAGGTGCAGAACTGTCTTTTGTCACACCCCAGGCCAGCATGGGACTTGTGTTGGCCTTACTGGGAGTCAGGATTGCGCTGACATTTCACTGTTTCTCACCCCCACCCCACTTGGATTTTTGGGGAAATCGCCAAGATTTTTGGAGTACCTGGGAACAGAGTTTTTTCCAGGAAAGCCTCAATCTGTCTGGATTCCCAAGCTTTGGGTGAAGGCATCAACACATACACCAGTTTCCCCTGGTTTGCACAGTAAAGGAAGGAAAATGAAAGGAAAGGAACTAGATGCTAATAGGCACTATGACTCAATTGGCTGTCCTTATACAAGATTCCCATTAGCACATATATACCTTACGCAGTTTATATCCATATACAGTGGTGCCTCACATAACAAATTTAATTCGTTCTGGAGGCATGTTTGTTACGTGAAATGTTCTTTACGTGAAGTGGATTTTTCCATAGGAAATAATGGAAACTCAGATAATTGGTTCCACAACCCAAAAGTATTCATATAAAAATATTAACTGGATGTAAAAATGATGACAAAACACTGGTATAGAATTCAAAACATGCATTCAGTGTGCATGATCCTACTTAGGCTGAAATCCTAAAGACACTTTCTTGGGAGTAAGCCCCATTTGAACACAATGGGGCTTACTTCTGGGTAGACATGGTTAGGAGGCTGCAATCTAAGGGCGCAATCCAGAGTAACTACGGGGAGTCCTTGCTCTGGTGTAAGAACAATTTACTCTGGACTGCAATATGAATTTCCCATAGGTTTTCACTAGGTAGTGCAGTAACTACGGGTGCACGTAATGTCTCTTAGGTGCTCCCGTAGTTACTCTGGATTGTAGGGTATGACATTTTCAAAGCTCCCAGCTCTTTCCTTCTCTCCATCCTGAGCCTCTCTCCCCCCTGCTCCCTTCTGGCTAGCCCTGAGCTGCTTCCCTCTTCTCCACTGCTGTTCTCTCCCTCTGCCCAGGGGATGCCCAGCCACAGGAGGAACAGCGCGGAAGTGTTGCTTTCGCTATGGGCAGGCACATTAGACAGCCCTGACCCTTTAAAAAGGGCTGCCGGCCAGCACATCTGCCCCA
This sequence comes from Cryptoblepharus egeriae, assembly GCA_030015325.1. Taxonomy (NCBI): domain Eukaryota; kingdom Metazoa; phylum Chordata; class Lepidosauria; order Squamata; family Scincidae; genus Cryptoblepharus; species Cryptoblepharus egeriae. The sequence goes on along the minus strand of JAREYC010000005.1, from coordinate 4,349,171 downwards.
ACTGCCAACGAATGTGTTCTTTACATGAAGCACAGATTGTTACGTGAAGCAGAATCCTAGAGAAATTTTTGTTTGTTACATGGAACATACTTTATGTGAGGCGTTTGTTACGTGAGGAGTCACTGTACCCAGGTTTATGCATGTATTGGAAAATTTCTAGTAGCACAAGAACATGTGGACACAAGAACTTCAAGCTGAAAGGAAAGGACTGCAGGCATAATCTGATTCTCCCAGTTCCACTAACCCTACAATCCAGAGCAACTATGGGAGCACGTAAGAGACATTACGTGTACCCATAATTACTGCACCATCTTGTGAAAACATATGGGAAATTCAAATTGCAATCCAGAGTAAATTGTTCATACACCGGAGCAAGGTATAAGAACTCCCCGTAGTTACTCTGGATTGCTCCCTAAGTGGTGTTATATGAAAAAACAAGAAGCACATCAGTATTTCAGACTCCTGATACAACTCACTGGGCCAGTTGCACATAACATGAATTATGAAGGGTGGCATGCTTGTAAATTGCAGCAAAACAAGAAAGGATTGTAATCCCACATGTTTGGGAAAAGCTACAATTTCTATTCATGCATTCATAAATGTTTCTTGCATGCACTTTTGTACAAAAGGTAACGCACAGAAGAGAAAAGCCTTGGAGAAAAATCAAAATCTGTTGCAATAAGTTTATTTATTTAAAAATGTATACCCATTCTGTGTATGTATAGTCTCTTAATGTACTGTATATAACCTTAAAAAAGAAGGTGCTTTTTATAACAAATAGCATGCAACTAAATACAACAAATAATTTTTTAAAACCTTTTTTAATGTTCTCCATTAAAAAAAGATCAGTAAACCTCTACATGGGAAACTTTCCTCTGAAACGTTTAGTTTATATCCAGGGGCTTTTGGATGGAAAGGTATGAACAGGCATCATGTGGTTCAGAGACACACATTTACAACCATAATGAAAACAAAACCTAAAATGACAAAGGATTTTGAACATAGCTATATGAAGAAATACAGAAGAGGGACAAAATTTCTTCATCCCCATAACATCCCTGATACCCAGGTATCCATTTATCCCACATCTCTTAACGGGTGATCACCCCAGACTCCTTTTGCTGGGGGCATATTTTACAAACAGCAACACATGCACATATCTGTGCTGTTAATCAAGATATTTGGAAAATAACTATATGGGACAATCCTTAGGGACCCAATCCAAATAAAACGGATACATAAAGCTATTCATGCTTGCTGAATCACAGTTACTAAAGGCATAATATAAATATATGACAAATATTCAGGACAATCCTCAACTCCTACATGAACAAAATTGATGACTGTCCCAAACTTAGAATATATTTATTTTAATTGAGTGGAGCCCAGTTAAAAGAGCACTTTTTAATTTAGATTTAATAACTCTATAAAAAGATAAATCTAGTTGCCATGTAATAAACAGTAATTAATTAGTTAATATCAATTAAATACTAAAAATATTAATTTACATTTAACATCTAACTACTGTAATTTGCTATAGCTATCTTATTAAATGCTAATTAAATTCCTAAACATTCTTACAAGTTTAATGCATTAATAATAGGAACGTAAGTACACACTTACTGTATCTGCACTTCTGAGTTCATTACATGGCAACGAGATTTATCTCTTTTACACTAATTAAATATACTAAGCAAACCTCAGTAACTTTTCTTAACACATACCATAACTGTTTTATTAATTTCAAATTAAATGGCTATTTAAATCTTCTAATCTACAGCTGGCCCAAATAGATTTTTAGGGGATTTTTTTAAAATCCCAGCAGAACAAAGGGGATCTTAATCTTAAGGCTACTGAATATTTTCTACATTTGAAGTTATTATCATATGGGATAGTATGGGTGAAATCCAGAGTAACTACGGGGACTCCTTGCTCCGGAGTAAGAACAAGTTACTCTGGATTGCAATATGAATTTCCCATAGATTTTCACTAGTAGTAACTACAGATGCACGTAATGTCTCTTACATGCTCCCGTAGTTACTCTGGATTGTGTCGTGTGTCTGATTTTTTTTCATTCATTTTTTTAATTGACATTTTGCTGAGCTAATTCTAGCAAAATAAAAAAAAACCAAGTAAAATAGCAATCATATAAATGCTTATTTGGACATAATTTCTACTGAATTACAATGAACTTCCAAAGAAATGTACTCATTATGTACTGTATATTCAGCTGAAAGAAATATGGAATAAAATCTTGAAATAGCTTTAATCTTGTACTCATTTAAAGTAATCTCCAGCATACTCAGCCCAGTCCTGAGCTTCTCAGCACTCACCACAGTAGCAGTGCCAATGTGGCTACAGGTACCAGCAAACATCCAGAAATCTCCTTGGCGGGGAAAGGAATTTTGCTTTTGGCAAGGAAAGTCCCAGTCCTCTGTATTGGCTATTTTACTGGCCCAGACTTGGGAGACTCAAGACAGTATCAAGTTCAGGACACTGTGGAGCAGATCTCAACCAGTCTCACCCCCCTCTGATTTGGAAGCAGACCGTGTGGCTAAGGACAGAATAAAGGCCAGGTCAAATTCCAGAAAAAGGATTGGGGAGGATTGGCGGAGATGAGCCATGTTGTTGCCTATGCACACAAATTGCTCTTGTGGATGACTGAAGCTGATGCAATGTACAGAAATAGCCAGACATCTACCAGTTCTTCAAGTAAATCATTACTGTAATACAGGAGAACTGCAATTCACAATCCTAAAATTGTGCTAGGCTGGCACTAGTTCCTTGAGTTAGCCTGAGACAGTTGCAAGCTTGCCATAAAGCACTTTTGCGCCATCCTGGGTTCAAGATACGCTGGTGCATGGAGGTGCGCCAGCTCGCAGAGGCTGCATCCAGCAGCATAGAGCAGGACCTCTGCACTGGCTGAATTTGGCCAGTGCAGCAATCTGAGGGCATGGGAGAGGGTGGGGAGGTGGCAGGAAGAGGCGTTTTGAATGGGTAGAATGGGTGAAGGAAAGTACTAGGGTCGGAAGGGAGCAGGAGGCACGGCAGGACCTGGCAATATGCCAGATCTCAAGCCTGATCCCCAAGTGGTGTGGGGCAACCTTTAGATGTTCATGTCTGTTTGTCTCTGCTCTGCCTACTGAGGTGAAGAACTGAGTTGACCCATATGGGCTGCAGCAGACTGACCAGGGTAAGACAAAGAGGCTCCTTGCCAAGGCTCCCTGCCAAGGAACCTGCCCCAATGTGGCAGCACCCCCAGCCAACCACTGGATGCAGTGCAAGCCAGTTGGCCTGCCTGATCCAGCATATTTTAGGATTGTGCTATCAGTCTCTGCCCACTATATGGGTTGTACTGCAGCCTCCCCAAGCTGCGAAGGGAGTGAAAGTTGCAATCACAACTCACTTCCAGTTTATGAAAGTGGAACTGGGTCTTGATCACAACTTTCACTCTCTGCAACTTTGGGGGTCCTTCCGAGGCTAGTGGCAGGCTTCTCACACCCGTCAGAAGCTACTGCACACTGGGTGCAAGCCCTTGTGTCCTTCAATAGTATGAACCTTGTGATTATATAGCTGTCTCTCCCCGCCCTGCTCTTTTTGTGGAGATCTAGTCTAACCCAAGTTTAACTGGCTTGGACGTTGTGATGCCCTCATTTGAGAACAGCTGCTCTAGACTGAGAGACAACCAGTGTCTCATACAAGCAAACTGCCTTCTTCAGAATTAGACAAATAATGGATGAAATATTGTGTAAACTGCACAGGTCTCTCGTGGGCTTGGGCAGTCCTATTTGGAGCTGCTAGGGATTGAACTAGGGACTCTTCTGCATGACAAACATGATTTTTCACAGCATAACAAATTACCACAATTTAAATGGCAACCATTCTTTCTAGAACTGTTCTTGGTTTAATTCTAAGCTACAATTGTGCTGTTTTTATTTGCAATATAAATAAATGTTTATATTAAATGTTTATATTATTGGGCTGTGGGTGGCACAAGTGGTTAAGTCACTGTGCCTGTTAACCAGCAGGCCAGGGTTCAAGACCCAGGTCGGCCCCACAAGATAGGGTGAGCTCCTGTCCTTAGCCCAGCTCTGCAGTGCCAGCTGGATCCAATCGTATTGGCTCTGCCTTTCCATTGGACTAATTCAGTGGCGTGGAGAGGGGGGATTTGCTGCTTGGATAACAGCCTATCCTCCATAACAATCTAACCCAGGCTTTCATGCTTTGCATGCAGCATATACAGCGCCGAGCATTATACCATAGTCTTCCAAGACTGACGGAGGCCTGCTTTTAAATAAATGTTTATTTTGTCTTGCATGGTGCAAGTTCTGCTTTTGTGTGTTTGTGTGAGTGTGCGTGTGCGTGTGCACACACATATACACTTAACCAAATAACTTATGCAAAACTGTTATGTTCCTTTTAGCTCAAAGCTTTCAGGATTTTCAGCAGATGACCTCTGTAAAATCAGAGATTCGGCAATGTAGTCGTTTGTAGTGCCTGCCAAGTTCTAGGCGTATGCCAAGATTATGTCCTGGAATGATTTCTTGGAAGATAGAAAGAAAATATATCATAGACTGCATGTATCAAGATGATTTAGTATTGTGGATCTTTACACATTATGATGGGGGCTGTCATAAAGACCGGAGCCCACTGAGTAGCTAAAAATGCACATTAGCTATTAACCTTCCCCCAGCCGATCAACTTTATTTTGCAGCCTTCCCTCAAAACCATTAGAATACCCTGAAGAAATAACTTTCCAATTAAAAAGGATCTCAGAGAACAAAGCCATTTTATCTCTGACTCCTGGTGTTCTTTATTCCAATAATTTAAATTGGAATTGATTTTTCAATTTAGCCGTTGACTTGCTATGGACACACAGCTGAAAAGGCCGAGTGGAATTGCAGGGCTAAAATATTTGTCTTTGTGATGCACTTCTCATAAATTCACAGGCACTTGAGTCTTCCCCCTCCCTTAATGCATTTTCTTCTTTTTGCTGCTGCTAGCTTAGAGAGCAGCTTTTTAGCACAGCATGAGCAAACGGAGAAAACACGTTGACTATGACCTCAAGGGCCCCATATACTGTTCTCCATTTAATTGTTACATCTAGGGAAAATCGAATGAATAGATACAGCATATCCAAAGTTATAGTTGTTCCTCAAAGATTGAAAATGTGTTGTATAATTTATGATTCCATTTCTTTAAAAAGGGGAGATAGGTAGGAAAGGGGCACCTTGTTTTCTCTACCACACATTCCTTTTCTCTTCTATGTAAACATTAGTCCTTGTTTTATTATTTCATTGGCAGCATTATTTAACACTGTGATTGATTTTCTTGTGCAACATAGTAATTTTGCATTAAGGCTTCAAGGATTAAATAACCTATCAAAAGATAAGTGATCCATTATATCCCTGGTAGACACAAGTTGAAACCACACCTTTGGTGCTCTAATTGCTTTTCAGTAGAAATGCTGCTAAAAACAATTTGTCCAGGTCACAGTATGTTGCTGTACTATGAATCAGATGTACCACTTCCCCCTCTAAGTTCTTCTACACCTATTAATATAGAATAGCATTCTGTATGATTCTGTTTGGATGCAATAAGCATTTCACAGGCTAACCACCAAAAGATAATTATGGGTGTAATCCTAAGCGATTTAGGCCAGCCAGACTCATCTGTCTCCCCATGGCGTTGGGAGGTTGGAACATGTCTTTATATGCAGTCAATCCCCAGGAGTTGATCAAAAGTGCTTTATGGCACAAAAGTGTTTTGTGACTCGCAGGCCAGCGCGGCACTTGTGCTGGAACTTGTGTCGACCTAACTGGGAGTTAGGATTGCAGCCTGTGTTATACATGCATGTTTATGAGTCCCTCAGTGTTAAAACACTTAGATGAAAATTTCATTGATGGCCATTGTATCACCAAACCACCTCCTGACTAGCAGTGTAATCCTATACATCTTTATTCCAAAATAAGGTAAAGGCCAGGCAGGGGAATTCCATGGCTTTCTCCATCTGGAAGGGGAGAGGAGAGGGAAAGTGACCAAATGCCGAGCCCCAAATCCCCCCCGCAAGTTCCCCAAAATTCCTGTCATCCAAGTCAAAATTCCTACCTGGTTAAAAAAATGTAGGCCACCACAAAAATGTAGGACAAATGTAGGACATATTAAAATAAAGCAAAAATACTCGTATTGGTTTCCTGTACTTTTCAACACTTTTAAAATTGGAAACCTTTTAACATGCATGATTCTGACCCAGACATGTAAGACGCTCTCAAAGCAGTTTGTAGCAACACAAGACATGCAAGTTACTTCAACATACATGATTCTGATCCAGACTTATAAGACGCCCTCAAAGCAGTTTGCTACAACACAACACATGCAACTGATTTCAACATTCATGATTCTGACATATACATGTAAGATGCCCTCAAAGCAGTTTGCAGCAACACAACCCATGCAAGGGGAAGAGGGGTGGAATCAGCTTAAGAAATGGGGATGAGTACCACTCTCTAGAGTCGGTCATGACTAGCAGGATAACCTGCTGGGAACACCTTTACCTTTTTATATGTCTATCTATGTAGGGGAAGGTTTGGATTCACTCCTGGGTAACTTTTGCAATAGTTGCTGTGCTTGAGGTAACGGATGAAACATGAGCAACTGATTGGATGGTCCCTCAATACAACTAAGGCCCCAATCCTATCAAATATTCCTGCACTATTCCATGAGTGCTGGAAATTAGGATAGAATTGGTCTTTCAGTCCAGTTCCTGGCAGCCATATCAAACGTTATTCAAGGAATAGAAACAAAAAAGTCATAATGACAACAAAAAATCATCTCAGTAGTGCATCCCTCCTTTAGGTGTTGTATTATCATACAGAAAAGACATGCACTCACACACATCTACATCTAGATCAGCGTTTCTCAAAGTGGGGGTCAGGACCCCTTCGGGGGTCGCCTAGAGCTTTCCTGGGGATCGCCTAAAGACCCCTGGTGCAGGGGGCCAGGTCAGGCTTGCCAGACCTCCGGCTGTAGGTGCGCCAGCACTGGGGCTGACAGCTTCAAGGCCCAATCCTATGCATGCCTATTCTGAAATAAATCCCACTGTGTTCAATGTGTGCATAGAGCGCACATTTCATTTGTAACAATGAAAATACATCTTGCATATTGGATATTTACATTACGATTCATAACAGTAGCAAAATTACAGTTATAAAGTAGCAACGAAAATAATTTTATCTTTGGGGGTCCCCACAACTTGAGGAACTTATAAAGGGGTCACAGCGTTAGGAAGATTGAGAACCACTGATCTAGATAGATATTTATCATTGTCTGCTTGAGTAAGGATACATTGTGATGGTCAATCACATAGTGTTTGATACCATTATTATTTGGGGTTCCACCAAGTGATGAGGATGGCATCTAGCACCTGGACTGATAAGATAGAGCAGCTCCATGAATTTGGCCATTCCTAATTTAACATAAAGTCATGTTCTTAAGGAGCTTGTGTTTACAATGTGCCCAATGTGTTTTAAACAAGATTCATGTAATGCAAACTTGTGTTAGAGTACATGCATGACAATGATTCCATTGCACACTTCAGCACAGCGTGCCAAGACAGAAACCAAACAGGGCTTATTAGCAGTGAGTGCTAAGTGTGTTGGGGAGAGGGAAAAAGATCCTCAAAAATGAGATCTAGAGGGAAGCACAGAGCAGAGATACAGTGAAGTCACTATGTCTGGCTCCCCCTGACTCTTAACATCTATTTGCTTTGCTTTGTCAAAACATATGAAAAATCATTAAAGTGTTTTAATAAATGTCTGGTTTTCTTACTCATTCATCTTATAAATATTAATTAGCCATGGATCAGGCAATTAAAGTTTAATCAATTTGCACTAATTAGCACCACATACTTGCATAAAAAGATAAAGCCAACTCCTGCATCTGGCTGTTATTTGCAGTTTTTGTCAAGTGCTGATGAGTTTAATCTTGAAGAGAAGATTAAGAAGAAAAGAAGAAAATAAGTCAAGAAAGTAGTGTTAATTTTATTAAAGCTTCAATCAAACTGCCTCTCATGAGCTGCATGGGAACAATGCTAGGCAGCCTTTTCATTTCCTATTAAGCTCATTTTGAAAACTCAAATACAAATGATTACCAGTCCATAATCCAGACTCAAACAAATTGAGAAACGCTGTTGAACCACTCAAAATATCTAGCAGCCCATAATTTCTAGATATCTTCACCTTTTCAATATCTTACTTGCTCACTAATGGCTGCAGTCTTCCAATTGTGACAAAACATCCATTGGATGGATCCAAAACATCCATTGGATGCTCAACTTTGGGCTAATGTTTTGCTACAATTCTCTTTAAAGCCTGATTTAAAGAATCCTTTGGTCTAGGTGAGCTGTACTGGTTGACAGCAGGTTGCTGAAGACACATAGGGTGCAATCCTATAAACACTTTCCTCAGAGTAAGGCTGCAATCCAGACTTACTTCCATCCACACTTGGGCTGCCCTATCTATTACTGGGATGGCCCAAGTCCAAGATGGGACAGATCAGTTATGCCAGAAAAGGCTTGGGGCAGCCTAAGACAACATAGACAACATTCAGCACTGCCTACAACAGAGCAGTTATGCTAGATCTAAAGCCGGTTTCCCAGGCAGAAGTTCCCTCTTCCAGGTCCTCAGAGTTATACCACCTCAGGAGCAGGTATAGTAATGAGTAGACCCATAGGGGTTCATGATAAGGCAGAGTAAGAAAGACCGTGTTGACCAAAAAACGGAGTTCTTGGCCAGCCTAGCTGCAACCCCTGCCTCTCAACTTCAGAATATGGCACAACTACAGCAGTCCACTAACCTGGGGATACAGCAGGCCACTCCAAGAAGCACCTTGTATTCACCGTAGACTGTACTGGCGTCTCATCAGGGGCTCCTTCTAAGGCAGGCACTGAACACCTGTTCCTTGTTCAGTGTAATCTGAGGTGGGTCTCCTCGGGAGCAAGCTCTTCCCAGTTGCCACTGACTTGGTGCCTACGGAGCATGCCCAGGCTTGCTGATTCTCTGGATTCAGCATAACTTTCTCCTCTGGGTTCAGAATAGTTGGGGCAGCCCAGATAGGGCACTCCTCACTGCCCTAACTCTAGATTGTGCCCTTACTCCCATAGAATGCAATGGAACTTACTTCTGAGTAGACATGCTTAGGATTCCAACCATGTAGAATCTCAGCCCAAGAATTCAGGTAGATTGTCTGATTCTTATTCAGCAGCTCTCACAAACATGGCTCAAAATTATGCCCAGAATTATGCCACCAAGTTTTTTATATGACTGGACCCAAACGCATATCAAGGAGATGGCAATGGGAGTGTCATTCAAAAGTATAATCAACAGGTTTTGTAAGAGGTAGTAAGTCAACATATATCACATAAAATACGGTAAGTCAAAACATATCAACATAGCACAGTCTCAAGCCTGCTGTGATAAAGCCAACATTCAAATTCTTGTTATGTGAAATTGGGGAAACTTTATCTATCTATCTACAGTATTTATAGACCGCTTTTCAACTAACAAGTTCACAAAGCGGTTTACAAAGAAAATGGAAAAATAATAATAGCTAATGGGTCCCTGTCCCAAAAGGGCTCACAATCTAAAATGCGAAAAAAGAACACCAGCAGAAGCCACTTGAACAGACACTGCTGGGTTGTGTAGGGCCAGTTACTTTCCCCCTGCTAAATAAAAGAGGAACACCCACTTGAAAGAGTGCCTCTTGCTCGGTTAGCAGGGAGCTAACCTTTATTTTTTTTATTTCCTAGGAGGTAACATATATGCAGAGAGGGTGATAGAGTATTTTGTTTTCATTAATGCAAATATTATAAATTCTTACCTGTAGTCTAGCCAACTGGAAATTTTTCAGAAATTCTTTTGCTGCTGAGGATCATCAGAGGGGGTGAATGATTTTGCTCTATTAACCAAGAATAATAAAATGATTGGTGCTGCAAAGGAACCAAATGGTGATATAATTTAAAGTATAATCTCCTGCAAAGAGGGAGTTGCTTATGCTGCAAGCTAGCATCTTTAATGGAGAGCTACATTGTAAGAGGAATTGGAAAGGGACAAGGTGACTCTCCAATACAACCACATGCAAGATCCCCTCTATGTAATCTTCCCACTTCTGAACTGGCAACTGGGTGACAAATAGTATGTGTTAGGAACTTTTTTGCCCACTTTCCTGCTTCAGGCAGGGGGTTGGACCAGATGACCTACTAGGTCCCTTCCAACTCTAGGATTCTATGATTCTAGGATATTGTATTTAATCCAGCAACTTCTTGAAAGCAGGATAATTTGTATATCAGTCAATAGTCAGAATTATTCCAACTTCGTACATGGGGAACCAAGCTGTAGAGGTGACTTGCCTAAAGTCCTATGGTCTTGCATTCCAGTAGTGCAGGGTACCTTCTAGCACATCAGAAGCCAGATGGGGGAAAGGATTGGGCACTTAACGAATTAATAAGACTAGAAGCATCAACTTCTTGGATCATGCTAATTCTCTTAGCTACTACTCACTCCATTGGTCCTTTGTGCCCTGTTGAATGCAACTGGAGCGAAGTTGTTAGACAATAACAACAGTGACACAACTAGAATGGTATCTGTATTACAGCACAGTTACTCATTCTGACCAACAATTAAAGTGTGGTTAATTTTACCACTGAGGAATACTACTGTGTCAGCTGGGTCCACACAATCTGCAGCATTTAAAAGAAACATGTGTGTGATAAGAAAAGATCCCTTAAAAGACTGCTTTTGAACTTATGCGTACAAGCTTAAAAAAAGTTCATGCTGTGGAATTTGAGGCTTTTGCAATATAAATGACTTGTTGCTGAACAAATGAGGCTGCCAATCCACTGTTTTGTAATTATAAAATATAATGTGATAACAAAAGAAAACAAACTGCTTGTTAAAGCCTATTCATATGGCTGACAAGTTTTACAGGGAAATGAAAATGTATATTTAATCACTCAGAGTGCAATCCTAAGATTTTGCTGGGCCAGCGCAAGTCCTGTGTGTCAATCCAGGATGGACACAAATGTGTCATAAAGCATGCTTGTGCCTTCCTCCAAATAAGCTGAGCTGGCACACAGAGGTGCACCAGCCCATGGAAGCTGAATTCAGCCTCCACAGCTGGCTTGGATGGAGACCTTTGCACCAGCGGAGCTCTTCCAATGCAGAGATGTGAGAGAAGCAGGGAGAGAGTGGGGAGGAGGTGTTCCCAGGCTGGGAAAGAGGGCAGGGAGCAGGAGGTTGGCAAGGGACCTGTCAATATTTCAGATCCCAATCCTGTTTCCCAGGAAGTGCTGTAAGGTATGGCACTAGAGTTTGACTTAATGGTCATTTTGAATTGGTGCTCCTTTGTTGATGTCTTTAATTTGATGCTTTATTCACTTCAGCCTAACCTAACCACGCAAAATTATTACCAAAATATATGGGTCATATATCAGCCCCAAGTTTGTTTGTTTGTTTGATGATGAGATACCAGCCATTATTCAGTGAGAAAGTAGGGCACTGAAAAACATTGCCATTTCTGATCTCTCAACAGTGGAGCAAACAGTCACAACGGAGAAAGGTGGACAAAAAAAGTGGATAAAAAAGCTCATAGGGTGGACAAAATCTTGTTCCAGCAACTGTGCAGGCCCTTTCTAAGCAAACCTGTCCTCAGTAAGTGGTACAGTGTAGCTGGGGCAGCAAATCAGCACCTTCCACCCCATCTTGCTGTTCTGCCACTATGGACAGATATTCCTCAGGACTTGCCTGGTTCTTTAATCAAAATAGGAAAATTTATTGCTGTTAGATTACTCCATCATCATAGCTCATCAAAATAGGAAATGTGAGGCACAAATAGGATCACTGCAGTGTGCTTCTCATTTCCTGCTTCATGTAAAGAGTCCATGTGGGAGAAAGATCACTGTTTTCCAATTATCTTATGGATAGCTTATGGATCTGGCCCCCTTGCCACCTTCTCACTATTTCCTTCCTGCTCTTGGAAGGAGGAAGGCAGCCTGTTGTGCTCCAAAGATCAGAAAGCAGCAATCCTGTTCCACTTACCTGGATCCTTTCTTCACAGGGCCCCGCCTGAACTCCCAGTGGAAATGCCAAACATAGAGGGTTTGCCCCCAGCAGCCTTTATTTCCTGCTTTGATTCAAAGCCCCGAATAGCTCTTTACTTCATGTGGGTTCTTTAAACTATGCACAAAAGACTGAGCACATCAGACATGATCTGAACATCCCTTATATTACATCCTTTGATCTGAGGAAGGATCCAAATACGGAAAGCAGATTCGGATGCTGGTGGTGCGATAGTTGTGCTATTAGATTACCCTATTCCTTCATCTGCCAGCTATTGAACACCCTGTAAATAGGAGCAATTACTACTCTGACCTCAATTCCTATCCAGTGTATCCAAGGAGATTCTTAACATTTGCTATACCTTGCAAACCTTACAATAAAAGGTCCACGGCTAAGGAAGGAATTTGGAAGATCTCAGTTCAATAGTGTTAATAGACAGGAGCACGTGTCATTTCAGGGAACAATATTAGGAATGTGTGCTAAAAACACTTTCATTTTGGGAGCTCTCATTCACTTACATTCAATTTAGTTTCTATAAATATCTTTCCAATTAGAGATTACATAATAATATTGGTCCGATAGATACTTAGAAGTTTTTTCTTCTTTTCTTAATGATGCTGTCACACACAAAAAAGTGGCAAAATAGGTTCTTCCACTAGAATGAAATGAAAAGATCTGTATATACTTATCAGCAGGGCTTTTTCTGGGGGTACTCACAAGTACTCAGTACCAGCACCTTTTTCCACCTGCCCCCCAACATCTAATTAATACAGTAATTAGTCATATGGGGATGACCTGTTGTGATACCAGCACCTTTTTTCCCCAGAAAAAGCACTGTTTATCAGTAACATTCCTATGAAATATTTTTTATGTGTAAATACTCTACCAGTTGTGGGTTTCAGGGGGTTCTCACAGTTCTATAGAACACTTTGCTAATGACCACCTGGTTCTGAGACCCGTTACTAATGAGACATAGAACCTGTTGTTAATTTAGGTTATTAGGACATTGAACCTGTGGTTAATTTATTTGAATCTCACCACTGACTTTCACCGTGTGCCAGCTATATCATTTAGGCATTTTCAAATTACGTTTAATTGATCAAAAGAAAAATGTAACATTGAAAACAACAACAACAACACAACATGCATTTTATACCGCACTTTTTATTTACTCCCATGTCTAGCAAAAAGACTCACCATACTTCTGACATATTTTACTACCTTAAGTGAGTGAAGCTATCTGTATTAAAGTGCATATGCAAATAAATTACCAAGCCTATGCCTCCAACTCAAGTTCTTTAAATATTTCTGTCAACCTGACTCCATGGTACCTGCAATTATATGCAACCTTATGATATAGAAAATCAATTGTCAGTATTTGACCATGTGGATTTTTTAAGTGTAATGTGCATTTTAATAGCTGACACACTGAAATCAATCCTTATAAAAATATTTCCATTGCATTTATCTTATCAGTTCTATGTCATTTTATTGCTGTTAGCTTACCCCATCATCATAGCTAATCATCATTATGCATCAAGTGCTACAGTATTGTTTTCACACTTCGTGTGCCAATAACTTTGTAGCATTATGTTTATGGCACCGATAAACCACCTCAGATTGTTTTATGGAAATGATGATACAGTGTTGGCTTCAAAAACATACAAAATAAACCATTGGTTTCCAAAGTGATGGGGAATGACCCACCACTGGGAAACAAAACTGGGCCTTTCTCCCTTAAGGGGAGTGGTGCAATAATGGGTGTCCTGACAGTGTCACAGTGATCGTTGTGTGTGGGAACTCAGGGGCTTCCATACCTGGAGGTCCGTCTGGCCTTGGGGAGTGTCTGGGAGGCTTACAGTGACCTTTGTGGGTTTGCTGAATGCTGAATACAACTGCAGAAGGGGTGCTGCAGAAGGTGGTGCTGGGCTTCCCATGCCTCTGGGAAGCTGGCTGCATGCTATGAAGAGTCCAAGCAAGCCCCTGTGCCATTCAATAGCAGCATGATCCTGGTGATCATGTAGCTGTTTTCCCCTTTCCTGGCCCATTAAGGGATCTCCTTGGGCCTTCCCAATCCAGAATACTCAGTTTGGGTATCAGAACATTTCCTGTTTTTGAGCAAACAGAGTAATTTTCAGCACCAGGGAGGCAGAGGGGGCTGTGGGCTTCCTGGTCCTTTCACAAGGCCGGCAGGACCCCCACTCCCTGTTAGCCCCTGGAGGCCACGATTGCGGCAATGCTTTCAAAGGATCCCCCAAGCTCTGTCCCCACAGGCACCTGTGGTCACAAACTCCAAGTAAGACTTTGGAAAACTCTGCATAGCTATAAAATGGAAACCTCTGAAATTAAATATATAGTTTGGATAGATCCACACCGCTAATTAGAACAAATAAACTAATTAATCCAGTGGCTTAGATTGAATGACTTTTCTATGAATGTGTGAATGGGATCCACTGAAAATTATTGTTTCTACCTTAACTAGTGTTTCAGTTCTGAGTTTGATCTTCAGTGGTTGTTTTACACATGCAAGTAATCGCTTACTTGCAAAGAATCACTTTTGTTTCTTTTGTAATCACTTGATTTTACAGTCCCAAAAGTCATGCACTTATCATTGCCTCAGTTTCAAAACCGAGGATGTGACAAGGTTATGATATATAACAGGCAGTGATAGGCTTCAAAGAAATTAACAACCGGTTCTCTGCCCATTTGGCAGCCGCTTTTAAATGGCTATTTTTAAACTTTATATGTCCTATCTCTTGTTAACAACTGGTTCTACAGAGTAGGTGCGAACCTGCTGGAGCCCACCACTGATAACAGGTGATTTGGTTGTTTCTATTCCTCCCTATTTTAACACCCTCTGGAAAAATATTAAAGACTATTTTACAAGGCGCTGAGTTACCCTACAATCCAGAGTAACGACGGGAGCATGCAAGAGACATTACGTGCATCCATAGTTACTGCACCACCTAATGGAAACCTATGGGAAATTCTTATTGCAATCCAGAGCAAATTGTTCTTACACCGGAGCAAGGACTCCCCGTAGTTACTCTGGAATGCACCCTTTGTCTGCCAACTTTGTTATTTTACTTTGCTTCTAATTGTATAAAAATTGACTTGTTTTTGTATTGACAGGTTTTGCATAGAGAACATCAATTCAGAATTTTGTTGTCACATTTAAATCTCTGCTGAGTCTTCGTAAAGGCAGGCAAAATGTACAGAGATTTCCTCCCATATCTTGATAATGTGACTGGAGAAAGTGAAATGAGCACTTGAATAAATTAATCATTTTCCACATAGTGGAAACAATACCATAAGATCTCTGTGTTGCCAGCTCCGAGTTTATGCACATAAAGCAGTAAATATTTCACCTGTCAGTGAGCTCAGGGCAGAGAGAAAAGAAAATACAGGCATGTAAGACTTTAATGTTACATTCAGCTGGACGGCTCTCTCAGGATCAATACAATGCTTTCTGGTGATGTATTATCAGGTGAAAAAAAATCTGTAGAAATAAATAAGAGAAATGGGAGATTCATTCAGAGGTGTTGGGGATGCAGCAGTCGCAATGAATGATAAGCATCCACAACACCACCCAAATTCCAAGACCAAGATCAGTGGCAGCTGCAGGGTTTTTAAGTTGATGGAGCTGTGTTTTAAAAAAATCAGACAAAAATCTTATTTCCTCAGATGTGGATTTATATCAATGAACAGATGAAATTGTGTCAATAAACATCTGTAAGGGGTGATATGATCCCTCTCCGAAGTGAAAAATGAAATATTAACCTCTATCCAAATATCTTCATCAATGGAGAGAGGAAGCTGCTTGCACATATGGGGGGGGGGTATGAACACGTTTTCTGGCTGAAGTTGTAATTTAGAAACTAAGGATCAAACTAGATGTTAACTTAAGTATGTAACTTACAGTGCAATCCTGACATAGGCCAGAGAGAATGGCCTAGCTGTGGCAGCCTAAAGTAGGCATATCCAGAGCTGACACTGACACCAAATCCATAGGGCTCAGAGGTCTTTAGGCTGAGGGATCTTCAATCTTTTTTTCATAAAAACAAATTATGACTGTGTACTATGATTCAGACAGGGACCATGGTGGGCAAAACCAACAGTTTCACGCACCCCACCTATTCACCATGTCGGGCTGAAAGGTCTGACATGGAGCTTCTCCATCAGCGTGAGCAAAATAACCCATGCAGAGCTGAGTAGCCCAATGTAGGTCCTGGAAATTTCCCTGAAGGGACCTCTGCCAGCCTCTGCAGGGCCACAGGATGAGTTAGCTTTTGGCATCACTTCACCTAGAGGTGCTTGGGCTGTTAGGACTGGGCTATCCATATCAAGCATGAATGCATGTGAAGACTGAAATTTTCACTTGTCAGAAACCATTGTGTTTGATTCACATTGGTGACAATTTGAATTAAAGAGATGCTTTGAAGGCCAAAAGGGGCGCAACGTGTTTTCCTCCCTATACTTTGCATTGAAGAATGGGTGACTGAGGGATGCTCTGCCCCAACCCCCCAAACCTGGAAGCGTGAAATTTGAGGAGGGTGTTCCTTCTACACATACACACATGTGTGTGAATCCAGCCAATTTGGTGCTAAGTGCCTGGTGCACCGGGAGATGTTGTTCAGAGGGAGGGGTTGCACTGGGAAAGATGTTGCACATGGTGGGTGTTGCACATGGGGAGGTGATGTACATTGGGGAGGTGTTGTGCATGGGGGGCTGACACACATAGGAGGTGGATGCGCATGGGGGATGAATGCACATGGGGTGGATGTGCATGGAGGATGTTGTACATGGGGGGTTGTTGCACATGGGGGGACGTTGTCCATAAAGGGGATGTACATGGGGAATGTTGCACATGGGGGTGGATGTGCATGGGGGGGTTGATGCGCAGTGGGGGAATGGGATACGGGGGAATTTTACTCCCGCAACACGGGTATGTTTTTTGCTAGTATTTAATATAGTCTACACAGTTCAAACACCAGGGTTTTCTAATCATGCTATTTTTTTAAAATCTATGCATAATTCTTTAAAGATCAGGCTTCTGTTATTATAATGCAGAACTATAACTAGAACTGAATAATTCATTGAATCAATTCTATCCTTTTTCTATATTAACATGTTTGTAGAACCTCACTAGCCTGTTCATTATTGCATATATATGTTTGCCATGGTTGTCAAAAACCCAGTTTTGTCCGGCAGATGCATTGTAAAAAGTTCATTAAAGATATTTTGTTTTGCTGATTAGATAACTTGTATAACTTGTCAACACATGGGTAATTAAAAATTTCACAATCAGATGTACAGTGTGAATATTTGCTTCCATAAGTTAGTTATGCTGACATAATAATAATATAGAAGCATCTTGAGCATGTCCTGTTCCTCTTCCAGAACGTATGGTCTGTGTGACCTAAAGGAAAAGCATATGAAGTGTGGTAATACGAGTGCCATTGAATTAAATTAAGATGGATAAATAAATAGCCTATTTCTGTCCAATATGTACCTGATTTAGCTAATGATCATTTTGGAAACAGCCATTTTAGCCTGCATTAATAAAACCATAGATTCCAAGCTGTGAAAGGTTATTTTGCTTTACTCTACACTAGTTAGATCTCAGCTGGAGTAAGTACTGTGTCAAATTCTAGGCACCTCACTTTAAGAAAGATGTGAGTTTAAAGGAGAAGAAGGGAATTATCTGGAGAACAAGTCCTAGAGAACAAGTTCTGGAGAACAAGTCCTATGAGGAAAGGTTGAGAGAACTTGATATCCAGCTTGGTGAAGAGGCGGCTTGGAGAAGAGAAGGAATATGACAGCACTCTTCAAATATCTGAAGGGCTATCATTTCATGTTTCAGGGTAAGCGAAGAGGGGGTATGTTTTGAATTGATGCGCTTTGACCATTAGGGGCTCCAGGTGTTGGGTACCCTGCACAACCCGTCACAGGACTCCCCGATGCTTAGAATGTTTAAATAGAATGAAAAGCACTCCAGTTTCCAGGAGAAGATTTGTGATTACTCTTTTTGAAGAATGTAAGCATTGGAAAACCTTTGGCTATGCAGAGTTCCCCACACTTCCTAGAGCCTGTGTAGCCCTACCTATGATAAAATACGACAAAGCACCCCCCTTGCCACCTTGAACAATGTTGAACATCCCACACATAGACCTACTTGGGGAGTAAATCTCCCTAAATCTTTGAGAACTGAAAGCAAAATATTGCCCGAAGATTTTTTCCTACTATCAAAAAATGGTAGGAAATTGGATTAGATGACCCTTAAGATTCCTTCCAATTCCATGATTACTTCTTCCCTCATTGATTTATAGGTAGATTAGAGTATTTTTAGAGTTTTATAAAGTTCTAGCACATCTTGCAATGAAAACATTTACTGCATAAGCATGATAGCTCACTTTCTGAAGCATTCTGTTCCTGTGTTGTTGATTTGCCCCCTTTTTGCTTTATTTTCTTTATAAGAGAGTGTTTTAGAAGGTTTATTAAAAAGCCACACAAAACTAACAAATCTTCAAAGAAGAAAGAATGTAGTTTGATTTTATCTGCTGTTTGAACCTGAAAAACTTATGACTGTTGCAGGATTATTTTCTTTTTAAATGAGCAAATCTGCCATAAACATCAAAGGAGAAATAAATATATGTAATAAAGAGAATGTTATTTCTTTTTCATTTCTAAATGATTAATTTTGTTTCTCAAAAACTAAACAAGTATTCAAATTCTGGGTACTTAGATACTAAAAAATGCAGGAAGCATAATTTCAATGATTCTGTAGATAGACTCTGCTCCATTAAAAAAGGGAGATATGTTTATCTTAACATATAAACAAACCATCCTTGCTCTTTCTGACATCAGATTTATATATGCCACAGTCCAAGCCTATATTCAGCAGAAATCTCTCAGGGGAAGAGTCCCTTCCCCGGAGGAAAGCCCAAATACATGTTTTGCTGTTTACCCATCCTTCACGTCGGGGAGCAAAGCCCCACAATGGGGCTCTCAAATCTGCACAGGCTATTTTGTTGGCACAGACTTAAGGCTTTGCTGACCTGTGCTGACATCTTTGCAGCCAGATGTGAAGGAGAGGATACAGTAAAGGAGAGCTCTGCTGGTTCCATCCCTCTCAGGTCATTTCTCCCCCCATCCTCCTGCTCAGGATTACCTCTCCCATGGTCCTTTCTGCTGCTCATACTTTATTCCAGGTGATATTCATCCAGCCCTGGTCCAGCATTTCCACATGTTGTGGATGCTTGCAACACCCAGTATTGGCACAGGCCAGCATAGAACTGGGCCCACAGAGGGTAGAATAAAATAAATTGCACATCTAGCATTCAATATAGCCAGCCACACTTTTGTATGGCCCTAACCACTGTACTAGTAGCACTTGCAAGCTAGCCCAAATCCTCCATGCGCAGGGACATTTGGCAAGTCAAAGTTATGGTTGATGGCAATTTCCATTGTGTGAAACACAACATGTAGCAACTTTAATTTGAAACATTGTCATGTTTAAACTGGGCTGGGTGAAGTGCTCGAGCCTTTCCCAATATAAAGATAATAGGTTCAAGAGAAATAGTTTCTAGTTAGGGCTATGCATAGTTCCAAGGTGGTTAAACCACAGCAAGCCACATTCAGTTCTTTGAATGGAAATAAATTGGCTGACCTGCTTTTTGCACCACAATTAATATAAAAAAGGTAAATCAGAAATGCTCAGGCTTTAAAAATATTGGGTTGGTACCAAGAGTCCACAGGATTAAAAAGTTAAATATTTATCATGAATATAAATGTTTCTTAAACACCATGGCTTTCAACATCTCTCTTGCGGCTTTTGAACAGGTGAAGTTTGTTGCATGCCATAAACAAGCCTACACCTGTGCCAGTCATGTTATATAGTATGTATTGCTGCCATGCTCAGAGGCTGCACATCTGCTGTATACGGAGGCACACAGTGCAATCCTAACATGCACTTGAACGGGTGGGCATGCTTAGCCTGCACTGTGTCTAGAGCACATTTCAGGTGCCTTACAGCACTTTTGAGAGCGCAAGCCTAGCCCTGCAAAAATGCAAGGCTAGGATTGCACTCTCAGCTGCTATCAGTAAAACAGTTTCAGTCCCTCTCACTGTACACATTTATCATCCATTTAGTTTTCTAGAGGAATTATAATGTCCAAGTAGTAGGAAGCACAGACCCTCAAGCAAACAAAAACTGGTGAGGACTCACGCTTCTTCTTCCATCAGGTGCAGCAATAGAATTTTCACTGCAGTCTCCAATATTACTCAATGTTTGTGCAGAAACAATAAAAAGTGTGATGATCTAAATAGGTTAAAATGGAAGCAAGCAAAAATCTGCACATTAAATAGGGTGTATTTACAGATGTTGCTCAGCTGGTTGAAAACAGATTTACGCACAGCAGTTCAACACAGTGAAAGTGCTAGCACTGAGCCCAGTTGGACTCACATGCTTGGCTTCTAATGTTAATTGATGGCTTGATAAGAGCTGATTTGCAAGATTTTTTATTTTTTCATCACCAAGTGACTTCCGGTTGAGAAAAGCTGCACAAAATTTGCACTTATGAAAATGCTGGCTTATTAAGCTCCCAGTTGCTGCATCAACATGCAATAAAAAAGGGGATGGTTGATTTTGCTTGCTTGTTAACGGTGGACTTGAAGAATTTCTGCAGCACAGAAAGACTTAGGGCGCAATCCAGAGTAACTATGGTGAGTCCTCGCTCTGGTGTAGGAACAATTTACTCTGGATTGCAATATGAATATAGTGAACAAAGACTGCACTCCTAAAGACACATTCCTGGGAGTAAGACCCATTGAACACAATGGGACTTACTTTTGAGTAGACAGGGTTAGGATTTTGCTTAAAGTTTCTTAGAGTGCAACCATAACCTATACTAGCACAACTCATTGGTCTTCCTGCTCCTGTGGTGATATAGGGAGGCAAGCGTAAGTCTGTGCACAGGCCTAACCCTCCACCTCCAGGCCAGCACAGGACATGAGTTGAGGCTTATGCTGGCCTAACTTCGGATTATGATTGCAGCCTATGAGAGTTGTGAATGTGTCATGATTAAGGCATGACTCATGGTTGACTCGTGAATCAGATATGCTGGTGCAAGGGCACGCCCAGCCTCCCAGTGGGCTATTACAAAGTGGGGAGAGAGAAGGCTGATAGGAGGCTACTGGTCTTGGCACCTTAGAGCACACCCAAACCCCTTTCAATTGTCACACCTGGCTGAATGGATTTATTGCAGCAATTTCACTGTTGGTACTCAAGAAGCCCCATGGGGTGGCCGGCACACAACACAGGGAAGAAGATGAACATCCCCTTTCTCTGAGCTACACCATAGCCACCTCCTAACCTGTGCTGACCAGATGGCAAGCCTATTCCAGCAAAGGTTAGGATTTAATCATGTAAATCTTGAAACTGTGCCCTTCAAAATCTCATGTGGAAAGATCCCTTGGTGGTTTTTTCTATTTATTGGGCATAATCACATATAAGTGTACCTGGTTCTAGCAAACGTCTACAGACAAGCAGCCTCCTGAGACTGATTTAGTATGCTTTGACACAATTTTATATGGATATACTATGTGGATAGACCTTGGGAGTGCCAACATTCACCTTGCAGTGAGAAGACATCTGCATAAGGTAGTCTGAGGAGAACATTTGAAATGTTCAATAGAAAACAACAACTACATCATGTGCTGCTTCTATCACATAAACAGCTTGGAAGCTAGTCAGGCACAGCTGGGAAAGCAGCAGCAGCATTACCATGTATTAAACTATATTTACTTCCTCAGTCTGTAACGTCTGTAACAGTAAAAATAGTCATACACAGACCTGCTACAGAACAACAAGCCTAGTTTTCTTCATGGATATGCACAGGTGGAGTCAGAAATAATTCAATGTGCCAGGCAAAAACCAATCATTTATGTATTTACTGAGAAGAAATTATATTGATTTCTATGGAGCTGTTTTGTAGGGCCTACAACCCTGGAAACTGGGGCTGCAATCCTAACTCCCTGTTAGGTCAGCATAAGTCCCAACACAAGTCCTGTGCTGGCCTGAGAGTATCACAAAAATGCCATAAGGCACTTCTGCACCACTCCAGGAAGGTTCAGACAGTGCATAAACATGGGCCAGCCCCCCCACACTGCCACAGGAATGGGGAGATGGGTTAGTTGTGCTGGCCTAAATTGGTTAGGCTAGCACTGTTAAGAGTGCAATTTCCTTTGAGGTCACAGCAAGCTCCCAGCTTTGTACTCAAGAGAGTGGGATGGCCTTGCTTAGGAGCTAGCAACAATGAAGAAACACTTAACCATTAAAAGTCATTGAGAAAGCAACTTAGAGCACAATCCTAACCACGTCTCCTAAGACGTAAACTCTCAGGAAAGTGTGGTTAGGATTGCAGCCTTAAGCTAGTTGAGGAAACACGAGCAGTATGTGTAATTCTCAGATCACAATTCAGATTGGGACTGTGCAAGTCCATTGTCACAAATGTGCAATAAGGCATGTTCACACCTTCAGGAGTGAAGAATACATGTCAGCCTGCAGAAGCCACATCCTACCTTTGGAGCTGGTAAAGCTGTGCCAGCTGAGGGCAGCTGGAGCATAGAGTTAGGAAGATGGGAGAAAGTGGAACTGGGGAATTTTGGGGCAGGTGGAGGGCAGGCTGATGTGTGGGAGGAGCAAGGAAGAGGTGAGATCTGCTTCCAGCACATAAGCCAGATCCTAACTCTGCTCCCATCATACTAGGCTGTTCAGATCTATACAAGCAATTTTGCTGTTGCAGATTCAAGAAGCCCATTTGAAGTACCTGGGGCATCACATGAGTACTCTTACTCAGATGTTCTCATCCACCTCCTAACATGAACTGAACATAGTGCAGGCCAGTTGTCCTGCCAGTGTAGGTTACGATTATGCTGTTATTTATGCTTTCTTGGCGAATTATAAAGTCTTAAAACTAGTTACACCTTTATAAGGTAAAGGGCTGTGGGTGGTGCAAGTGGTTAAGACACTGTGCCTGTTAACCAGCAGGCCAAGTGTTCGAGACCAGAGTCCTCACAAGACAGGGTGAGCTCCTATCCTTAGCCCAGCTCTGCGGTGCAGCTGGATCCAATCGTATCAGCTCTGCCATTCCATTGGACTATTTCAGTGGCATGGAGAGGGGGGGATCTGCTGCTTGGGTAACAGCCTATCCTCTGTATTAATCTACCCAGGCCTTTGTGCTTAGCATACAGCATTGAGCATGAGACCATAGTCTTTCAAGACTGATGGAAGTCAATACTATACTTGTTCATTTAGCTACCATGCTACACCTTCAGTGTTCATAAATAAGACAGAAACAGAGTAAAATAATTAAGAACTGCTTCACTTAACACAATAGTGTTCCCAATGCAATGTTTGTTTAAGTGCAATTCACTTTTCATACTGCATTTTTTGGCAAATCTAAACTCATATGAGGCGGGGGGGGGCACGTATGAGGGAAGATATCATGACTTTTCATTACAGTGGATACTTTGTTCTCTTTAAGAGAGGCACCACTGTATCTTATTTCTGCAATATTTTTTCAGATTATATATCACTGGGCTTAAGGATACTTGATGGAGCTTGAAGAGTCTGTGAAAATTTGTGCTGTGTTCCATTATAGTGTTCTGTTGTGTAATGACTAGATGGTAATAAACTTAGGATAGTCCAAACCCCTAGTTAGACTGGCATAAGTTGTGGCACAAGCCCTGTGCTGGCCTGGAGATATCAGAAAAATGCCATAAGGCCACAGGTGGGCACTAGGGGGGACGCACCTACTCTCTAGAGTAGGTTCTTGTCTTCTGGCAGCCAATGGGGAGCCGGTAGGACCAAGGAGGAGCAGAACACTAGGGACCGGTATGCAGCACAGCTGCTGCTTCCCTTCCTCCTCCCTCCTCCCCCTTCCTCCCAGCTGGCCAGGGGCGCCACCGCGGTCTCCCTTCCTCTGCTGCTGGTGGGGAGGCACAGAAGGGGGGGCAGCGCCACCATCGCGCTCTCCCTACCTCTCCTGCAGTGTAGTCAATGGGACTCCCATGCAGGTGTGGAGAGGACTGCAGTCTCAGAGCCCCAGCCTAAGCAGTCTACTATGAAGTAAGTCCCATTGACTATACTGGGACTTACTCTCAGGCAAGTGTGGGGAGGACTGCAGTCTCAGAGCCCCAGCCTAAGCAGTCTACTATGAAGTAAGTCCCAGTGTAGTCAATGGGACTTACTCCCAGGCAGGTGTGGGGAGGACTGCAGTCTCAGAGCCCCAGCCTAAGCAGGTCTGCTCTGAAGTAAGTCCCAGTATAGTCAATGGGACTTACTCCCAGGCCAGTGTGAAGAGAGCCTCAGAGCCTCATCCTATGCAGGTCTACTCTGAAGTAAGTCCCAGTATAGTCAATGGGACTTACTCCCAGGCCAGTGTGAAGAGAGCCTCAGAGCCCCATTCTATACAGGTCTACTCAGAAGTAAGTCCCAGTATAGTCAATGGGGCTTACTCCCAGGAAAGTGTGGAGAGGATTGCAGCCTCAGAGCCCCATCCTATGCAGGTCTACTCTGAAGTAAGTAATTTTTTTAAAAATTTTAATTCTTAAATTAAAAACCATCCTGGCCCTGGCCACGCCCCCTGGCCACGCCCACTTCCGGAGAACCGGTTCTTGGGCCAGGCTGTGCCCACCACTGCATAAGGCATAGTGGCCCACCAGATAGATATATCAGGGAGTACACATGTCACTTTTTTGAGGTTTTTCGAGGTTGACATTTTGAGGTTGTCCACCTCTACACACGCCCATCATGGATTGTTACCAAAATTCCTCAAGGAATTTGTCCATTCCCTTCTTAAAGGCCTTGAGGCTAGATGGCATCACCAGGCCCTGTGGCAGAGAGTTCCACAGACCAACTACATGCTAGATAAATAAATATTTTCTTTTGGCTGTCTTTTCTTTTGCACCTTTGTGCCACTCCGGAGATGGGGGAGACAAGCAAGTGCACAGATGCTCTAGCTTCCCCACACTGCCACATCACCACTACAGGAATGAAGAATGGGGGAGTTATGCTGGCCCAAATTGTTTAGGATTGCACAATTACTCAGTTCCTAATATGTGACGTGTGTGACAAGTTCCCTTGCCTTCTCAGTTAGATCCCCATCCATTTTGTGGCAAACTGTAGGATAGCATTGTTTATAATTATCCCTTTGCTTTCTCAAGTTGGTCAACTGGGAAATTCAAATTCTTTCCCTTACATATTTAAATGTAATTCATTTCTAACATTCTCTCCAAACCTTTCTTTATTTTCCCTTTGATTTTCTTTAGCGTTTTCCTTCCTTGCTTGCTATTTGGACTGAGGGCATTAGAAAAAAAAACACCACTGCCTTTAAAATCCAGCTTTTATATTCATTTAGCATTCCCAAACTGCTTCATTTTTAAAAATGCTTTTGCTGAACATATTTCTGATCTGTCCATAAGGCACCTTGGAGCCAATGCTTTAATGCTAATAGAACTTCGGTTC
Source organism: Cryptoblepharus egeriae (assembly GCA_030015325.1). Lineage (NCBI taxonomy): Eukaryota > Metazoa > Chordata > Lepidosauria > Squamata > Scincidae > Cryptoblepharus > Cryptoblepharus egeriae. The sequence continues at coordinate 4,323,530 of JAREYC010000005.1, read as the reverse complement.
TAGCATGCGGAGGCTACTTTATAGCAACTGTGCATCCATCTGAATGCCTGGTAGCAAAAATGCCCTTACCAAACAGCAGCATCTGCTATAAATACAGCATATGCTGCACTTTTTCCCCCTCACTACAAAGATACTATCTTCGAACTGCCAATGTAACATATATAAGCAGACTAGCACTTTCTGCTATTGCCCTGTGCCCTTCTCATGCGTCAAATATCCAGCTACTCATTAGCTACGCTATAACTCAAGTATTCTTAGAGTGCTCCTTAATTCAATCAGCTGACAAAACTTCCATTATTTGTATAGACCCACTATGCATACATTACACAAAACATTGCACCTCATACTTTAAGCAGCACGGGTTGGGGAAAAAAAATCTTTGGAAAAAGCAGTCTAACATTGTTAAAGACAACAATGTCTTTAAAAAGCTAGGAAGGTAATTAAAAAAATACTTGTGAGGCAGTAAAGTCCAGTTGGAAGAAAATTTTGTCACATTATTCTTTTTCTTGAAAACTTTGGCTTAATTACTTAACCTCACTTCAACTGAAATGAAACTTAAGAATACTCAGAGCCCAATCCTATACATCTCTACTCAAATTTAAGTCCCATTCCAGTCAGTGGATCTGACTCCCATGAAAATATGGCTAAGATTGCAGCCTGAAGTTCATGCTTTGTATTTTTCTGTTGCATTTGGTTCCTTAGTTTGAACCATCATTGTTATGTTATCTCTCATCATTTGTAGCATAAAACAAGACTCTTTTCTCCACAGGATATTCCTTTACTATGAGGTTGCTTGTTTTTGGTTTCCAGTTACTCAGACTAAGGCTGCAATCCTAAAGACACTTCCCTGGGAGTAAGATCTAGTGAACACAATGGAGCTTCCTTTTGAGTAGATATGGTTAGGACTGTGCTCTTAGTTTGGACCACTTCCATTTCTTCAGACAACACAACCTTATCCAAGTACAGTAGCATTTATATTTAAAAAAATCTGGTACCTGGAATTAATATGAGGCAGGAAGAGCAAATGTGTCCCAGCAGTAATCTTTTTTCACTTCAAAAACCAGCTGAGTTTCTGCAAACATTTCCTGTGACTACTCAAGAACACCTGACAGGGTCTGGGCTTACTGGCTAGTAGCACTTCCTGATAACAAGCTGGGTTCCCTTCCAATTAGGATGGCCATATCTCCTGTTTTCCAAGACTTTCCTTTTTAGTTTTGCATCCAGGATTTCTCCCAGCACCAACATGCACAAACTCAAATGGAATCCCATTTCCCCACCCCACAAGCAGCTTACTTACACGTACAGAAGTAAATATCTCCAGACCAGCACATCACAGGAAAGTTTCCAGGATTTCTTCAAGCATCAGAAGTAAAATACACACTCAAATAGATCTGACTCTCCCAAGCAGCTTACTTAAATATACAGCAATAAATACCACAGATCCAGCAATAAATACCTCACAACACACACACAGCCTCCTGAACCCTCAGAAAGGTAGCAATCCTAGGCATTCTACTCTGAAGTAAGACCCACTGAGTTTAATGGGGCTTACTCCCAGGAAAGAGTTCTTAGGTATGCAGCCAAAGGCTGCAATTCTAACCAAACTTTCCTGGGAATAAATACTATTGAACACAATGGGACTCACTCAGTGATGGGCTTCAAAGAAATTAACAACCGGTTCTCTGCCCATTTGGCAGCGACTTTTATATGGCTATTTTTAAACTTTATATGTCCTATCTCTTGTTAACAACCGGTTCTACAGAGTAGGTGCGAACCTGCTGGAGCCCACCACTGGACTCACTTCTAAGTAGACATGCTTAGGATTGTACTCAAACAGCACAATCATAACCCTGTAAAAAGTAAGCTCCATTCTGTTCAATGGGTCTCAGCGGGTCTTACTTCAGCGTACATTAAACTCAGTGGGTCTTACTTCAGAGTACAATGCCTAGGATTGCAACCTTTCTGAGGGTTCAGGAGGCTGTGTGTGTTCTTCTAAGAGGGCACAATAATTTATTTCCAGTTGTTTGGGAAAAGCAGTAAATGATGTTTTAGGTCTTTGCACTCCAGTTGTGTTTGATTGATTAGGCCAGAGTTTCACAAGGGACCCGAGGATGGCCATAGACTGGAAGCAGGACAGCTGTTGTTTGCATTGGGCTCCCAGGATGGGGTTTGGTATATGCTATTACCATGTTACTCCCTTCTTACCTGTCCTTCCTATCGGTCTGGAAAGAATGAAGAAGCAGATTGAGACGGCAAGAGAATCCATGGACTGGCTGCCACTAGGAGGAAAAGTGTAAGAATTCTTGGCCGCTCCATTGCATAGTGTTCGGTTTCATTTTAAGGGTCTCATACAGGGGGACCATGTAGAATGGGAGACAAAGTGCCTCTACCTTTAAGCATTGCATACAAGCAGGAATTTAGGCAGGTGCTGCTTTTTAAGCCCTTCTATAATTAGCTAAACCTGCCTCAATTCCCTCTTCAATGCAATGTTTAAAGGTAGAGGCACTCTGTCCTCCATTCTGTATGGTTACCCTGGTCTCATATGAGACCCATGTTGCTGTACTTTTTAAAAGCACTCAGGATTCCTTGGCAGGTTTTCAGAGCACCCAAAGGCATAGTATGCGACTTCCCTGGACTGTGGAATGGCTCCAAAAGGGGTATAACTGGGCGAGTGTGGCAGGGAGGCTGTGGGATGAGCTGGATCCAGCACAGATGGCATACCACTGATTCTCATCCCCTCTTCTGCAGCCTCCTTGCCTCCTTTCTCTCTTCAAACCTGTGCTAGGGAAACAACTGGAAAGCCACTGTAGAATGGAGGCTTACAGAGGTGTAAGGAGATTTAAATTTCCTTTTGCCTCTGAAGCCTCTTGATCATTTTCCCACAGCATGCCTTTTTTTGGCATAGCTGCAACAGGGAGAGGGAGGAAGGCTAGGACTTTGTTCAATAAAGCCTATTAAGAATGCATCAAATTTCCATTTATTATCAGAAGCAACAACTACACATTTCAGTGACACTCTGTTGGGTATCTCCTCATCCCCAAAACATGTCATTTTGGTTTAATCCACCCCCCACTTTTCCCGCATAACCTGTGACCTACCAGCTAAACACAAAGTTGAACTAACTCATATTGAACTAAAGAAAGTCCTGGGGTGGGTTGAAGGGTCAAAAGACTCAGGCATAGAGGGATGCTCTTTTCCCTTTCATATCACACCAGAACTAGAGAACATCCACTAAAATTGATGCTGGGAGGATTAGGACAGACAAAAAAAATTATTTACTCAGTATATGCAGTAGTTGGTCTGTAGAACTCCCAGCCACAAGATGTGGTGATGGCATCTTGCCTCAATGCCCTTAAGAAGGGATTGAACAAATTTCTGGAGGAAACGACCATCTAAGGTTACAAGCTATGATGTGTGTGTGTTCTGTGTGTGTTTGTGTGTATCTATAAGTGAGTACATATAGATGTAGATATAAGCATCTTCATAATGCCAGATGCAGGGGGGCACCTGGATGCAGGTTTCATATGTCTTCCTTGAGGCATCTGGTGGGCCACTGTGTGATACAGGAAGCTGGACTAGATGAGCCTTTGGCCTGATCCAGTGGAATCTCTTCTTACGTTCTTAAGACGCTGCCAGTAAATGCTTTACAACACTGTTGGAACCACTTGTGTTGCAGTTAGTGCTGGGGTATAGGTAGCATTAGCTTTATGCCACTTTTGCAACAGTTCTGCTAATGCTAAAGTCCAGTAGGATTGGGCAATAAGTAGGACTTATTTGTATATATTACTGGATTGCACTGAATAAGTTGATGTGGTGAACCAGAGAGAAACAAAATAGGCCATGATGTCCACTGTATCAGCATTTAAGATGTAAATATTTTTTTCTACTATATGCATGGAGTGGGGAAAATACAAATTGGTGATCTACTCATATCACCTCTGAATTTGTGGTCTCACCTTTAAAAAGTATTTTTAAGTGTGCCATCCTATTCAATTTAAGAGTGCAGTCCTATCCAGTTCAGGCCACCATAACTCACCAGTTTCCCCATTCCCATGGTGGTGTGAGGAGGATGGGGCATGTCTGTGAAATGGCCTAACCATCCCAGGAGTGATGTCTTACAGAACTTTTGCAACATCCTCAAGCCAGTATGGGACTTATACTAAGACTTATGCCAGCCTAACTGGCATAGGCTTTCATAGGATCCTAACTGTGGGTTAGGATTAAAGCTTAAGTTATTAAGGATGAAATCCTACTCAACTTTCCAGTCCCAAAGTAAGGGCAATACAACTCTGAGGTAAGGGAGCATTGCTGTTAGGAGGCCTCCATGACACCCTCTAACTGCAGGGTGTAGCAAATGCCCCATTGGCACAGCTATGCCAGTGCTGGAAGTTGGTTAGGATAATGTTTTTAATGGCTAAGAAACACAAAAGCAGAAAGAGTTCTTTTTAAATTTATTCTGAAAATATCTACTTTGCAATATATAAGAATGTTGTTAAAATTGGCTCCAAAATAGCAAGAAGCAATAATTTTATCATTGTTTTGTCAGTGGCTGTCAGTCAATGGTAGAAAAATAGTCACTTGCTTACTTAAAGTTGAAACAAATTGTCTGTTTTAAGGGAGAAGTGAAATAAAGAGATTTGTTCAAATTAAAGCAAACCAAGATTGAAATACATACCATGGCAATCATCATGTGTTTACTGTTATTAATCATTCTCTGTTAATGACTACTCTTTAGAGATTATGGCTGCAATCCTATACACACTTTCCCAGAGAACAGAACAGGACTTCTGAGTAGACATGCTTACATTTGCACCCTATGTTGTCCTTCAGATTAAATATAGATGACATTTTATGAGAATAGCAAATGTTCATTGTGGTTAGGATGTTATAGGGAGGAGTGTTTATATATTTTAGAGATGTTGTGGGGACAATTGCCTTTTTCATACATTCCCCATCCCATGAAGAAAGAACATATGAAGGACTTCTAAAAAACAATATGATAGTTCCACGTCACCAGTGATATACACTGCGACCTCTGCTCCCTGCTCTTCCTGCCACATACAATGTCATACATGCATTTAGAGATAAAAATGCTGAATCCACAGTGAAAGGACCATCTGAAGAGAGCTGTGTTTATGTGCATCCCTACAGCAGTGGTTCTCAAACATTTCTAACCAAGACAGCCTTCTGAGAATGACAATCTGTCCAGGTCCCCATGGAAGTGATGTCACAGCCAGAACAGGACGTGCCATAACAGTGATGCCAGTGCTCCTCAATGTCTACTTAGAAGTAAGTCCCATTGTGTTCAATGAGACGTCCTCCCAGGAAATCAGCCTCAATGCCCCATTCCAAGATGAGTGACTAATTCCAAGATGGTGGCACCCAGCTTTTCACAACCCTTCAAAATGAAATTCTGACCCTCCCCCCAACTTTGAGTACCACTGCCCTAGAGGATCCCTGTCAGTGAGGACTTGACCAAGAAGTGTCAAGACATGAAAGCATGCAACAGTGTTCCTCAAGTCCGCTATTTTATTTCTACCCACAGGACTGAATGACAAATATTCATACACTGTAAAACCTTGGGTTGAGAACGTTTTGGATTGAGAGCATTTTGCAAGGCAAAAAAAATTTCTAATAAAGTTTGTCTTGCAATACTAGTGAAAAAAATAGTCCCAACTGGGATACAGCCAGTTTTGACACTCGAACAAGCATCTGCTGTTTTGAACAGCATCTGCTCAGCCACTCCTGAGAGACCAGCCTAGGCATGCCTACTTTGAAGTAATCCTGTTTCAGTCAGTGGGGCTCACCCATGTAAGGGGGTCAGCAACCTCTGGTATGGGTGTCCAGGACAGCACTCAATTTTCACACTGATTTTCAGTGGCACTCAAAGAGGTGGGTGAGCAGCAGGGGAACCTCTGTGGTGCCTGCTCCAGCCCTGGATGGTGAAGAGGGTGGAGAAGCAGCAGCTTCTTCTCTGCCTCCCCATCACTCTCCTTCACTCTCCTGGGCTGGAGCAGTCTATGGAGGCTTCTAAGCTGCACACCCAGGTTCTGGAATGAGCGAGAAGAGGGACAGAAGCAGCGCAGGTAAGTCAGTGCTGCTGGTGCTTGGTGCCTGCTAGTGGCTTTTGGTTCATGTTGGTGCACAGTGCCTAAAAACATTCTTTACATTTTACTTCTGCAGCGACAGGTCACTATATGTCATGTGTCAGCACATGGCATGTCAGCACATAGAATCATGTCAGCACACAGAATAACACTGAAAAATACGTTTGGCACAACACCCCTGAAAGGTTGCTGACACCTGGTATAGAACAGAATTTTAAATTGGCATTAAATTATAATATTTTAAAATTTAAAAATTGTTTGGATTTAATGTGACATTTTACTTGCATAATTTGCTATACTAGGACAGTTCCGGTTTTCAGGGATTGCATTCACATACTGGCAGGTTTGACAGGGGTCCTATTTCAGTTTTGAGGAAGGGAATTGTGGAAGAGTTTTTGTGGAAAAGAGAACATGCTTTTTTTGCAGTAAATGGGGGGGATTCCAAGGAGTGATTGAGACCCCTGCTAATTGGGCAAGCAGCACTCTTTGAAGTGGGTGTTCCTCTTTTGGAGGAAGAGTAAGGCCCTTCTCACTCCAGCAATGTCTTTTATAGTGGCTTCTGCTGGTATTCATTTAGTTTGTGAACTCTTTTTGGGACAGGGAACCATTCGTCAGTAATTATTTCATATTCTCTGTTGTTTTGTGAACTTTTCGTTGAAAAGCGGCTTATAAATACTGTTTGATTTTAATGTAGATGATCTACTGATTTAAAAACAAATTGTGTGAGAGCACCAATACAGGGATGGAGCTAAGACAGACACCTTGTTCCAAAGGACAAATCTATTTTTTCCGGGAAAACAATCAAAGAATATTATATCAGATGCTAGAACAAAACAGTGACAATAGTTAAAATTTGAGTTATTTTATAAATGGGGCACCTGGTCTTGAAGTTTTTAAGAGTTAGTGGAGCTGACAGGTGGAACAAAAAGAAAGCAAGGTCAAACCAGAACTATTGTTGTCCTCCTGGACCCTTAGCTGTTCCTGGATGCTCATGTGGTATCTGTGGCCACTGGAGCTTTTGCCAAAGGGACATGGAATATTGTATAACCTTCCAACCAAAGTGGTACCTATTTATCTACCTGCATTTGCATGCTTTTGAACTGTGAAGTTGACAAGAGTTGGAGCAAGTAATAGGTGCTCACTCCATCATACAGAACTTGGGTCATGTCAAAATGTCAATCTACAGATCAACAAGCACAGTGTTTTAACCGCTGAGCCACCACACCACAAAGTAGAACCATACACCTATTTGATCGGGGATGGGGGGAACTGTTCTGTAAACTGTATAAACATATTAGCAATGTTCCATTAATTTCCAGTGGTCTGTCTTTTCATTCACGGTTATACCGCATCCAGTACCTGGAGTTAAGTGTACGTAAAAGTAATTGGAGAAATCTGGATACAGTATATCTGAAGCTCCATGATTCCCACTGAAGAAATCTCCATAATTATAGAGATTATAGAGATTACATATTCATACTAATTCTCCACTAAAACTGATGCAATTAAAAGATAGCACAACTTTCTAAATTAAAACCTCAAATTTGCATTTGAAAGATAATGATGAGATTAGTCAATAAAACTTTGTGAACTAAAAATGTAATCTTTTTTCACAGAAAAACAAAAGAAAGAAAGAAAGAAAGAAAGAAAGAAAGAAAGAAAGAAAGAAAGAAAGAAAGAAAGAAAGAAAGACCAACTGCTTAAAATATTAAACTAGCTTAAAAGCCACACTTCATGCAGGCTTTTAAAACCAGGTCCTGCCGAGGGCGCTTTGAGCCTCCAGCCCAAACTAAAGAGACAAATACATTGAATTCAAATGGTATGTCTGCCAATTTGAACCGGACACAAATCCCAACGCTGGATGTTCAAGCAACAGATGAAGGACAGTTTTTCAATCCCAGGATCATCCTGATTCCAGAATGCTATAATATATCTATGTAGAACAAGTGTGGCCCAGGTTTGAGAGGTTTCAGACACTAAGATGGTCGGACAGAATTTGCCATTTATTTATAGAGATGGTGATTTAAAAGGCAGAAGGCTGTGCTCTAAATAGTTTCTCGGTCTATGTTGAATGTGTATAGTCAGAAAATCACCCAGTAAAGCTTTTCTTGGACAATGTCACATTAGGATGGTATAGCCTTTCTCTTCCAAATTCAAAATTTACTCCAACTCTCCCAAACATGCAACCGAATCATAACCAACTTTGCAGCACAAATTCAGCCATGCCAGTGTGCGTTTCATCCTGTGGTGATTGGGGGGATCATTCACTGAGGCATCCTCAAGTTGAGAAAACGTTTGTAGAGAATGCATTGCCACTTCAGATTTTGGAGACTAAATTTGGCTGGAAAAGGTGTGTGTTAAGATTCAAGTAAATATGGTAATTCTTTGCATTATTGTTGCAGCCTAAGGACTCAAATTCTAATCTGGAAAGAGAAAAATGTGCATCAGGTCAGAATAGGGTTTTCTTAAATTGATCAATTACAGTCTATATTCATACCACAATGTAGTAATTGGGAATTGCTGGAAGTGAAAACACATACTGCCAATCACTGAGAAAACAATGTGTGTGCATTCTTCTGTATGTCTGTTTCTGGATCAGGCCTTCTGTGTTTAACATTTGAAATAATTGCCATGATATTGCTATGTTATTAAAATCTTCTTTTAAAAATGCATTGAAGCATTCAATAAAAGGTTTAAAATATTAGTATCTATCTGTTGCTTTTTTAAGAAACAGAAGTGCCCAAACATTTTTGTCCTGAATTTCATCCAAGGACCTATTTATTCACCATCTGCTGTTTCTAGGACTTATTGCACCCACCTATAGTATTGCAAATAGTGCCGGCAAAAAGGACGATCACATTAACAGATGCCTCCTCTGCACAAGCCGGTTTAAATGAAATTTATTTGTACAATAGAGCCCTACTCTTGTATCTTTCTTATTCTTAAATCTGTAGATCAAGGTGAACTGGGAGAAAATTAAAAATGTTTTGTTTTATTCCCACTTTCAGAGCTCCAGCTAGACATGCTGTGTTAGGTCTGAAATGTAACGGCTGTGTCCTCTTTGAGGAGTAAGCACTGCTGGGTCAAGCGCCAAGCTAAATGTTTATTTTTCTAACTGTTTTATAGTGGAGTTTGGTGAATAGACTTGGCACAATACTCGGTGGTTTAATTTTAAGCCTGACAGCAGTGCTGGCCTGCCTCTCTCTCTCTCTCTCTCTCTCTCTCTCTGTAATTTAGTAGCTATGCTACTGAAGCCTATGGAAGATTAATGAATGGTAAGGTTCTGTGGCAGTTTTGAAGAGATGCAGGATAAAGCAAAACCAGCTACCATCTGTTCATGATGTCTCTTACAGCTCTTTTAAAGAACACTGTTATCAGCAGGAGATAAAGGCATTCAATGACTTTCGATATTAACATGTAACTGTCAGCAATACGAAGTTTGTTTTAAATGCAACTTGGATTAATAATCTGCATTTGGATTGCGCTTTGAATCTATACTAGTGTTTGATATTATTTATTTATTTATTTATTTATTTATATCACACATTTCTTCCAAAAAGGAAGGATACCCTAAAGATATTCCAATCCAACCCCTGATGTAGTCAGTGACTACAGCATTCTTGAAATTTGGCCTCCGCTTGAAACCCAGGAGAAAGAATCATAATGTGACATAATGGGCCCATTCCCCACACCTTCAGAGGAATTTGGAGCTTTTGCTCCAGGGTGGCTCTGAAGGGAAGGAGAGGGGCTATGCATGCAGTGTGTTGTGATACCTGGAAAACTCTGCCTCCCTGAGCCCTCCCTATGTTAAAATCCCACATTATTGCTATTGCTAACCTCAGTTTTTCCATAGCCTCTGTTTTTCTATAGCAGTGGTCCTCAACCTTTTCAGCCCTAGGGACCGGTTCTGTGGAAAAGAAATTTTCCAGGGACTAGGCCAGGGGTGGGGGAGAGTTCTGCCTCTGGTGACCTGGAGGGGGGAGTTTCCCCACCTGGAGCACAGCACAGCTACCACCACCAGTAAATCCCATTATAATAAATAGAACTATTGCTAAGTTACTGTGGATAGGATTGCAATGTCTCAGTGCAGGGATTTTCAACCTTTTTCAGTGAAGGATGCACTGAAAATGCTCAATGCCATCTTAGTCACTCTTATTGGAGAGTAAGCCTCATTGACTATAATGGGACTTATTTCTGAGTAGACAAGCATAGAATTGGTCTCTGAGGCTGCAGTTCTGTGTCAGAGCCCTTCTGCTGTGAGGAGGGGAAGATGCATGTAGGGAGTCCTCTCACAGACTGGTGAGACACCTGCAGTGGTCCCTGAACGGGGGTGGGGGAAACCCTAGTTGAGAAACCCTGTTCTGAAGGGTACCATAACTAAACTAGCCTTTCTCTTTGTCACTTCTGTATAGAGGCCATGTATTCCTGGGGAAAAAAAGATAATTGATATTCATTATTAATTGTAATCAAACAAGCATGCTTCCTTATTTTCAGACAGTACCCAGGTAAGTTAGAATAGGAAAGAAATAGGAAAGAAAAGTCTAAAGGTGGAATCTAGCTCCAGCTTATAATAGTAAGTTCTAAGGTTTCATTCTTCAATTATGTTATTACACCTAACTTGCATTAACTAAAAAGAGACCTTGAGCACAATCCTAACCATGCCTACTTAAACATAAGCTCCATTATGTTCAAAGGTTTTTACTCCCAGGAAAGTGTTTTTAGAATTGTAGCCCTAATCTTAATAGAACAAATAGTCACATTTAGTTGTGTGAATCTATGCTAAAGATAAAGCTGCATGTCTCTGAAATACAACAAAGTACGTCTCTGCCTTAGGTTATCGGTAAAATTGTTCTGGGAGATAAATTTTTCCCTTGGTTAACAAACAGCCTAATTCATTTCTTCAAGCCTTTTGATATTCAAGTTGAAAAACACACATAGGAGATGGCTTTCTATGACTCTGGGGTTTGTGATAAAGTTCTTAATTAGCTAGAATTGATCACTTCCAGAGGGATAATAAGTATGTGTAGTCCTCAAGTGTCCTTTGGATGGGGAGGGGAACAAAGAGGAAATATCAGAGTTGATAAGCATCATGGTAGTGCTGTATAAAGCCTTATTTTGTTTGTGGAGGTGGGGGGGGGGTGATAGTAAGAATGTATGATCTGCCAAAATACTCACACAGTCAATCTTCTTGATCCATTAAACCTAAACCATGAATAAGAATAGATATCTGTGCCTGAATCAGCTCTGCCAGATCCTAACCCATGTCCTGGGCATGAAAACCCTACGTGAGCAGCTCAGATTTGCACAGTGCTTTATCTGCTGCAGAGCCAGAAAAAATATCCCCTTACATCGAGGAGACCTCCTGCCCGTCCCTACTCTGTGCTAATTACAGGATAGGCTACTTGACCCAGCTGTGCCAGTACATGTTAAGGTTTGGCTGTTCATCATACACAGTACATGCTTCCAAGGAAGCAATCCAAAAGGTATGCATGTGGCAGGAGGTCTGGTCTAGAGGGTAGAGCCTCCGTTTACCTGAAGATAAGAGCTGAAGGTTGCCGGATCGAGATAACCGGAAGTCAGATCCGAAGCAAGACCTTGAAAAGCGGCTGCTGTAGCTGAGATTTTCCATCTGCTTTTCAGTGGGAGTGAAGGAGCTTTCTCATCGGGGCCAGTGTTGTTAACCATCTTGAATGTAGCGTCTCTTAAAAGATAGAGACAATCTGTGTTTATAAAATTCCCTTCGGGGATTTAGAATTCGCCTGCCTATGTAAACCGCTTTGATTAAAGACTGAGGAGCAATCCAAAATGTCCAGAAAAGCGGTATATAAATGCCTTATTATTATTATTATTATTATTATTATTATTATTATTATTATTATTATTATTATTATTATTATTATGTGTTATAGCAGGTTTATGCTGTCCAAGTATTTAATGCACGCTACATGTGCTAATTTGTCATGGTACACTGTCCAAGTATTAAATGCATGGTACATGTGCTAATTTGTCATGGTACACTGTTTGATTTCCTCCATTTCTCAGCTGGACATTTTCTCCCTCCTGCTCCAACCAAAAATAGAACATAAAACTTTTGCTTTTAAAAAAGCTTTTTTACTTGTAGGAAACTCCTTTACATATGTGCGCGCGCACACACACAGAGAGTTTTATAATTCCTTCCTCAAAAAGCATGTTATCTTGTTAAGCAGAAAGTTCTATTAAAATTAGTACAGTTTCCACAAATATATAATCATTTATTATTCTTGATGAATGGTAAAATATTCTTATGCCATTAGCTATTCTATTCATTTTTTCTTTGGGAACAATTAGAAGCAATTAACGAGAAGCCTCTCCAGTTGCAAAAATCAGATTTTATTGTGTTTGTATTAAATTGTGTAATTGTCTGTCATTTGGAAGCACACATACAATGTGGATGACTTTGTTTCAGAGCATTCAAATAAGCAAAGTTCAGATTAAATGTTTGAATCTTCACTTGAATTTATTTTGTGCATTGAAAATAAAATTATCATATTGTTATGTAGAATTGGTAGTGTACATTTCCCAGCGTACAGCAAAATTTGCAAAATTTCCAAGTCGCCCTTTTAACATAGGCCTCCACAATTTGGACCAATTCAGATGATACCATAATGTGGGCACTTGCACTGCAAGCTCTCACACTTCCTGTTCCTTTCCTGTGTCCCCCCCCCAGTTTTTAAAAGTATTTTATTAATTACAGATATATAGGGAACAAAGATAGACAATGGGGAAGGGTACACATAGGGTTGTACACATAAGGACTTCCAAGATGCAACCAAAATTAACACCTGTTGTTTTTTTTAGGGCACATATCCAGAGTGAGAGCAGTGAAGAGTGCCCTAGCTGGGCTGCCCCAACTATTCTGTATCCAGAGCAGAAAGTGATGCTGCATTCAGAGAGTCAGGAAGCCAGGGCTGCCCTAGCTGCTCCAGAGCATGCTCAGTAGGCACCAAGTCAGTGGCACCTGAGGAGGGCTTGCTCCCGAGGAGACACCCCTCAGATCACACTGAACAAGGAACAGCTGTAGTGCCTGCCTTAGAAGGAAGCCCAGAAGTTCCTGACAACTAGTTACAGCTGCAGTTCCTCTAGTGGAAGTTGGATGCTTAGAATGGCCTGCTGTATCCCCATGTTATGGGCTGCCATAGTTGTGCCATGTCCTGAAGTTGAGAGGCAGGGGTTGCAGCTAGGCTGGCTGAGAACTCAGATTTTTTTTATATCACAACTGCCATTCTTACTCTGCCTTATCATGAACCCCTATTGGTCTACTCATTACTGTACCTGCTCCTGAGGTGGTAAAACCCTGAGGAGCTGGAAGAGGGTATTTCTGCCCTGGAAACAGGCTCTGGATACAGAGTAACTGCTCTGCCCTAGGCAATGCTAAACATGCCCTCAACAATCCTCTCCTGAACTGCCTAGGCTGCCCCAGTTAGGGCAAAGCATGTCCACCTGTCTTCGGGCAGCCTATGTTGCCTTAGGCTGTCCCAAGCCTTTTCCAGGATAACTAGGATGGCCCATCTTGCAGTTGCGTCAGCCCAGTGATAGATAGGGTAACCCAAGTGCACCTCTGGATTGTGCCCTTAACTGTCTTGGGTACAGGTCATCAAAACAACACCCTACAGCATTCACCAAGAAATCTACTTTAAAAATACAAACTGCTTCACCATTCAAGTAGAGGAACTACAGTAGGAACCAGGACAAGTTTGCATTATGAACCTACAAATCTGTTATCTGATTATCTGTTATCCCTATCTCTTAGGGATAAACTTGTAGAGATTCTCTGTGCCATTGAGAAATCCCATTTATGTGTGTTTCTCATTTCAAATGACATGAAATTTTGGCTTTAGTGCTGTGATGTAGAATCAGTGATCCATACCATAATTTTAGGATTGTCTACTCAAAAGTAAGTCTTCCTGAGTCGTGAGTATCTGAGATACTTTTGCCTTGAGAGATTATTACATCCAGATGACTCAACATCTGCCTGTAACAGGCTCTGAGATTAATATCATTTGGCAAATCTTATTTCCTGTATTTCACCATTTTTCCCTCAATTTATTTGATAAATACTATTTCTTGATACAGTATTTGATCAGCTCTATCTAGCACAATTTAAATTAGACAAATTACTCTAATTAAGTTATTCTACATCAAATTTCCCTGTTCCAGGATAACAATTATATGATTAGAATGATTTCTAATCCAGTAGTTAATCAGAGCCTACTATTTTGACTCAGGAAATAGGGGGTCTATCAAAAAGGCAGTACAGTAGTTAACACAAAGGAATCTAATGGTGAAAAGAAGTGTAAAGAGACATATATTGATAGTCATCAGCCTTCAACAAAATTTCATTAGATGTTTTTCTTAAGAAATTAGTTTACCTTTTCTCTATGTTAAGGGGTGAATATACAGATAATTATTGTAAGTACTGTGCCTGTTAACCAGCAGGCCAGTGTTCGAGACCCAGGTCGGCCCCACAAGACAGGGTGAGCTCCTGTCCTTAGCCCAGCTCTGCGACGCAGCTGGAACCAATAGTATTGGCTGTGCCTTTCCATTGGACTAATTCAGTAGCATGGAGAGGGGGGATTTGCTGCTTGGGTAACAGCCTATCCTCCATAACAATCCAACCCAGGCTTTCGTGCTTTGCATGCAGCATATGCAGCGCCGAGCATGATACCATAGTCTTTCAAGACTGACGGAGGCCTGCTTTTTTTATTGTATTTACCAAGCAATTGCTTAGCATGTACATGTAACACAAGTACATGCAACCCAAGTGTTTATCTATCATAAGATCATGTTCATCACTTGATTTCTTGATCATTCTTGGAGCCAGATTGGACAATATAGCTGCAATCCTAATCCCCAGTTAGGCTGATATAAACCCTGGCATAAGTACTCTGCTGACCTGGGGGTGGCACAAAAGGGTCGTAAAGACACTTCTACGCCACTTCTGGGGCGGGGAGTTAGACCAGTGCACAGGCATGCATCGACCTCCCTACACCACCACAGAATAATATATGACAGGTGAGTTAGGCTTGCTTAAATTTGTTAGGATTGTGCCCTATATCTCCCCGCCCCCAGTCAATCATTGAATGAAGAAATGGGAAAATACAATTTCTCCTTGCCCATCTGGCATCACTAAATTTGAATAAAATTCACAGATCAAATTAGGTGGTATTTGGACGTTCCATCCTTGCACGTACATGCTATGCACACTCATTTCTTCCCATGGAATGGGTCAGACTCTGATCTTGACTGTTTTCAGCCTTGGAAAGGCAGGATATATCTCACTTTTCTTTTAAGTTGGGACCAGGTTCCCAAGAAGTGTGCAAATAGTTACCCATGCTGAAGGAAGCATTGGACATGGGCGTTCTCTGCTTTGTAGCAAAACATTTGGAACTGAGAGCACTTTTAAAAGAGCTTGGTTGATAAAATTGTTTCTTGATCCCAGAGAAAGAGAGATGCACACTAATGTAGCTCTTTAGGTCCTGGTTTAGAAGCCCAATATCCTGGCTAAAAATTGCACTGAAATAATTAAGAATGCCAAAATCCTAGCTTTTGCTGTGATCTGCTCTTATATCAAGACTATAGTTCATTCCAAATGAGTAGAATATTTTATTACACATGGTGGTTGGTATTATAAAGAGTGTGTGTGTGTGTGTGTTTATGCATGCATGTGTGCTTCCAAAAGTCCTTAGTGGCCTCTCCAAAAAGATGGGTTCTACAGGGCTTTGCCAAGTAATAATCCTTCTCTACACAAGCAATTACAATAGCTAGCACAACATAGAAATATTGCTTATGTGAACCTAATTTTACTTGTTCTATGGGCAATTAGATGTTGTGGCATGTTTAATTTATTTAGCTATGCACAGAATTTAAGCTTTTCTGTTGCTGCTCATGAGCTTTGAAATTGGACTCTGAGGTTATGGTACTAACTATGAAATACTGAGAAATCACGCATAACTGCACAGTGGAAAAGAAATATATTAGTCTGAGGTTTTTAATGAATGAAAGGAAATACTGTTATGTACCTTTTACAACGTGCTGGATGAATTGTTTCCATTTAACTGAGTTCATGTCAAGAGACCATTCTCTTCATCCCTGGTAGGCTCCTTGAGCTCCAAAAAGGGGTCCTGTCAAACAGCTTACAGGTCTAAAAGATGGCTGTTAGAATGCAACTGGTCTAGTGGGTTGCAAATTGGGCAGGGATTTCTAGTGGGTTGCAAATAATAACAAATAAACAACATAGGTTAGCCTTATCATTCCCGCATAATAGTGGAGGATGAGGATGTATGTGAAGGGGAACAATACTTGTTTGCCTCAAGCCACCTTATACAAATGAATGGGCTATATTGCAGCTCACAGATCAATCCTATGCCTATCTACTCAGAAGTAAATCCTACTGAATTCAGTGAATCCTAAGGTTTGCTCCCACAAAAGTGTGTATAGGATTGCAGCCTTACACAATTAGTCTTTGGAATTCAGTACTCCAAATTTGGACAGAATTTGTATATGGTTTAAACATTAATATAGTTCCCACACCTCCAAAGTGGAAATGAAGCTTTCCAGGTCAGTTTTTCAGTGCTTTAGTTTAGGCCATCCTAACTGGGGGATTTGGATGATCCCATGATCTTCTCCATTCCAGTGGTGGTGTGGGGAAGCCCACACAGATCTGTGCACTGGTCTAATCCCCTATGAGAGGAGCAGCACTTTTGCAACACTCTCAGACCAAAACAGGACTTGTGCCAGGACTTTGCTGGCCTACCTGACCATATTTATATGAGGTAAATATGTATCATTCTTACTGAGCTCAACCAGCCTTGATGTTGGTTCACTGTGCATTATTAGCAGTTGTTGTTGTGACATCACCGCCATTATAGTCTTTATTTGAACATCACCCCAGGACAGTTATGTTCCCTGCAACATTTTTCTTTACTGGCAGATTCTTTCCTCTTCCCAAATGCTACCAAATCAAAGAAGCCAGTACAGGCTGGTCAGCCAATAGCAGTTTTGGGCTGCTTCCTTCCCTCTCTAAATGCGCTTACCTCCTCTTTTCCTATTGCAAAGAACATCAGGTTGGCTATCTTCAAAGCTACTGCTTCCCATGCATATTTTGGCCTTTGAGACTGCTTCTTGTCAACAGAAATTCATGCAGTCAGCCCATTGTTACTACTATCCCCTGCAGTGCAATGCTCTCAGGCTTTGCTGTACAACAACTGTGGTTGGGGGAACAGCCTTGGGAAGAAACCACTAAACTCCCATGATCTTATATTTGTCCCTTGCAAGTTAACTGCATGCTTACTGACTGTCTCTCTCTTGCTGGGTTAGACAGTAAATGGGGAGGGTCACAAAACAGTAAATACTGCAGGCATCACAAAGTGACAAGTAAACAGCCTCTCCCATTTGCTGTCGAAGCCATTCTAGGCAGTGATAGCAACATGCATAAAATGCGGTTTGATCAGGGTAACCATATGTCCTCTTTTTTCAGGATATAGCCTCTTATTTAGCCATGTCCTAGAAAAAAAATCTTCATTGTCTCCCTCCGCCTTGTGAGCAGGCAGCATGTAGCCTTCATCATAAAAATCCATCCCACCATTCATCTGAAAAAACCCATCTGAGATTCTGGTTAGATCTCAGGAAAAAATTCTTGATGGTAAGGGCAGTTTGGCAGTGGAATAGAGTGTCAAGATTGTTGGTAGGCTCTCCCTAACTGGGATCTTCAAGCAGAAGCTTGACAAGCACCTGTTGGAGATGCTGTAGGAGGATTTCCTGCTACAGGCAGGGCGTTGGACTAGTTGACATACTAGTTCCCTTCCAACTCTGTGATTCTATGATTCTATCTCAATGGCCCTTTTGCCACTTCATTACTCAATGGCTCTCCTCAATTGCTCCTTGAGCCTCTTAGCATGGCCTGTTCTCTGTCCCTAAGATAGTTATAAATGACAGTAGAAATGTGAATGAAATGTTGACAGTTCTTCTCCAATGCCTCTGAGACCCATGGAAATATAAACCTCAGAAGGCCAGGAACCCTCAGACACCCAACACATAAGCTAAGCCTCTTTTGTAGAAAGAATATATTTAATGTATCTTGATACTGTGTTGGGTATGGCCCTCTGGCTGAAAAATCTGAAGATACATGCTATAACTGAAAACCTTGCCTTTTACCCTCCACCTTGCTCTAGAAATTCCAATATATTTAGCTCTCCTTTCCCCCTACATTTCCCCCCTTTTCCTGCCCCTTAGTTCCTTTCTCTCCTTCTCTTTTCCTCCCAACTGCTACCGTTCTGGTAGCTACGGGGGGGGGGGGGAGAAAACTGGGCATGCTGCGTGTGCGCCAACCTTAGCACATGTGCAGTGTGCACACGCAGCATGCCCAGTTTTCTCCCCCCCCCCTGTAGCTACCAGAACGGTAGCGGGGGAAAAACTAACAACTGGTTCGGGCGATCTGGCCCGAACCGGGCTCTGTCCACCACTGGATGGATCCCCCAAAAAAGCACCCACCCACCCACCCACCCACCCGCTCCAGCAGTGTGCTGGGGTGGATGGTGTGCCCTCCCAGGCCCCACCCCTGACCCTACCTGGCCCTGCCCTGGCCCCCGCCCCAACCCTCCCTACCCCTGTCCCCGGCCTGGCCCACCCACTTCTGGCGATCCAGTTGTTGGGCCAGGCCACACCCACCACTGGATCCATCATATTATGTGTCTTAGGCTACAATCCAGAGTTACTATGGGAGCACATAAGAGACATTATGTGCACCTGTAGTTACTGCACCACCTAGTGGAAACCTATGGGAAATTCATACTGCAACCCAGAGTAACTTATTCTTACTCCAGAGCAAGGACTCCCCGTAGTTATTCTGGATTGCACTCTTAATGGTAGAATGCCTCATTAAGAAGTCAGTATGTTATCACAGTGGGTCCCAGTTAAAACCTTTGTTTTGTTTACTGAGCACTGTACTAAAGGTTTCACAAAATTAAGCAATGGATCCTAATTTGGCTTCAGTCACCTTTTCACCACCAAATTACATGTCCTTGCGAACTTTGACAAGGGGTCTCTGTATATGATGTCCCCCCCATATGTGCATGTTATGTATGTTTTTTAAAAGCACTAACTACACAAGACAAAACATTACCTGGTACTAAGGAACATGCACTCTGCTGAAAAACAAAATAAAACAAAGCCAGAACAAATGCATTAACAAGTTGATACAGCTTTGTTCAAGAACAGAGATAAAGAAGTCAGCCTTTTGATCCTGTACACTTCTTCCCTGAGATTTCTTGGAAAATTTAAGCAGCCCAAAGCTTAACATGTTAATAAAAAACTAATAAATTGCAGCAGCTGTACTGAGCATTAGAGATATGTTCAGAGTTGGTGTATCTCTGGAGAACAGTTCCTGGATTTTTGAAGCTACTTTGAGTCCCCTTCCCCCACATTCAAACATTTCTTTTCCCTGAGATTAGAATGAAAGCCCCATTTGTTCTCTCTCCTTTTTTGTTTCTTTCAGGGATTTGTTTTTCCATTTTGGGCCTAACCTTTCTTTAATCACCTGAAGGGATAACCTTGCTCTGACATAATACCTTCCCCGTGTGCGTTTGATCTATTTTTGTACATTCTGTCAGCCTTTTCCCCCACTATAGCCAGGCACATACTTCAGACAATAAGAAAAAAGAAATATACATTTCAGGCCATTTCGACAGCATGTCTTATTGTTCCAGCATGAATTCTAGGAATATTGAGGCACTGCAGCAGTAATAATAGAGCAAGGGAAAATTATAATATTTTATGATCGCAATTTACTGGACAGGTACTTGAGCAAATTTGAAAATTCCCAAATCTATTCTTATGTTTTAGCCTTTCATGCTGTTCCTGCTGTGATTCTAATGCAAACTATCACAGTGTGTGGTCTTCTCTACTGTAAACAAGAATTCCTCTCTGATTGTGACTTTGTATCTTCGATACTGATTATAACGATTCTTTGCCAGCATGTATCTAAAGAGACTAGCAATGGCAATTGGGTGTGTGTGTGGGGGGGGGGGGGGGAGGTTATATTTAATATCTGAACAAATTTAAAGATGGACTGAAGTTAGCAGATTTTTTTTTTACTATGTCTGTTCTTACAACTTTGGACTGACATGAATGAAAATATTCAGTTCTTCTGTTCCAACATTGTTATTTTTTTCAAAATGGCAAGAAATAATTCAATAACAGACTAGCCTTCCACCAACCTTCATTCATTTTCTGTTGGATGGAAATGAAGCTACAGTGAAATTGGGCCAGAAGAATCATGTATTTGATGAATACATGAATCATGAATACATTTCGATGCTCAAATTACTGCACAATCATACTCATTTCACATGCTAGCAAGGCAATGCTCAAAATCCTACAAGCTCAGCTCCAGCAGCATGTGAATTACGAACTACCAGATGTACAAGCTGGTTTCCAGAGAGGCAGAGGAACAAGAGATCAAATTGCCAATATTTGCTGGATTACGAAGAAAGCAAGGGAGTTCCAGAAAAACACCAACTTCTGCTTCATTGACCATGCTAAAGCCTTTGATTGTGTGGCTCACAACAAATTGTGGCAAGTTCTTAAAGAGATGGGAATGCCAGATCACCTTATTGATCTCCTGAGAAACTTGTATGTGGGCCAAGAAGCAACATTTGGAATCAAATAAATAACAGAGTGGTTTAAAATTGGGAAAGGGGTGCGACAAGACTATACGTTGTCACATTGTTTATTTAATTCATATGGAGAGTATGTTATGAGAAATACTGGGCTGGATGAATCATAAGTCCGAATTAAGATCGCTGGGACAAATAACAATATCATTAGATGCACAGACAATACCACTCTAATGGCAGAAAGTGAGGAGGATCTAAGGAACCTCTTGATGTGGGTGAGAGAAGAAAGTCCAAAGTATGGCTTAAAACTAAACATTAAAAAACCTAGATCATGGCTACTGGTCCCAACAATTCGTGGGAAGGGGAAGAAATGGAAGTTGTGACAGAGTTTACTTTTCTGGGCTCTAAGATCTCTCCAGATGGTGATTGCAGCCAAGAAATCACAACACCTACTTCTGGAGAGGAAAGCTACGACAAAGATCTGTCTAGTTAAAAGCAATGGTTTTCCCTGTGGTAATGTATGGCTGTGAGAGCTGGACCACCAAAGAAGGCTGATCACTGAAGAATAGATGCTTTTGAATTATGGTGCTGGAGAATCCCTTGGACTGCAAGGAGATCAAATCAGTTAATCCTCCAATAAATCAACCTTGACTGTTCACCAGAAAGACAGATACTGAAGCTGAAGCTCAAATATTTTTGTCATCTCATGAGAAGGGGGGACTTCTTAAAAAAACCCTGATGCTGGGAAAAACTGAAGACAGAGGATGAGGTAGTTAGATAGTGGCAATGAACATGAATTTGAGTGGACTTAGGAAGCTTAAGGTTGTAGCCTAGTGCAACTGCACCCCCTACACCCTCCCTAGCCATGCTACTGCATTGAATCATGACTCCCTGTAAGGAGAACAGAGCTTCCAGCCAGAAATGGCCCAACGTTTCTAGAATCTTAGTGGACATACTCATATTTACTCAAATTGAATGTGCCATTGAATCTGATGCACACCTGTATTTTTAACGCTTGAGATTTTAAATATTTTACTGGTGATTATAATGCGCAATTGCAAATTAGATGCAAAATTTAATTATACTGCATAAAACCATTAGTTATATGATAATACTACAGTAATAGGTTTATATTATAATTTTTTCCTAATTGCAGTACTTTATACAACAATGGGTTTATGGGCACAATCCAGAGTAACTATGGGAAGTCCTTGCTCC
The DNA here is from genome assembly GCA_030015325.1 of Cryptoblepharus egeriae. NCBI lineage: Eukaryota > Metazoa > Chordata > Lepidosauria > Squamata > Scincidae > Cryptoblepharus > Cryptoblepharus egeriae. The sequence continues at coordinate 4,301,554 of JAREYC010000005.1, read as the reverse complement.
GGTGTAAGAACAATTTACTCTGGATTGCAATATGAATTTCCCATAGGTTTTCACTAGGTTGTGCCGTAACTACGTCGGCATAAATGTCTCTTACGTGCTCCTGTAGTTACTCTGGATTGTAGGGTATGTTACATTATACAACGATGGTTTTATGTTACATTTTATTACAATATAGTAAACTGTTAAAAACTAAATACTGACCTATACTCAAATTCAAAATACTGTATTTACTCAAATTTAACATGTGTTTTTTTGTATTTATCCCGCATAGTGATGGTGTCAGCTATTCTGGATCTCCGATGCCATTTCTCCCAATTGTGAGCTTGGTCTGGATGCAGGTGGGTGGTTCTCAAATTGCCATGCAGTGTGTCAAGCCAGCACTGTTTTAGTCATTGTTGCAGATGTAGTCAAATTGAATGACACCACTGATCCACTGAAGCATATTTGTCTCCATGGTACTACAATGACATTCAGTTTGCTTTTGTTGCTGGCCAGCATTCAGCTCCATAAAGCACAACTAACTGGACAACCATGAGGGAGATGTTAGATTTAAGATGGTCATTGATCTTCTTGTCACAGAGGATGCCAGTCACTGTGTGCCACTTTGCCCATGTTGCATTTACTTGTGCAGTGGTCTCATTCGTCAAGCTGCCATCAGCCACAATTGTTGAGCCAAGATACCAGAATATCTCAGCATGTGGCAGCTTGGCACCATTTACTGAATTGCCCCAGACTTGCTATGGTCCATTGTCATATACTCCATCTTGGTGTTCTGGCAGAGGCCAAACATTGTAAGACAATCACTCCAAGCTTGTACTTGCTGCTCAAGATGTGCCTTGTTTTTTGATGCGAGGAGGACGTCATCTGCATAGAAGAGAATCGATGGCACTGACTTTTGAAATTCACAGGTGATGTCCATCACTGCGATAAACAGCAGTGGAGACAGTGCTGAGTCTTGGTGAACACCAACAGTAATCTGATATACCAGTGGCAGTCTGCACACAGCTCTTTGGGTCTCTGTACAAGAGCTTCACCCAGCAGACGAGTTCTTCTGGAAACCCTTGGCTATGAGGCACAAACCAGATGATATCATGCGGCAGACAGTCAAACGCCTTTTCAAGGTCAAGAAACGCAATGTGCAGTGGCTTGTGCTTTTCTCTGTGCTTCTCAAATTGAAGTTGGGCAGTGTGCACTGCATCTGTTGTGCCACAACCACTAATAAAGCCTGCTTGGTTCATTGTAAGTTGTACAATATCACAGATGCAATGGTCAACAATCCTCTCAAATATTTTCATTGTGTGAGAGAGAAGGTGGATGAGTCGACAGTTTGCATAGTCGGCAGGACTGCCTTTCTTCTTCCAGATTGGTAATGTCCTACTATGTTGACAGTCGGCAGGTGTCTTCTGCTTATGTGGTTGAAGAAGCTTGTGAGCCAAATAACTGAGTTCCAGCAATGCAATTTCCAGAGCAATGACATCCGGACCTGTAGCCTTGCCTGGTTTCATCCACTTCAATGCCTCTGTGACCTCTTCAGGTGAAAACAGTTGCATAGGTTCAAAAACAAGTGCTGTTTGTTGGATTGGTGGGTATGGCAATTTCTCTGTGGAGATATTTTTAAAGTACATGTGCAAGAATTCAGTTGCTTGCCTCCTATGGATATCAGCTCCCCTTTCTCATCATTTACACCATAAAATTCAAATCTACTGTAATACTGAATCCTGTGCACCCCAATTATCTAGACTAAATTCAGCAGAAAATGGTGTGCATTAGATTTGAGTAAATATGGTATATTTCAGACCTAGGACGTGGAGGACAAAGAAAATACTGTATCATTTTGCCTGGAGAATATTGTGCACTACATAACGTTGGAAATAAATAGCAGTTTAAATAGCAACAATGAATTGCAGTATTTAGGGACTTAGGGCACAATCCAGAGCAACTACGGGGAGTCCTTGCTCCAGTGTAAGAACAATTTGCTTTGGATTGCAATATGAATTTCCCATAGGTTTTCATTAAGTGGTACAGTAACTATGGGTACACATAACATCTCTTACGTGCTCCCATAGTTGCTCTGGATTGTAGGGTTAGAAGGATGTGCTTAGGGCTGTAACAGAAGAAGCTGAAAGAAGAGTCTGGAGGCTTAGGTTGTATTCTATTTGGAAATGTAATAAACAGATTTACTTTGTTTATAATGGGTTGTTCTACCACAGAATTGTTGTGAAAAGCAAAATGTTCTCTCATCTAGAAAGTGCTATTCTGGCAAATATCAGTCAAAGCCTACTAGCATTAATTACAACTAAGGAATAAAAATAAATGGCTTATCCACTGTTTACTAGGGGAAAACAAGAGATCAATAAAGCCATTAATTGCCTGAATAGCAATAAATACCTTGGCTGCTTTCCAAGAGGTATACCAACAGAAGAGTTTTTCCTTATTGCTGGTTTCAACACACATTTCTTATAGTCATAAGCAATAAAAGGAGTGGATTGAAGTTCAGTCCATTAAATATAATGCTATTCAATTGTGACTGGACACAATACTAATGGAAACATCAACCACCATTGGATCTCTCTGATTTACATCAAATACTCCAAAGAACTGCTGTCTCTGGTTCCAATCAGGAATGCATTATTCTATTTGTTGTTTGTCTCATACCTAGATAGCCCACTGCAATCAACCCTTCTGCATTCTTGCCAATCCATTTTTTCAAGGTACTAATTATTTCGGGCCAATTACATAAGGCTATTTTTCATTCGGTTTTTGTAATTTTGGGAAGATTTGATTTATTTAATCATATTTTTATACTTCACTTCCTCCAAGGAGCTCAGTGTGGTGCACATGGTTCCTCCCTTCCTTTTATCCTCACAACAATCCTGTGAGTTAGGTGAGGCTGAGAGATTGTTTCTGGCTCAGGAAACTCACAGGTTGTGTCTTTTGTCTATGGGGTCAAATGTGCTGTGCAAGCAAGGTGTGGATGCTCATGGAATTTCTTGGGATTACAGCCCAAGATTTTGTGGAATTACAGCTCATGCTGAAGAGACTACAGGAAAGCAAGGCTTATTCCAAGTCAGTCTGATAGAGTGGAGGGGCATGTGTGATGCTCTCATAAGGAGGTGTAGACTTCCTGAAGGCAGAAGTATCTGAGACCTTTTGTTATGAGTTTAGTTTCAAAATCACGTTACTCACCTAGGTCATGCTCTCCTGGTAGATCCCAAGTACTGTACCATATATGCATGTATGTGTATCACATTTCACACACTCAAACAGAAGAATTAAAAGGGCCATCCTTCTCACTTCAGGTATGGCAGTAATACCAGATTTATCTGAGCAGTATATATGCTAATATACACAAAACATGATTTCTTAAAAAAAAAAATCAGTGTAATTTAACTGGGCAAATCATAGGGCAGCAAGCCTTTGTTATATAGAATCATTAACCTAGTACATAAACAGACACAGGAGAAATTAACATATGCACAGGGTAAGGCTTGTTAAAGTTATTCTGTTCAATAAAGCATGTAGTCCCTGCTGTTGGAAAAAAAAATTGATCATATTTTGCCTTATTTTAATGAAGGGGTTTAGGAACTTTCCTGGCAAAATGGAGTTAAAATGCACAGTTAATGTATTCATTAAAAAAGCCAAAACTTGCCCAGTGCCATTTTCCTGTAACTGATTGCAAAAAACTCAAAACTCAATCCCTTCTCCCATACACAAGTACAGTGATAAATTGGCATCGTTAGTACAGAAAAGAATTGCTCATTCATTTAGAAGGTTCCTATTCACTGAAAAGATTTTCAACCTCTGTTTTAATAAGCAAACCACCTCATAATAGGCACAAGAAGCAACTGAGGTTTCTGTTCTTTGTTCTGATAGCAACGAATGAGAAACATTGCTTAGAGTTGCACTTCTTCAGTTTAATCAGAGAGTGAGAGAAGAGGCTGAGTGTTCATGATGAGATTCAGACCCAACCCTATTGGTGCCTAGTGTTATTGGAATGAGCTTGGCACTCCACCATGGCACAGCCTTGTGCCATTCACATAAATGCACACTTCTGGGAAATATTTTGGGAGATGTCAGGCATGTAAAATAATCACAGAAGTCTCTCTGATGCAAAGATTTTAGTCAAACAATCAAATTGATGGATTCGTTGTAGTGCCCATGAGAAGTTCACCAACAAGAAGGATTCATTTTGCCAAGAGACATACTGGAACAAGCTACAAGTTGAACCCTAACAATGCTCAGGAAAGCCAGGATACTAACATCTCACTACATATTAGATCAGGAGCCATGGAGTAACAAGATTTGCTGTAATGAAATGACGCTCATCTTTCATGACTGGTCAGAAAGAGCAATGGCAGGGACAAAAAGGAATGAAACTACAATGACTAGCCTACAGAACTGGATTATGCTCCCCATCCCCACTTGGCTACGGCTTTTCCATAGCCCACCCACACACCCCGTACCCTCATTTTTCTCCTGCAGACCCCCTCACAGCCTGACTCAGCTAATGTGGGCTTACCTTTTGCAAAAGTCCTATGGGTTTTGGGCTGGCCTGCTGAAGATGGCACATATCCTTGTGTTGGTCTCTCCAGAGTCATTGCTGAAGTGCCTTATGACATTTTTGTGACTCTCTTTGGTCTGAGCAAAGGACTTGCAATGGCCTATGGTGCCTCCAGGATTTTACCCTTAATTTAGTATCCTGTAACATCACAAACAGGCATGTCTGGCTAGAAGACTGGAGGCACATGGACCAGTCAGATATAGCACTGAAAGGACCAATCATTAGCAGTGTTCAGCAGTGGAACTGTGTGCTTTGCAAGTTGGTAAATTTTCCATCGTTGAAGGTTTTAAAACAGAGGCTGTCAACTTTGGGGATATTGTAGCTGTGAACAACCTGCATTGGCAGGAGATTGAACTTGAAGATCTTGGCGGTTTAAAATTCTGTCACCAGGTATGCCTAAAGCAAAACCAGAAAGAATGATATATAAGTACACATCCTTATAGCAATTTTTTATTATTTCAGACTGTTTTATATGAAAGGCTGCTGGGAATAAAACACAAATTCTTTCCAAAGAATATGAAAAATCAGAGGTTTTAAAGTTCCAACATAGGAACAAAATATATTATATAAATTGGCTCAGATCCTAAATATATTAAAGAGAAACTGAAAGAAGTGCACTCTCAACGACTTGTGGCTGGTTCAGAGTTATTTTCTCCATATATCCATCTGTGACAGCTAGCACCATATTAAAGGTGGATTTGGTGTTACGATCATGCTCAAAAATATCTTGAGGGCTCACAAAATTTTAAGATAACACATTTGCATCTGTGGAACTAGAGTTGTGGAAGATCTCTGTCATTGTTTGTTACACTGGTCGATTTATTCTGAATCTTGGAAAAAAAGATTGTGAACTTGCTCTCAGGCATGCCTAATGCTGATGATCTCTTTTTTAATCTAATCAGGAGAAGTATATCACATATAGAGTTGCCAAATTTGCAGTAGCAACTCAGAAACTTCAAAAGAAGTATGTCAATGATAATGATGTTAACTGTGAAGACATTCACATGAATTGACACATTATTGCCTTACAGCTTCCCTGTTCGTTGCACTATTTAGCATTTCCTGAAAATTGTCAAAGTATATTGTTGAAGTGACAATTTTGCATTTTGCTGTGACCAAGCTGGTTGAAACAATAAAACTTCTTTTAACTTTGTCTAGATACCTTTCTTTCCCCTCAACTGATGAAGAACTCTGAAGCTTGATGTCTTTGATGGATGTCGGGTATCCTAAAGCAAATTTTGTATGACAACTGAGGGCCTAATCCTATCCAATGTTTCAGCAGTAAAGCAATTAAGGAAAGCTCCCTCATTGCAGAGCTTCAGGAGGAGCCTAAAAACCTTTTATTTCAAAGGGGCTTTTTAACAGTGCAGAGGCTGGGGGGAGCTTTGGTTTTATATTGTTTTTTACAGTATCTTTTAGCCTATATGTTTTAATTGTTTTTACTGTATTTAATTATTTATGTTTTTAATTGTGTTTTATGTTTCTGCCGCCTTGAGTCGGGCTAGACAGCCTGAGAAAGACGAGAAAGACTGAGAAATTTTTAAAATAAAAAAATAAATAAACCCTGATGTAAAGGAAAAAATGTTCCCTTACTTTGAGGAAGCTTCCATTACTGCTCCCTCTCCACATCATGCAATACATGTTGTGGTGGGCTCTGGAAAGTTGGACAGGTTAGGCACTCAATTTCTCCCTGAAATGGATAGTTTTTGCACTATTTCACAGAAATGATGACATTTCTAGTTTTTCTATCAGCCAAATCCTATTCCCTGTCAGTTCACAGTGTATGGCCATGTCAAAAGAGCATACAATGCATACTACAGCTGTGTAGGAAGAGGGGAAGAGATTGAGTGCCCTTTGGGAATAAAAGTGGAGTACAAATCTAATAAATAAGAGAGCCTGCAAGAGGCAAACCAATATAAATAATGCTTATCTTGCCTTATCACCAATGGGGCTCCTTGGATCTATGCCAACTATTTTTATTTAGGTACTTGCAGAATGAACCTGCTGTTGCAGGAGTAAAATTTCAGAATATATGTGTACTTGGGGCATGGTTGGGCATAAGTAGGCATTTGTGGACACTGCTGGGCATCGGGCACTGGGCACTGGAAGGTGGGTGCAGAAAATGAGCACCATTGGGTACCAACAGGCACCACTGGGCATTGGGTATCACTGCTCAGGGGGCAGTGGGCACCACTGGGCACGACCAGCCACCAGTCATCCTTACTGGAGACCAGCAGGCACCACTAGATACCACCAGGCACCCCTACTGAACACCTGGCACCAATGTATAGCACCAGGCACCTAGCATCACCAGGCACTTGACATCACCAGGCACCAAATTGGTTCTTCATGGGTGCTTACATCACAGAAGGAATATGGTTCCCAAATTTCCTGCTTCTAGTTTCAAGGGCTGGGGCTGGATGTTGATCAGTCATTCTATAATTTTAAGTATAGGGACAAAAACAGGTTGCATTCCTTTTCATCCCCTTAAGGGTTAAATTTCTGAAAATTGGTTCTCAGGGTTTGCTCACATTATGGAAGGAATATCCTCTCCAAATTTCATGCTTCTAGATCCAGGGGTTGGGGCAGGGCATTGATCAGCAATTCTTCAATGTAATGTATAGGGACAAAAACATGTTGCTTCACTTTCACTCCCTTCTGGTTGGAATTCCCAAAAACTAGTTCTTAGTGCGTGCCGCCATATCAGAGGTAACAACCTTCCCAGATTTCATGCTTCTAGGTCTGGCAGTTTTGGGTGGGTGTTGATGAATGAGCGAGTGAGTCAACCAGTGAGTCAGTCACTAACTGTTCAGTTTTTTTATATCTAGAGAAAAGAGGAAGGTGAAAGGACCAGCTCAGGAAAGTCAAATACAATCCTGTGTACCTAATTGCTGCTGTGATCTTATTCTCCATGTTTGTGTCTGTGTGTGTTTCTGTCTGTCTGTCTGTCAAGCACACATACACACACTTGGAGAAGATCACAGCTGCTATCATGTCCACAGTTGTGGGTGCCATTCTATTCATCTTTCCAGTGTCAAAGCAGCCATGCCAACAGGGTGTGCAATGCACCTATAGTGTGCAATGCATCTATAATGTGTGGAGAGAAGACAGAAGGCTCTTCTAGATAAGAGAACATTTGTTTCCTAACCTTGGTGCTGCATTGATTCTGGAAAGCTGTAGGGATTGGCCCTTTCCCCACAAAATGCTGAGTCACAAGAATATCTCATTTAATGATAATATAACTTTATATTAATATAACATAATACAACCACGTTTTCAAAACATATCTAGTGTAAGTGAATGCATATTGGGACAGGGGAATATCTATGCATTCAGCTAAGTGTATATGTTCAATCCATGCATTTACTAGAATATACATATAGGACATTTCCCCTCACAAGTGTTCCAGATGACAGAGAACCCATCACAAATAAACTCTATAAAGTTGATCTGAACATGGCATAGACTTTTGCACTGCGGCTGCTACAACCTACTGCCCAGATCTTGCTTCCTTTTCTATCATTTTCACTCACCTTAGAATACTTAGAGAAGCTTAGAAAGAGGCTTTAGAAACTCGAGTATGCCAAAGTATTATTAAAACACAACAATGAAAGTGGACTGAACTCACCTTGAAAACTTAATTATTGTTCGGTCTATAGCTGGTATTAGTGCATGGTATTAGTCCAGACTCTAATACAATAAAGGATAGACTTTTTACAAAAAAGAGAAAAATGCTCTGATGACCTTTGCATTTGAGGACTAATGTTCAAGAAATGTCTTCAAATGAATTTTCTTTTCTTTTCTATTCCTTTTATTTCATTTTTTTTTCACAAGAAATTGAATTTACAAAGATAATAGTGATTGTTGGGGATAGATTGGAACTAGTGTTAAAAATTACAAACTATAAAAATAAAAATTAAGTGGAAATGTTGGCTTCTTCATGCTACACTATTCATATACTACATGCTTCATTCTTCATATATTCTTTTTATCCTTTTCTTTCTTTTCTCTTTTTTTAGACTGTATTTTAGCCATTTGTTGTTGTTGTACTGTCTTTTGTTGTTTGTGGTTTATTTTTAGTAGTGGATAGATAAATTAAAAATATTACAAATCAAAGAAAAGGATACTCCCAGAGTAAAGAGCATTGTTTATGGCAGTGATTTTCAGTCTTTTTCATCTCATGGGACACTGAGAAGAAGCTAAAATTTTCAAGGCACACCATGTGTTATTTGACCATTGACAAAGCATACCATACTGCTTGTAGGGGGCTTAAATCCCCCCAAAAGCCCTACTAAAAATAACCCAAAGTCTTGAGGTACACCTGCAGACCATTCGTGGCACACGGTGTGTGGCATGGCATGCATGTTGAAAATTACTGTCTTGGAATGGAAATGTATACTTGCAATTTGGAAAACATTTTCATTAGGCAATTCAAATTTATCTGGCAATTCCAATTCAATTCTGAAGTTTAAATCTTAAGGCACATTTTGAATAAGGAATATTGCCTCAAAACCCGTCACCACCTATGAAAACATACTCATTGTTAATTATTTCATACTGATTATCTTTAAATTTTATCACCAAGTGCTGACCATTCCATATAGTACCCCCCCCCCAATATTTAAGAATGCTAATTAGTTAAATGTTTCCAAATGTGATTTCGATATTCTGATAACAGCACTTTTCAGAGTTGCAAACAATAGCTCAAGAATGGAAGCCCATAATTTGCTCCCTCTTGTTTTGTTGTTCTGCCTGTCAACATAAACGAAAGGTCAATGTGACAGAGTGCATTGGTTAGTCCCTTTGTACAGAAGGATGTAAAGGAAAACCTGAAGGATGGTCTCTTGAGCCTAAGGAAATGTTAAACAGATTTTCCTTAGTGACAAACATAGCTTCATTTACACAGTAGGAGTGCCATCTTAGAAAAGCAGTGCTAGATTTTCATGGGACTAATATGAATCTGTTTGTAATATGATTAGGCAGGCTAAGCACTCTTAGGGTGCTCGATCATTTGTCCTGTGACTGCGATACTGCTGTAGTGGGACCTCTTAGTCTACCAGTGAATTGAAACAGCAACCATTACACACGTACTTAGTTCTTGAAATGAAGACCTAATTTGCTTGCTGGGCTCAAATATAGTATTCATACAACAAATACTAACAGATTTCTTTTTTATCAGCTGTAATTTTCTAATTCAAACAGAAGCATTTCATTGGAATCTTTGAATCCCCAAATGCATTATTCAAAATGCATTTCCCTTCCCCCAAACCCTTTTTCCCCTCAACACTTATGAGATCAAAGAGAAGAATTTAATGCACATTTGTGACCATTTATAATATACTTTCAGTGGGAGGCATTACTATGGGACTATCAAATAGCATTCTATACAAAAACAGCTAGGATTTCTGGAGACTTCTAGATTTGCATTTTCTTTGTAGTTTCATTAACATAATTGGAAAACAGATTTAATTAGTGTCTTAGCAGTATTCATGTTGTTTTCTTTTTATTTTTTACTTCCTAAAGAGACTTGGGAGGAAAGAGCAGCAAGGTACTGACACAGCGAATTTCACTCTATATACATTTCATAGTATCTACACCAATTTGGGCCTAAATAAGCTGAAATTCTTCCACCTGCACCAATTGATTTCCTTAAAGGGTACACCCACATGGCTGCAGTGTACAGAACCATAAAAAAGAATTCTGTTGGTGGGACCAATTCTTTTTCTTCCAGTCATCATCAAAAGGGAGGTGGTATACTACAACAGGAAAGTAGATCCTTTTTAAATAGCTATGCCATACTACAGTAGTTCTCCAACTTTATAGAAGCCCTAGATGCTTTTGCCTGATCTAAAAATGCTAAGAGGTGTAGCTATAGCAGTGTTTGGGCCAGCAGTTTTCCCGCCCACCCTGTAGCAACTTGTTTTACCCTTGATAGATTTAGCCTAATCTGTCCTATCACTTTCACAAACCACCAAAAGTAGCTCATGTCCCACAGGTGAGTCCCAGCCCCACAGTTGAAGAACTATTGTTAATATATTTGTTAAATCTTGATGGTGCCTCAAAACTCTTGTTTTTAGTGCCACAATCTGGTACCTCTCTGGAATTTGAGGACACTGAAGTTTATTTTGTAGCAATAGTTTTGTACTCTGGATGCAATATGAATGTCCCATAGATTTTCATTAGGTGGTGCAGTAACTACGGGTGCACATAATGTCTATTACACGCTCCTGTACTTTGTATTTTGAGCCCTACCCACTGCTGCTTCTCTTCCACTGATTGCTCCCTGGTTTGGAAATGGAAGGGGGGAATGGAATGGCAGAGGAAGTGCAGTGTGGTTGGTCCACCACTCTCCTCTGGTATTTGGTGCATGCTGGATCCAGGAGGCTGCTGCAGGAGGAGATAGGATCCAGCACCTACAGCTATACTGCCCTGAATGTGCCCTATCTTGCCTGATCTCTGAAGCTAAGCAGGATCAAGCCTGATTAGATAGGAGCCAACATGCACCATTGCTGCCAGATCTACCCACTCCCATAGCCTCCCCAGTGACAGATGTGGGAATCGATTACACACCTGTGTCACCTATGGTTTTATGGTTCTGTGCCAATGACTGTGCCACCCTAGTGACTCTCTCCTCCCATTGCTGGTTGAACAGAAGGAGAGCTTGACAGATTGAAAAATACTATATTTACTTGAATATAACACTCACCTTTTTCAGTTGAATTCAGTCTCCAAAATCAGGGTGCACATTAGAGTTGATAATTAATTAGAATTGAGTAAATATGGTATTCTGAATATAAGTATAGGGTGTGCATTAGATTTGTGTAAATATGGTATATTTAGATGCCCATTCAAAACTTTTATCAATGAAGCAAACAGATTCACTCTTCAGTTCTTTAAAGTTTTTGTCTTTGTACTTTAAAAAAAAATGTTTGAATACCTGAAAACAGCTTGAGTGAAGAGAGAATTAAATTACTTAAGGGAAATGGGAAAGGGATATATCTATGACCTGTAGGTCATCAACTCATATCAGGCCAAGTAATTAGCAGCTGAAAATTGTACCATCTGTTGACTGTTTAGGGTTATGAGGGAGGAACTGATGATTTTAGCCATATTGCTAATGGACAAATTAATATAGCTTATGCACCTTCATTTGATAGATGTCTGGAAAAAGAAAAGTTTGCATGGAAATAGAGAAATAAAAGCTGCAAAGATCAGCAAAATCAACATAAGGCAAATAAAAAAACCCAAGTGAAAGTACACAAGAAAATTATTCTTCTTGATGGTCAATATTATGGGGCTCTTGGTGAAGGATATTACATTTTCTCCAAGTTTTGCTTTGGTGTAATCAAGATTATCTCATGCTTTAGCTGATCCTGAGGGTCCAATCCAACTAATGTTACAGCCCAATCCTGAGCTGCCTGGAGTAAGGGGCTGCTGCAGCACCAAAATGGCTGGCATCTCAATCCTACCTAATTTGGGTTGATAAACCAATCCTACCTAATTTCCAGTTCAGCGATATACCAGTGTGGTGCCCACTGAATCCTGTGAGAAGTTTTGGCATCCCTTTCAATGAGTAAGATTGCCATAACTGTTTTCTACAAAACTGGGACAGGACCCCGTCATACTTGTCAGTATATGAACAAAATCTCAGAAACAGGGACAGTCCCGGTGTTCCACGACATATAGCAACCCTATCCATGGGTCAAGTTAGACTTGCACCAATGATATTGTGTGGACCTATGAAGGCAGATTGGGCCCACAAATTCATCCAGCATGCATCATTGCTGTCAAACCCATCGTGTTCCTGGACCTGATCCACCCATCTCCCTGCCCCATTACTGCCTTGTTCCTCCCACCCTGTTCGACCCACTCATAGAATCATAGAATCATAGAGTTGGAAGGGACCTAGTAGGTCATCTAGTCCAACCCCCTGCCTGCAGCAGGAATTCCCCCTAGAGCATCTCCAACAGGTGCTCATCGAGCCTCTGCTTGAAGATCCCCAGTGAGGGAGAGTCCACCACCTCCCTTGGCAATCTGTTCCACTCCTCATACTCTTCTATCTCTACCTATGGCAGAGGCTGTCTGAGATCCATCACTGCACAGACTGTTTCTAGCTGTGGCCTGGTGGCGCTCTCTGGCATGTTGCATTACACGCCTGAATCGCCTTTTTCAGAGGATGCAGGTTGACTGTGATGTGGTACTACAGCAGTGTTTCGCTGTTGAACTGCAAAGGAGCTTCCAAAAGGTTTTAAGTTTTTTAAAAAATTAAACAGTCACAAAATGGGAGGGGGAGACAGGGATGCCTAATAGTAGACTGAAATGATTAATCAATGATTTGTGCATGGTGGACTAGACTGAAATTGCTATAAATCTTTTAAGCCCTGTATGCTTTCTTTTGTACTCTTTACCTGCTCAACTTGTACATTTGTAAACAAACTATCACAAAAACATCATGCAATACTCTTTCCCCCTTCAAATAAAATGTCTTCTATAAAGGCTGCCTAGACACCTGACAGGTGTATATACGATGTGTATATACAAAGGTGTATATATGAAGTTATATTGCAGGAGTCCTTATTTCCAGTAGCTTCCTACAAGATCAAAAAGACAAAGCTTAGGTTATGTTAGAATTAATGTGTCCCCGTTTTGATCTCTTGTGTGGTTCTTTTGAGTTCTGCTGAGCAAATGCTTTCAGGATGAACTGAGTGCAGATGTCCAATTGAGGATGTAGTTATGTGACTGTCAACAGAGGAACTGTGCTGGCTAATGATATTTCATGAATATCAAAAGACCACCGAATACCTGCTGTGCAATTAACAGGAGGAGAGGTTGTAATGGCCCCGAGAAGAGTTTGCACACACCCCATAAGTTGTTTCTAGGGTTGAAAACCGTAGAAGTCAGTGCTTGTGTCATATTGTGCTCCCCCCAAGAATTTTTAAAGTGGGAAAAAGGGCATTTCAAAATACTGATGGTTTCAGTGTTCATTTAACAAAATCCAAACAACACTTAGAATAGATACTAAGCCTGCCATTAGCTTTTTAAAGATGTATAATGGTTTTAGAAATATTTAGATTGTTAGATCAGTGAAATAGTTCAGAAACATTATACAGGTGAAACCTAATTAGGAGGCCTCCGTCAGTCTTGAAAGACTATGGTATCATGCTCTGCGCTGCGTACGCTGCAAGCGAAGCATGAAAGCCTGGTTTGATTGTTATGGAGGATAGGCAGTTACCCAAGCAGCAATTCCCCCTTCTCCACGCCACTGAATTAGTCCAATGGAAAGGCAGAGCAGATACGATTGGATCCAGCTGGCGTCGCAGAGCTGGGCTAAGGACAGGATCTCACTTTGTCTTGTGGGGCCGACCCGGGTCTCGAACACTGGCCTTCTGGTTAACAGGCACAGTGACTTAACCACTTGCACCACCCACAGCCCGAAGCCTAACTATATGCAAATGATTTATATGCAATTTTTCTCAAAGCAACTGAGGTTATTTGAATTGAAAGATAAGATTTGCTCCTTAGAGCGGCTGTTGGCTTAAAGGGAGCCTGATTACCCTGCCAACTCATATTAAAAGTTCATGACCTTTTCGTTTCCTTTTGTTTTCTTTTCAGAGCTCCTCCATGTGAATTCCTATGAACTGAAACCTTTTTGCAAACTGCTTGCACATGCTTGCAAGATTTTTGCATGAGCTCAGGATCTTGGAAAAGTTCAGCTCCTTGCTGATTAGTTAGCTGTTAGCAGCAACTTCAAAGTCACTTGATTCATTGTTGCCCTAGTACCACGCAATCAACTGCCTTTATATAATGCAAAAATAGTTAATCACGCTGGTCCTTGGAACCAAATCTCACAAATGCAGAGGTTCAACCAGTGGTGGTCTTCAGGGGGTTCTCACAGGCAGGGTTACCAGACGCCAAACTGGAAATTCCTGCACAGCAACCCCCAAATTCCTGATTTAAGGCCAAAATTCCTCTCAGTCCAGCCAAAATTCCTGAGAAAATTCCTGTAATTAAAAAAATTGTCCAAAAATGTAGGACGAAATGTAGGACATGTTAAAATAAGCTTATAATACTGGTATTACTTTCCTGTACTTAATTCCAACACTATATTACCTTTTTAAGGTAATAGACACACACACCCTGAGGGGGAGGAGCAGTGGGTGCATTCAGGGGTGGCTGGTGGAGGGTTTCTCTGGGGTGGGGAACGTAGGTGAGTGGGAAGTTTCTGGGGGGAGGGGGTGAATGCAGGGCTGGTGGGGGTTTTCTTTGGGGTACTGGGCACAGGCAGGGCCAGGGGAGTTGGTGGGGGTGGCTACAGGATAGTGGGTGCTACAGGCAGCAGGGGAGGCTGGTGGGGGCTTACTTTTCAGTAGGAATGGTCAGGATTGTTTTCTAAGGCTGCCAGTATGAAGATCCCTCCCTGGGAGTAAGACCCATTAACTGCAGAGGGGCTTACTTTTGAGTAGACATGGTCAGGAGTGTTTTCTAAGGCTGCAATCCTGAAGATCCCTCCCTGGGAGTAAGACCCATTAACTGCAGAGGGGCTTACTTTTGAGTAGACATGGTCAGGAGTGTTTTTTAGGGCTGCAATCCTGAAGATCCCTCTCTGGGAGTAAGACCCATTAACAGCAGAGGGGCTTACTTTTGAGTAGACATGGTCAGGAGTGTTTTCTAAGGCTGCAATCAGTAGGGAGGAGGCAGAGTGGCAGCATCCAGGAGGCAGTGAGGACTGGAGAGGGCTGATCCAGAGGGAGGCAGTGAGGGGGAGGAGGTCCTCCCAATCAGCACCAGACACAGCTGAGGCTGCAGGCACAGTGAAGAGAAGCAGCCACAGCACTCCAAATTTGAATGGCCGCTGGCAGCAGGAGCCTCTTTTTCTGGAGCCCGGAGGTGAAGCTTGCTGGTCTGGAGGTGGAGCTTGTTTTCAGGAGGGCTCCTGGGAATTCTGGGGATATGGCAACCCTGCTCACAGGTTCTATAGAACCCTTTAATAATGAGTGCCTGGTTCTGAGAACCGGTTACTAATGGGACTCAGGGCACAATCCAGAGTAACTGTGGGAGCACGTAAAAGACATTACGTGCACCCGTAGTTACTGCACCACCTAGTGAAAACCTATGGGAAATTCATATTGCAATCCAGAGTAACTTGTTCTTACTCCGGAGCAAGGACTCCCCGTAGTTACTCTGGATTTCACCCATAGAATCTATTGTTTCCCTCATCATAGGATTGCTTATTATTTGATTTATTAGGGGAACTGGATGAGGGGATACACTGGATACTGTGTCTATTTCTATTTTATGCCAATAAAGGATCTATCCTTTTCCATTCAACTCCACGTCACCTTTCCAGCTAAAGCTCAAGTTGGCATGAAATAAAATTATACTAAGTAAGATTATAGATTATAGTTAACCTTACAATTACCCTTATATTTTGGAGGCACTGCTGGGATTCAAAATTACTATAACAAAGAAAAAATTCACTTTCTAGATCTCATTACCCTGCTCCTCAACTACTGGAGCAAAAGCAAGTACATGAATTGCATGAGGGGGAAAGTGTGGCGATTTGTTATGGAAGCCTTTGAAAAAGTATGTCCTAGAAGCATGTTATTCAAGCTGCAAGCAATGTGAAAATTTGGAGCATACCATGATATAACTGATTTATTATCTACCATGGTGTAACTTAGTCTGGGTCTTACTCAGTTTGGTAATCTTACTCAAAACCAAATGGGATGGTAATAGTACTCCTTTCTGGAGTACTCATTGCGGTCAATGGGTCTTACTCCCAGGAAAGTGTCTTTAGGATTGCAGCCTTAGGCTTCAAGCTTCTGCTCTGCCTTGCCCACTGTGGAATATAACTTTGGTGTCCATCAGTCGTGAAAGACTATGGTATCATGCAAAGCATGAAGGCCTGGGTAGATTGATATGGAGGATAGGTTGTTACCCAAGCAGCAAAACCCAAGCAGCAAATCCCCCCTCTCCACGCCACTGAAATAGTCCAATGGAAAGGTAGAACCAATATGATAGGTTCCAGCTGCATCGCAGAGCTGGGCTAAGGACAGGAGCTCACCCTCTCTTGTGGGGACCCCGGGTCTCAAATCCTGGTCTTCTGGTTAATAGGCACAGTGTCTTAACCACTTGCACCACTAACAGTCCCCACTATGGAATACAGCATGTACTTTTTGGTGTGGTGCACTGAAAGAAAGTGTAGAAAGGGAAGAAAAGAAAGATAGGATGCAGCCACAAATAATAGCAACTAATAGTTTCTAATAATGGAAAACAATGGTTTCATTTTAGAAACTTCGCATAGCATTTTCTACCACGTTGAATAGTAATATTGAGGGGCTTAATTCAAACATCATCTTAGAATCACACTTTATTATGATTACTCACTGCTAATGAATCAGAACATTCAATTATAGAAACCAGCTGGCACAGGTGAATCAGTCTTAGTGGCACATACATACCAGGAGGAATTCCCACCATTTGATACTGAAAAGTTGAGAGTTGGAAGTTTCCCCCAGAACTCATTATTTGGAATGAATTGTCTAAAATGGCAAGGAGATGAAGAGGGGAATATGAAAGGGGAAGAACACAATAGAGGTGTGTGTGTGGGTTTCATTCCTGTGAGGCTTCAGCTCCTGTGGATACTTTCAAGCAGGGGTTTTCAGCCTTTTTCATCTCATGGCACACTTAATGAGGCACTGAAATTGTCAAGGCACACCATCAGTTGTTTTTTACCATTGACAAAGCATACCGGACTGTTCAAATCCCAATTTTCCTATTAATGAATGTCAATTCCAAATTCCCACAGCACACTTGAAGACTATCCGTAGCACACTGGTTGAAAATCGCTGACTTAAACCAAGTTAAATGAAACAAACAAACAAAATTACCAATGTAGTTTGTCAGAGTGTCAATCAGAAAGTCTCCAAACTTAAAACTGCTGTTTGAGTTTGCTCCAAGGCAAGGATGAGCAAGGAGGTACTTCAACGAGCACCTGTCAGAGATGCTCTAGGAGGATTTCTTGCTTCAGAGTTTGATTTTCTGTGTAAAGAGACATGTTTTAAATTTATTTAAAGTGCTCTTCACATTTATGGTGGCTGCATTGTGTTAGTTCTGTGGGTGGTGAACCCCCGATAAGAAGACAGTATCTACAGTATTTATATACCGCTTTTCAACTAACAAGTTCACAAAGCGGTTTACAAAGAAAATGGAAAAATAATAATAGCTAATTAAAAGCTAATGGGTCCCTGTCCCAAAAGGGCTCACAATCTAAAATGCAAAAAAGAACACCAGCAGAAGCCACTTGAACAGACACTGCTGGGGTGTGTAGGGCCAGTTACTCTCCCCCTGCTAAATAAAAGGGGAACACCCACTTGACCAGACATTTATATATGAAAAAACCAGACATTTATATATGTAAAGGAAAAACGGCAGACCTTATCATAAAAGACCTAGATTATTTGCCCATAGTGATGTTAAGGATGTCCAGAAATATATTTTTTAAAAACCTGAGATGTGTCTGTATTGCACATCTAAAGTTCAGTATCTACCTTGTGGCTACCTACAGTCTGCTACCTACCAGATACATACCTTCCAGTTAGCAGGGTGGTGGTTTGATACCCAAGTGTCGCATCTCTCATCCCAGCTCCTTGCCAACCTTGCAGTTTGAAAGTATGCAAATGCAAGTAGATAAATAGGTACCACTTTGGTTTGAAGGTAATAACCCAGTGATAGGCCTCTGTGACAGGCTAGCTGGTTTCCTCAGTGTTGCATCAAAACATGGATTGGATAACTCCAATCCAGAATATGGATCCCTCCACCACATGGGACTAACACTGAAGAAGTTGCCTTTCCTTTTAACTTTTTTTGCCAATATCTCAGCTCAGCACTTTATCATTCCAGTAATTTATGGACTTGATAAAAAAAGGATTAAAGTACATGGTATGGAAGGAAGATGTTGACATCATATTCCATTAGATGGATAGTATAACTTCATTAAAGCAGAAGGCCATATAGTCTCAACAGGAGTTCTCTGCAGGAAATGCTTTATTCTTACTTAGCATATCTGTGAATTCTATCAGCATTAGTGTCTTTCACAATGTTTGTTCCTGTTGAATATTTATGAAAGACTGTCCAGTGACCTGCATAGCATCTCTAGGTTTGCTCTGCATTAACAGTCTCTCAAGTAGAACACAATCAGAAGACTCCCTCTTCTACAACAGCAATCAATACAATAGAAGAAAAGAAAAATATCTGCAAAAAAAGATTTCTATCCAAAAAGTGATCAGGGTAGGGGTGAGTGGGAGAGCAAACCATCCCAAGGCATTGGTGCAACAATCTATCAATCTACCAGTTATGGTCTCCCCTTCTGGGTAATTCAAGAAGTGGAACAGTTAAAATTTGATGACCTTCACACCTAGATTAGGATATCAGCTCCCTAATAAGTTATTGAGGGGATCAGATTAGTTCTTGTGAAGTTTGCTCAGGAGACAATCTTGCTTGCAAGCTTCGATGACTTCTTAGGCTTCATCACTGAAATAAAGAGCTTCAGAGGAGGAGGATATTCACAGTACTCTCAGCACTTTACAGCCTCTCACTTCCAGCATAATGGGAACTGCCAACTTGACAGCCAGGACTGGAACTCCCCAGCCCTCCTATATCCATTGCACAACCCTGTCCTCTTACTATACCAAATGTACACCCACTTGAGGCCTCTGTCAGACAGCTGATTGACAGCTAAGTCCTACTGAGGATTAGGCTGCTATCTGGCGCCCATTTGGAAAGTGGAAATGAGCAGTGGTGATCCTGTTCCCTAGGTCACCTTGGGCTAGGTCTGCAAGATGACCCTGGATGCCCATGGCACACTGGTGGAAAATCACTGGACTAAAGGATAAAAGATGCATAAACATATAAACGCCATGTTAAAAATTGTGGAACAGCTTTGTGGGCTTGGAGAAGAAATGAAAGAGAACCATGTAGGGGCAACTATTACTCTGCAATTTCTCAAATTATCCTGGCACCCTCACCTATGCCCTGGTTAGCAAACCAGAGCCAGACCCGAGAGTGCAGTCCATTAAAGGTAACCTGGTGGATGAATTCAGGTGCAGAATGGAAATTCAAGAAACTGAAATTAGCAAGAAAAGACAATATAAATCAGATCTAAAGAAACAGGGCACAGGGTGGAAAAGGGAAACCAAAGCATGTCTTTAGATGCAAGGACATCTGAAGAAGGACTTCTCAATCTGGTGAGCTGAGCAGAAGAAATAAACACCAAAAACTGCCAAGAGAAACAGTTAAGGCAGCAGCAGATGCCTTAGATGATGTGTGGGATGATGATGCATAAGATTCATAAGATGATGCGTGGGATGGTTCCTTGAAAACCATGGAGGGCAACATAGCACATGGATGGTATATCAGTTTAGAGGCAGTGAGCCACATGACCAGCATCCTGGAATTTTTTTAAGAGATTGACCTTGATGTAAAGAACCAGATTTTCCTAGCAGATGGAAACAACATCACCAGGGAGGCAACTGGCTATGGATTCTTAAGCTGCAGAGTTCAATCCAAGGGAGCAGGAAAATCCACAGTGACTGATACAAAGCTGATGCCTACATTCCAATGGAGTATTGGTCCATGTTGAGAACAGAACCATTGATGGTATTTATGTAGACTGTGGTGACTGTTATAACTGATTACGGCTACAATCCTAAAGACACTTTCCTGGGAGTAAGATCCATTAAACACAATAGGGCTTTCTTTTGAGTAGACATGGTTAGGATTGCAGCCATAGTTTTCAAAAGGGACAAGGCTGAGATAGAAGCTGAGATGCAGCTCATGGCTAACAAACCTAAGACTCAGGGATGGCCCATGAAGTGTCAGACAGATGAAGTGTCAGAGACCAGGATCACAACAGGTGTGGAAAAAGTCAATACAGCCTAGAAGTTATCTACCACCTGGATATTATGCCTAAATGTTCATCCTTGGGAGGGCAATTCAACACCATCTAACAGTGCAACCAAAAAATAGAAACCTCAGAAACAATGAAATTATTTCACAAAACTGAGACCTGCCACTTGGACAGACAACAACAGGATGTACACAAACTTCTACAATAAAAGTATAATGCAGAAAGAAAGAAAGGTTGAACACAAGGCACAACAAGAAGAAAAGGATATCCATAAAATATGGTAAGGATTATGATGAGACATGGGTCTCAGTTGTTTAGCACCATAAGAGCATTTCCAGTGTGGCAGCTGGAAAAGGCATGTAGATCAAAGCACCTAGGAGTAAACAATTCCTTCTTACATGACAGTGTAAAGAAACATATTTACATGGACCAGCCACTGCTTTAAGAAATTGAAAGGCCAGAACTTCATGTATAAACTTCAAAAGAAGAGGGTGACAAGATGGTGAGAACTGGATGGATGGATGAATGGATCCCAAGAGCCAGGACAATTTAGTGCTTAGGGAGGTAGACTGAGACAAAATCCCTTCTCGGCCATAAAGCTTCCTGGGTGACCCTGAGTCAGACACTCTCAGTCTCACCGACCTCACAGAAGTGTTGTGAAGACTAAAGAATAAAAGCTTTATAAACCACACTGGATATTTGTGTTTGCAAGCATAAGGCAGGGTATAAACAAACAAATAGCTAGCTAGCCTAGGAGGTGTTTGTTCCTCTCCCTCCTAAAGCAACAGTTTCCATCTTGAAGCACTGAAAATTGCAAGATTCTGGTCAGCCACAGCCTGCTCAATCCTCACCATAGAAAGTGGGAAGAGAACGAGGAAAAAGCAGGCTGGAGAGATTTTACATCAAAGAAATCATTGCAGCTTTTCAGCAAAAGGGATGTAATTACCAACAGTACAAAAATACAAAGGTGAAAACAGTCTTAAAAGACTAGTATCTGGATTAGCTAAATAATGTGGAGACAGTGTAGCAGCAGTACTATATTTTAAACTTCTTGGCATTTGGCAGAAGTAATGGCACTCTTGATGTGAGCTCCTTACCCTTAATCCCTGCAAGAAGCTGGGCGGGGGGGAGGGGGGGAATTGATTCTCAGGATAGTTGGAGATCAGCATCACAAATCTTGAAAAGAATGTTCTGTTAATCATTTACAAATATCCATGACCACGAATACGCCTTTACGAATATCCATGAATATGCCTTTACTGCCTCTTCATAGGAAATGGAGACAGAAAAATTTGCATGTGCCAGAAATTCCTGAAGTCACAAAATCAATACATTCTCAGTGGATTGAGCAATTCTGAATGACTAGTGTATGCATGATTTCAAAGACCTCTCAGTTTTCATGGACTTTCATGCTATATGAAATACTTCCATGCCAGTTCTGACACTGGTTCATGCCAGTGAGCTAATTTATAGGAATTATTTCTATAAATTTATCAGAAGTCACATTCTGTTCTGTGGGAATTATTTCCAGAAAAGCGTGCAGCATGTATACTAGACTGCAGCCTAAGTAACTGGGCAAAAGAGGATAGACTGGAACAGTTCTTACATTGAAATTTGGGCTGGAGATGAACCTAGAAATGTAATTCCAGTCAAGGAGTATAAATGCTAGAGTTTATACAGCCCATCATTGGCAAGAAAGTGATATTATGAGCTTCAGAGTCCATAAGTCCAGAATTCACAAACTTCATTGGCATCTTTGGTATAATGGAAACATCACTATTTTGCTATTGTACTTAGCAAAAAACAGGATGACATATATAGCTGGTGGGATGTTAATATCTTTGCTTCCTTGACCAACCAGGAATTTCAAAACCTTCTAAATAAAACAGACTTCCTTAAACCTCAAACTTCAAATTTCACCATGCAAAAGCCAAATTTATTTTTTTAATCAAACAAGCTGAATGTCATCCCTTCCTGACACATTACATCATGACTATATTTACCTTTGAATGAAGACAGCCAGTGGAAGAATGCTAAAAAGTTAGGAAAGGTTGTATTTTTTTCTTATAGATATGAAGACATCTTTTTTGAGCCTTAGAAATAAAAATGCCTCATTCTAAAGAAGACACATAAACTATCAAATGTAATGAAATGTTTTTGTTAAATAATAAGCAGCAACAGCACACAGAAATAAATATTTTTCATTGAGGTAAAATATATACAACTATAAAATCATAAATATACTGGAGAATTATAATATGAATTTGTAAATTGTATGCAAATAGCTTGAAACCAGATCTACAAAGACATAAATAAAGGAACAAGACTGAAAGGTTTATATGTTGGCTTGTTTATAGAGTAGCACAAACATTTTTCTTTTTTAATTGGCAATTAATTTTCGGCAGCCATCGAGGTACTTTCATGTCAAATTACTTTCCCTATACTAAACAAGATTAGGCATCCAAGCAGCAAAGCACTTATGTGAAAAGTGAGAAACTGACTGTCAAGTAGATATTTTCTACCTATAACCAATTAAAATGTTTCTTTTGTGATGAATGGGTAATGTAATTCTGCAACTTGTATTTTGCGCCTTACAGTGTGCACACCTGCAGAACTTCCTGCTCACAAGGACCAGGAAGAGATAAGGATGCTGCTTGTGAGTTTGGTTGTTCTTCTTGCTCTTTAATGGGATAGGACAGGGATATAGTACAAGCCTCCATTATTGAGGGATGAACTATAAATAATATATCTAGCCAGTAATGCTTCACATACATATTTTAGTTAGCACAAAAACCAGCAATGCAATGTGGAAAAGTTAAGCTTTTTAGCAACTTATTGTTTGAATATGTCCTTTTCCGCTCCTTCTTCCCATGAATATAACTGTAAGATACCTTGGCATCTCAAAGGCCACCGACACTCAAGGTACAAAGTAATGTATTATTGATACACTTCAAGTGAGTGACATAAATGGGAAAATATTGATTTTTTAAGAAGATGTCTCATTTTTCTTATTTCACAGAAGACTGATGCAAGCGCTGGAGCAGCTATTGATATTATTTGAATTAATGCAGATTCCTCACTCATTGATTGCTTTTACAATGATTGTCATAACTGATTTATGGACACTCACAGCTCTTAAATTTTTAAAAAGGCGAATCTTGGTTTTGCTTCTATAAATGGGCTTACTTGAACAAACAAGACTGCTAAAGGTTTCCAAGGAATATTTGGGAAAATCTGAATGCATAATATGCTATGTTTTCTAGAAAGAACATTGGGGATCCCTGACTGAAATATTAACAAGGGGTATTCATA
Source organism: Cryptoblepharus egeriae (assembly GCA_030015325.1). Taxonomy (NCBI): domain Eukaryota; kingdom Metazoa; phylum Chordata; class Lepidosauria; order Squamata; family Scincidae; genus Cryptoblepharus; species Cryptoblepharus egeriae. Next base: position 4,277,774 of record JAREYC010000005.1, on the reverse strand, counting down.
GCCCCATCTACCAAGGACTGATTAATTTTAGTTTAGTCTCAGAGTTAATTCAATGATTACAATACAAGATACATTGAGTTACCTCAATGATTACAATACAAGATTAACCCCACAATCCAGAGTAACTATGGGAGCAACTATGGGAGCACATAAAAGACATTACACGGACCCGTACTTATTGCACCAGTAAAACAGTGAAAACTTATGGGAAATTCATATTCTCTGCAATTCAGAGTAAATTGTTCTTACACTAGAACAAGGACTCCCCGTAGTTACTCTGGATTGCACCCCAACACATATTCTTCCAAACAGGCAAAGGAAAGACACTTACGGTGCAATCCTGAGTAACTACAGGGAGTCCTTGCTCCGGTGTAAGAACAATTTGCTCTGGATTCCAATATGAATTTCCCATAGGTTTTAACTAGGTGGTGCAGTAACTATGGGTACACGTAATGTCTCTTACGTGCTCCCGTAGTTGCTCTGGATTGTAGGGATAGTTGCTCTATGGGAAAGAGCAGAAGACAAATATTTGCTGAAATGCTATCCTCTCTGTAAAATCAGTGGAGACAATATTCAGTTTGGTAGGACATACGAGGAATGAGGTTCTTCTGTTTTACTATGCTTTTAATAACAATGGAGAAAAACCATGTTGAGTTTAGAGAAGTGATTTGGCGTTTTCCAGGAATAACAAACACCCCAGTCCTCTTGGCATGCTGAGGTGCATGTTAGCAGCATCCTCTGTGTTGCTAGAGTGCTGGTGTGGAGATTGCAGCAATATTTTGTGCAGTAACTGCTGGAGCAGTCTGTTGGCCCAGGTAAGTCAGCAGGGGAGGCAGGATGGAATTGGAGAATGCATAAAGATGGCACAAGAGGGATGGATGGAACTGAGTGACCCCAGGGTGGGGACAGGGCAGATTGGCTCTAGGTAGAGGTGGGTTTAGGACTACTTGCAGCCACCAAATCTTAATCTTCCCAGACCAAACCCCACACCCCAAGTCCAAACTGTACAGCACCAGGTGTTCTGCCATCAAAATAGCCAAAACATCACCAAAAAAGATTCCTCCATGTCATGAAGGGTTAACCTTGATTAAGGAAACAGATACACCTTTATGAAAGTAGGCTTTTCTGCATATACTCCTCCCACAGGACGTGGTGTGAGACTTTTGCACACCTGCATCAGAATGGAAGCATAGGATACATCTGTTACTGTCTCTATAGGGCACAATCCTAACCAATTTAGGCCAGCCTAACTCAGCTGGCATATTTTCCTGTGGTGGTGTTGAGAAGTCAGCATAAGCCTGTATGCTAGCTTAACACCCTCAGGAATTGAGCAGAAATGCTTTACGGCACTTTTGTGACACCCCCAGGTCAGTACAGGACGTATGCCAGGGCTTATTAGGATTGCAGCCTATATTTATTATTTCTATTATAATATTCTATTATAATATTCCCATCTTGTGCATCTCTTAATTCAAGGCTATTTCTGTCTCCTGAAACTTTTGTTCTTCTAAGACCTTGTTAAACATTTCTCCTTGACCTGAGGCTTTTTGGTAGTGCTATCAAATAGAGCAACTTTGATATTATAGGTCTCTTTGATTTCACCTCTGTCTTTTTGATACTTTATTTCCATCTCTTATAACAGAGATGAGGAGAAGGCAGACAGGGATCTGCAGCAAAGAGGGAGATTTTAATCTGGTTATAAGTAAACGCTCTTATAATATCTAAGCATAAGAATTCCCTTGAGCCAGTCACTGTCTAGGACTTTTCTCTGAAGAAATTAACAATTCAACCACATGGGTTCTTGATACCAAAGAGATTCCAATGAACACACAATAGTCATGAAAAGATATTATCTTTATATTAAAAACACATAAAACATGCTCTCAAACACTTGACATAAGATTACTAAGCACAGCAAATTCACAAAATAACAAATAGTAAATAAGCTTAACTCTTACCATAGTAAGTTTCCCTTAAGCTCTGGTCTGAGTTTCATTTATCCAACCCTATTTCATTGGCATTCCATAACATAAATCCAAGGGAGAAACTTTCTCCATCATGCTCTTTCCCCCTCCTTGTCCCCCCCCTCTTAATTTAAAGAACCTCACCACTCACACCCTCCTCTGCAGGTGCAGCTTGTTACTTCATCAAAGCAACCTTGGGTTACTACTCCACAATTTTGGCCTTTTTTCTGTGACAGGATCTATGTGAGGTTTTCGGGTTTTGTTGTTGTTGATGTTTTTTCTGGTGAATCAACAAAGGTTTGTGGTTTCTAACTGCTTGACAAAGTGACAAAAAGTTTCCATCCATTAAGCTGCAGAAACAAAATAAATATTGAGGGAAAACTAGGTTTTCTGTAAGAGGATTCTAACTTCACTTGTAAAGAAAACAAATTTCTGGGCCAAGCAGGGCCAGATTTAGGTTTGATGAGGCCTTTTATAAGCCCAGTTGTCATTTGTCAACAACAAATTGTTGCTGCTTTTTGTGTTGAATATATGCTGTACAGTAGCCCATGGGGTCCATTACTTACATCATAGAAGCCTACACAACACAAAACACTGTTGCTGTGTGTAGGTTTTATTTTATTTGGTTTTTATCTTATATTTTGGAAAAGTACATTCAGTTTTTTTTCCTTTAAATTTTTGGGGAGCCTCCAAGAGAGTGGAACCCGAAGCTATAGCTTGTTTAGCTTATATGTAAATCTGGCACTGGGGCCAAGCATGCTGCTGTGGCAAGTTATTTAGATGAAGTTTTGAAAAAGACTGCTTTATTGTAATAAATGTTATTGACTGTTTCATTGTTTTATTATAATTGACATGCCTATTCCCTAGTTCCTTGTTGGATTTTATGTATTTTATGCTATTTTATACATTTAGACATCAGTGGATAGCAGTTTTTTGGTTACCCACTTGTTTATCTGTCTTGTTACTTTGGGTTGGCCCCACAAGACAGGGTGAGCTCCTGTCCTTAGCCCAGCTCTGCGACGCAGCTGGATCCAATTGTATTGGCTCTGCCTTTCCATTGGACTAATTCAGTGGCGTGGAGAGGGCGGATTTGCTGCTTGGGTAACAGCCTATCCTCCATAACAATCCAACCCAGGTTTTCGTGCTTTGCATGCAGCATATGCAGCATCAAGCATGATACCATAGTCTTTCAAGACTGACAGAGGCCTGTTTTATTGTTTTATGCCAATAAAGGTTTTGGAATGGAATGGATGGCCAAGCATGTGTTTGAAGGTAACCTTCTCCATAAATTCCATTATCATTACAAGCCCCTGAGGCTGAGAGTGATTGCTCTGCTCAGTGAGCCTTAAACAGTGATTTGAACCCAGATCTAAGTCTTGCACTGAAAAGTCTGCATTCTTGAATGATGACTCCTTGCTTGTTGGATTTGATTTTCTCACACTTGTACCCCTCCACCACAAATTATATTTTTGTGTGGGAGTCTTCAGTATACATTTCAATAAACCATAGTCATGGAAAATTGCATACCCACAGAGGTCTAAACTTGGCTGAGCATTTTTGTTCATGTTACCTTAATAAGAAATACAGGAATAACATCAGTGGTGGGCTCCAGCAGGTTCGCACCTACTCTATAGAACCGGTTGTTAATGAGAGATAGGACATATAAAGTTTAAAAATAGCCATTTAAAAGTGGCTGCCAGATGGGCACAGAACCGGTTGTTAACTTCTTTGAAGCCCATCACTGAATAACATATACAATTTATATACGTATATACATGTGATTTACATATATATCATATACAGCACAGTGTAGAACAGTGGTATTAGAGCATTTCAGCCTAGGAACTCCTTCTGAGAATGACAATCTGTTCAGGACCCCCTGAAAGAGATGTTGTAGCTGGAAGTGTCATTAAAGATGCCCAGTGCTTTTCACAACACCTCTGAAATAAAGTTGCACACATGCGTGCACACACACTCACACGCACACACATAATATAATTATATAATAGCTAATATAATATCTTATAAACATAAGATATTATTTATCTTATTTATTATTTATTATATTTATAAGGTGTAATCATGTTTATATTTTAGATTTATTATTATTATTAAAATTACTACAGAAAATAAGACCTGTAAGAAAGATCAAAAACTTATGTCTTTGCTGATTTACTGCTACCTTTTGTTTTGGAAAGGGGAAGGATGATTGCTCAAAGCCAGCTGTGCTAAAATCCTGTTCGGTTCTATGTGCAGTGTTCACTTCCGTTCTAAGGGAGACATGAAATAGCTTCCAGTGTGAACTGGAAAGTTCTCTACCTAGATGGTGAGAGAGCTTTTCTAGTACTTTCTTACCTCTGTGAGACTGACAATGCAATCTTCGGTTGGCCTGGCCCAAGTCCCATGCTGGTCTGGTGGTGTCACAAAAGTGCTGTAGATACTTCTGTGCCACTTCCGGGGGTTAGGTTACTGAACAGACATGTGCTGACTTCCCTATGCCACCATGGAAATAGGGAGAAGGAAGAACTGTGTTGACCTAAATTGGTTAGGATTGCACTCTGGTTCTCACCAAGGAAAACAGTTCTTAATCTTTGTATCACATTATCCCATAGGACTGCTGCAGCCAAAGGGAAAATTAGGTACAAACTGAATTTACAACCTGATCCAAAAAATTAGAATTAATTATGTGACCTTGCTAAATCACTACAGTTGGTAGGTGTGACAGTCCTGCTAGAGCTTGGAGTTGAGCTGATCCACCGCCAGAAACCAGTTCAGCTTTTCCTTCTGTCAGATACTTTCCAAAGTGAGTGATAATCAGGTTTTTATTTTCCACCAACTCTACATTGTGAAATTTGTGATAGAATTCATTGTTTTCAGCCTTATACAACAAGGAGGTAAGAAACAGAAATACTGGCATATCTACCAAATATTTCATACATTAAGCTAGAGATTCCATGTATGAATATGTGGGTGGATTCAATCATGGGATTTGCACACAGTTCTGGGAATTGCCTAGTCCACAAGGAAGACTACAGGAGCAGAAACCAAGCAATACAGACTGCAAACGTACCTTAGGGAGAGAAAAATATTGTGCGTGGTACTGATGATCCAGGAAGGTAAGAGGGAGAGCAAAGACTAAAGGTTAGGGGCAGTGTGTGCGTGTGTGTGCGCACACCCCAAATATATTATCCCCAATATATTACAGTATCAGTATATAACACTCCAATATATTATCCCAAGCTTTTTAAGAGCCCTGAAGGTCAGATGCTCATCAATTCAGGTCTGCCAAGGGTGTGGCTATAATGTTGATTAGGCAGCAATGTGCCTTCCTTCTCCCAAGTAACAGTTTGTTTAACCCTTGATGTACATAGCCTAATCTGCCCTATAAGTTTTGTGACCCAACAAAATTGGGTCATGCCAAACCCACATTTGAGAACCACGGTAAATTAGATCAATATCATCAGTGGTGGGCACAGGCAGGTTCGCACCTACTCTATAGAACCGGTTCTTAACAAGAGATAGGACATATAAAGTTTAAAAATAGCCATTTAAAAGTGGCTGCCAGATGGGCAGAGAACCGGTTCTTAAATTTTTTGAAGCCCATCACTGAATATCATCCACTACGAACACTTCAAACGAAAACTTTGAACACTTCGTTTGAACAAGCTCAAACGAACACTTCATCACTTTTACTGGATTATTTAGTGCATGCATGCTGCATGGTCAGATATAATATTTACATCTCTAACAAGATTCTGAGTACCACGTGATATTAAGCCCAGAGTCGTCTGTCATCTGATGGGCTCCATAACTAGTTGTTCAAAGTCACAGTAATTTATAGCATACTATAATTCCCAAATTATGATCCTTAAACTTCTTTTTTGGCACATGTCCTATTCATATCAGGGAGGTCTGGCATTGGTTCAATAACTGGACAACGAAATCTATACTAAAAGAAAATGAAGAGGAACCAGAGGATGCTCTCTGTACATTTTGTGCTCCTGCCAGGAATGGCAGCAACCTGCCTCCACACTCTGCTGGGAGACAAAGAGCACAATCCTAACCATGTCTACTCAAAAGTAAGCCCTATTGTGTTCAATGGGCTTACTCCCAGGAAAATGTCTTTAATATTGCAGTCAAATACATGGAAGTGAAATCCATTGAAGAACATCTTAGAAGCAACAGGAGTCTAAAATAATATTTTGTTTCTAGATTGAGGAAACAAAATTGTCAGGCACAACAGATTAATTGGCATACTTATAAGTTATAATATGTGCTAATGGATTTCCTGGTCAGTACAAAAATGTTTAGGACATGATATGCCAATGCCTACTAGTACAACATCACACACAATCCTAACCATGTCTACTCAAAAGTAAGCCCCATTGTGTTCAATGGGTCTTACTCCCTGGAAAGTGTCTTTAGGATTGCAGCCCAAAAGAACTTTATAGTGTTGTTATGTCACGTTTCAGTTGGATCTGTGGAAATTGTTAGGGAACAGTCTGTGAACCATGCTTTGGATACTTTATAGCAGGGTTCCTTCAACTTTTAGGAAGATTTATTTCCTAAGTATGTAGAGGGATGAGAGTTACTTTATCTCAAAGCAAATGAGTTGGCTTTTTGAATTAAAAGATAAACATCCCTTAAGTAGCTGTTGATAACTTAAAATCAGTCTGCTTAACATGGCAGACAACAAAGGGCTTGTGTTTGGAGAAAACACTTTTTCTGTTGTCCAGATCCTTGGGGAAATGCAGTACATCCTTGTGTATTCTTGCACATATGACATCACCATAGGTATTGTGGTAATGAAGGAAAGGTCATCCAATGTCAGAGTCATCTGGAGATTTGGAGCTGGGTGCCATCAGTACACTCAGCTCTGTCTCTCCACCAACTACAGGATCCTGGATCACTGCCTTTCATTTGAGAAGGCCCTTTCAGTCATTCCACCATTAAGAGAGGTTCGGTGATGGTGGTAAGAAATAGGGCCTTGTTGGTAATGGTGCCTGTATTATGGAATTCCCCCCCTCCAAGCTGATTATTATTCTCCTGACTATTAACAGCTCCATCATTATTAATCTTGCAGTTAGGACTGAAGACTTAAAAAAAATTACAGGGTACTTTAGGCATTTCCTTTCATGAACGACAATCTGTCTAGGGACATCCCAAGTGTGATGTCATCAACATGGAAATTATGTCATGGGAGGAAGTGACATCACTGTGTTGCCAGAGCTCCGCTTTGTTGCCAGAGCTCCTTTGTATCTACTTGGAAGCAAGGGCAAAATCCAGAGTAACTATGGAGAGTCTGTGCTCCAGTGTAAGAACAACTTATTCTGGATTCTAATCTGAATTTCCCATAGCTTTGCACTAGGTAGTGCAGTAACTATGTGTTCAAATTTATATAAATTTCTGGGAAATTATGGACTGCACCTTCAGTGCCCCATTCAAATAACTTTTTGTGTGTAAAAAATACACTATGGAAATTCAAGGAGTAAATAAAATACTGTAAAATGGATATCATTGGGAGCTCAACCTGTTCTCCAACACCAATAACTCTAGAATGAAGCATACTTTCACCTGCATACTGATGCTTCCTTCGGTTTTTTTAATATGCTCATGATAGCGCATATAATGTTGGGAACTGGGAACATGATATTGAAGTGTTCATGTATCCCAGTACATGCTAGGATTAAAACAAGTGGCTATTTGGAAAAAGAAAAAAAACTTTTCCCCCTAGCACTGTACTAACAGAAGGAAAAATCTCCTTTCCATTCCAATATAGCTCCCAGAGGAAAATCCTTCCCAGAAGGACAGACAACAAGGCCTCCCAACATGCTGTACCAAACCATAATAAAGTCATTATCAGCCCAATCCAGAGCAACTAATCTGTCCACATAAGAGCCCTTAGGTTGCCCTATCTAACACTAGGTTGGAGCAACTGCAAGATGCTCCAGCCCAGTTACTCTGAAGGAGGCTTAGGGCAGAGCAAGGCAAGATAGGGTGCCCTAAGAGAGGTGGACCTGCTCTGCCCTAACTGGGGCAGCCTAAGTAGCTCAGGAGAGGCAAGTTGAGGGCATGTTTAGCATTGCCTAGGGCAGAGCAGTTACTCTGTATCCAAAGCCTGTTTCCAAGGCAGAAATGCCCTCTTCCAGCCCTCAGAGTTATACCACCTCAGGAGCAGGTATAGTAATGAGTAGACCCATAGGGGTCCATGATAAGGCCCGAGTAAGAATGGCAGTGCTGACCAAAAATCTGAGTTCTTGGCCAGCCTAGCTGCAACCCCTGCCTCTCAACCTCAGGATATGGAACAAACTACGGCTGCCCACAAACCTCAGGATACAGCAGGCCACTCCAAGAAGCTCCTTGTATTCACTGTAGAATGTACTGGCATCTCATCAGGGACTCCTTATAAGGCAGGCACCCAGTGGCGTCACCAGACTGGTGCGGCTGGTGTGGGCTGCATTGGGGATGCACTCCATATGGGGTGATGTGCCGGAGGAGTTTGACTGTCCTTTGGCAGGCTCCGGGCGTCAGCACACCCATTCAGGCCTGCTCTAAGGAGGAGAATCAGCCAGAAGCTGACACTTGTCTGAGGAGCTGGCCTGAACGGCCATCTGAGATGCACTGCGCAGAAACACACCGAGCATGCCGAACAGCTTCAGAGGAGACTTCCTTAGAGCAGAGAAAGTCCGCGCCTCTGCACAGCCATTCGGCCTCACTCAGGAGGCGGAGCGGCAGCCAAATGGCTTCAGAAAGAGTACTGCACAGGCACCAACTCTGACGCCTGCACAGTCTCCCCCGAAGCCAAAAGGCTTCAGAAAAGTACTGCGCAGGTGTCCAAGATGGTGCCTGCGCAGTACTCTTTCTGAAGCCAGTTGGCTTCAGAAACAACTGCGCAGGCACCAACTTTGGTGACTGTGCAGTCCAGGTGGGGGGGGGGGGGCGCGCATCCCAGGTATGACGCACAGACTTCCGCACCAGGTGATGTGCAGAGTCATGTCACCACTGTAGGCACCACAGCTGTTCCTTGTTCAGTGTGATCTGAGGGGCAAGTCTTCCCCTTGTGTCAATTACTTAGCATGCTCTGGAGCAGTGAGGGCAGCCCAGGCTTCCTGACTCTCTGGATTCAGCATAACTTTCTGCTCTGGATACAGAATAGTTAGGAGAGTGCAGTTAGGTCAGAGCAGACTGAATTTGCTCTGGATTGCAGCCTTAGCTAGTCTCTTCATATATTTTTACATGAACATGGATCATGATGGGAGAACATTACTTGAACACTTCATCTCTTTGCTAGCACAGTTGTCTAGCTTGAGATTCGGCACTAGGGTGGTGATCTTTGACCACTGTGTGTATGTTTACATGTGCACCCATTTCTTTATGTGCAGGCATATCCCCATCTCCATTCTGGAACCCCTTGCAGATAACCAAATCCATTGATATGAGGGGATGTCTCACTACCCTTTTTGGCCATTCTGAGACATGAAATCCTATGTAGTATTTGTGGGACTTAGGAAGACTAAAATGGGACTGCCTCACAGAAACATCAGAAATAATTGATTGGATATAGGACAGCAGTGGAAGTGCATTGTGAATGATGCTTGAAATCCAGCAGCACCTACATCAGCATATTGGGAGGACAACCCCCTCCCCAATCTCCAGCTGAAGGCTAAAGAAGAAGATAAAGAAAGGATGGCAGAGATTACCCATTGCTAAAAGCTGACCTATCCAAATTCAGCTCCCCCTGTTCCCATTTGGTCAGCAGGTCTTTCCACCATCTGTTTCACTTACATCAGTTTTGTCTTCTCACATAATAATAAGTAGAAGGATAACAAGTTTGTTGTAAAAGACAACTGGTGTGTGGAGGGTGTTACTGATTTTTTAATTGCTATGTTTTTGTTAATAATTAGATGTTAGATGCTAAATTTTGCGAAAATTACAGAAGTCTAAATCAGGGTAAATTCTGTTGTGTGGGTTGGACTTTGTTTCAAAAACCATACATTTCTATCACCAATTGATTCTGCATTTCATCCCCATTAGGAAATATTTTTATTATTCTCTTTGTATTCTCTGACAGCTTTTTTTTTTTAAACTTATTTATGTGCAGACATGCCTGGTGAATTATGTCTGTGTCGACATACTGTACTGTGAGTTATGAACATTGACAATCTTAGTTCAAACTTTGCTTCATTTATGAACTTACTAATTGGTCTTAGGCAAGGCAGGGGACAACCCTAACCAACTTCCTTGCAATGGCATAATAGTGCCAGTGGGCAGATGCATCCTGCAGCTGAGGGGCAGTCAGGTGGGTCTCCTAAGGTGAGGCAGTGATTGTCCCCTTATTCTGGAGATACATTACTCTTTGCATTGGAAAGTTTGGATTGTGCTCTACTAGAGAAATAGCAGTCTCTCTCTCTCTCTCTCTCTCTCTGCTGTTTGTAACAGAGTATGATTTTACTGCTATTATGAGCTTCTTGTAAGTATTATTGAGACAATGTATGATGCACATTGAACGCTAAATAACTGGTAAGTATTATCATCTGAAACATTTAGAACCAGGAAGCATTTCTGAAATATTACCATCTCATGCTTATTTCCTACCTTTGGCACAACACATAATAATCTGTAAAATATTCAGTATTTCTTTGCTGACCACAATGTACACAGAAGTCTTTGTAAGCATTTATACGAATACAAAATTGCTTGAATATCTATGAATGCACAAGTTTGCTAAAAGCAACAGCATCCAAGTGAATAAGATATCACATCAGCATCCTAATCATTTTATAGCCTCAAGACAATTGCAGCCTGCGCCAAGAAAAGTAGAAAGCAAAGCTTCCAATGAGACAGATGCTAATGCTGGAAAAGACAGTTCTACAGATCTGCATCTGGACCTAAGAAGGTCAAAGCAATATTAGAAATGGGTGATATTTTGAAATCAAAGTTTGCATTAGATCACTACACCATTCATGGGAATACTAGCTTCTGCTCTATCAGCAAATTAGCAAATGTACAACATGGGTCTGAATCAGCTTATACAATGGTGTCTTGCTTTACGAAAAAATTCCGAAAGCATGCTTTAGTTTCAGAAGCATGCTTGTAATCCAAAATGCTTGTGTATCAAAGTGAATTTTCCCATAAGAAAAATGAAAACTCAGATGATTAGTTCTACAACCCACAAAAATATTCATATAAAATGATTACAATACTGTAACATAATACAAAATAATAAAGATAATACAAAATATAAAGAAAAATAAAACAAATTATGGTAACATGCACTTTTGAACATAAGAACATAAGAAAAGCCTCCACTGGTCTGACCAAAGGCCCATCTAGTCCAGCTTCCTGTATCACACAGCAGCCCACCAGATGCCTCAGGGAACACATGTGACACCTGCATGCAGGTGCCCTCCCCTGCATCTGGCATTTTGAGGTTGTCCACATCTACACATACCCCTTGGCTTGGAAAATGTGATGGTCCTTCCTCTATGACTTTGTCCCCTCTTAAAGGCATTAAGGCTAGATGCCATCACCACGTCTTGTGGCAGAGAATACCACAACCAATTACACGCTGGGTAAAGAAATATATCCTAACTAGGGATGTCATATTTGGCAACCCCTGAACTGGGTGGACCACAGGCGGTCCCTTCCCTCAGCACCTCTCCTCAGGCAGGGCTACCCAAGAGTTAGGTTAGGATCTGGCTTCAGGGCCAGATCTCTCACTTGGGCCCAGTCTTCCCACCAGCCCCAAATGCCTGTTCTCTCCTCACCATCTCAGGAATATCTCTGCTACACTATCTCCCACTCTCTGCAAAACTTACTCCCAGCAAACACAGCAGAGGCTGGAGTGCACAGATGCCTTTATTGCTCCTTTTTGAAACTCCTAGACCAGTGCAAGGGATTTGAATTGGCTTAACTGGAGGTTGGGATGTTCCAGTAGGCTTTCTTCTCCCGGGGAAAGTCTCACAGGGAATCTTTAGCAGGAGAAAAGGGAGGTCAAAGCACAATTGCAGGGTCTGCCTTGAAATGGGAAGGGGAGGCTGTGAGGCATTTGAACACTCTTCAGGTAAACTATATGATTGCTCACTAAATTTGGAGTACTTGCTCGTGCCCTTAGAATACATGCAAATCTGCAGGTCCCATTGAGTCAGATAGTTATCATGAATTCCTCTTTATATATTACTACATGCATTTTCAATCTAACTTTTTACAAACAGATTTAATTTTCTTTTCTAAAAAAATTATTTTATTTTATTTATTTATTTCAGATATGGGGTCAGGGATATTGGATATATCAGTACAGTTCCTGCAGAAACACATGGAGCACAATCCTAACCATGTCTTCTCAAAAGTAAGCTCCACTGTGTTCAATGGGTCTTACTCCCAGGAAAGTGCCTTTAGGATTGCAGCCATGGTGTTTATGGGCTGTTATATCGTATTACCCCAAATTCAGGCAGCCAATACTATTGATTATGGAGTCTACTGCAACAGCTATAATGATGATGATGATGATGATGATGCGCTAGTTCCTCTGTTATGTGAAAATAAAATTTCCAAATTTCTTCCTAACTGGAGTCTTTAATGTGCTAAAAATAAAGCAACTTCCTTTAGCTTGTAAAGTTCAGTTTTGGGTAGAAGGAAATGGAATGGCCTCAAAATTAGCATAAGTGAGACAGACCAGCCAATACTGTCCATGTTTTCTAAAAAGTAAGTCTTATTTAATAGGTAAGTGGGCATAATCTTCAGCAATGAAATAAAGCGCACTTACTATTTTGTATCATATTTGAGGTGTCAGAAAAAGTGAACAGATGTGGAAATTGATCATACAATGAGTTTGTGGAAATTCTCTAGCACTTATTTCTTATTTGGAAGTTTTATTTTGTCACTGTTTTGTTTGTGGCAGTGTGCAGAGGTTTGCAGCCTGATTGGAATTCATTGTTTGCTTTCCTGTTCTAGCATTCCCATTGGACATGAGATTTATCCATTCAAAGGTGTTGAATAAAACAGTGATTATATGGACATTGCACATGCTAATCTTGACTCATCTCTCTCTAAGGACTGCGTTTTGTTTGAAGGTTTGTCTGCTGCAGAGATATGTAGAGAGATTAAGAGTCAGAAAGCAGAAAGGTGGACAGTACAATACACTTGAGGACATCTTGTCCTCTTTTTGTTCAAAGAGAGCAGAGGTAAAATAGATTTGAACCAAATGGGCTGGAACAAAATAGTATTTGTTACACCTTACTTGTCTCCTGTGAATCACATCCATCAGACTATAAGCAGAAGATAAAATGTGGATGACTAGAGAATGACCCAGTAAGAAGTTAAGATGGGATTTGAATGGCTGTAATATCAGTTAATTTGTGGCAACTCTTAAAACAATAGGCAGTTTAAAATATATCCCACAGACAGAGGCGACACTAGGGTTTGCGTCACCCAGTGTGGGAGGCCAGCATGTCACCCCCATACATTGGGCGGGGCAACAATATGAATGGTGGGCGTGGTTATGTGCCATTGCCCACCACCACTGGTTTTTATAGCCACACATTTTAGTACAATAAAGATATTTCAGAGTGGTTTGTTTCACTGCATTCTGCTGTAAATTACTCATCCAAAGGTGTATAACATGATGGGATTAATTCTACAAACCATGATTTTAGCCATTTTAAGTCACAAGGGCTGTCACGCCCCTCAAGTGTGGCCCATTTCTAATACCCTAGTAATGCCCCAGACCCATACTGACTCTCCTGTACTGACCTTCCACACCAGCCAAAACATGTTTTTTTACTTGCCAGTAAACACAGCTGTACAGTTCACATTCATTTTCAATGAATTTCAATGCAATCATCAGGGACCTCCTTCTTGGGTGATTTGTGGGACTGTGTTCATTGGATCAGTACAATTCTGGTGTCCTTAGTTTCCTCTCAGCCTGCCCTTTCCAATGAAATATGGCATGCCTACTCTCAAGCAAAGCCTCAATATGGGTCACTTTCACTTTCTATAGAGTTCAATGCATTTTTTAGTTTTTTGGCCATAAGTTTTGATAGGAAGGTGCTATTTCAAAACGGATTGTTGCATTAGATTAGGAAGTTTAATTTTTGTCATACATATTCAATGGCATTCTCAGAGGCAAAAGGCAGAAGGAATAATAACAGCCAAACAGGAATTTGTAGAGATCTACAGGGCAGACATCATCTTCAATATGGACATTTATAAGATACTTCCACACATGTGTAACGAAGTTGATATGTGGTTTGAACATTTAACCATGTCTGAATTTTGCTTAAAAATCTATTGTTCAAATATTTATGATCAGTTATAAAATCCATTAAGGTCTGAGTTGATTAAAAACTGAGTTCAGTGCAAGTAATTAAGACAGATACAGTACATTATTTTTCTTAAGTTAAAATTATACATAATGAGTATAGAATGGTAGACACAGGATGGTTGCTGCCATACTGACAGAATGGCTGCAATCCCAAACGCTCTTTCCTGGGAGTAAGACCCATTAAGTACAATGAGGCTTACTTCTGAGTAGACATGGTTAGGATTGCAGCCAATGATAGAATGGAAGACACAGGGTAGTTGCAGCCACATCTCACTGAATTCCTCTCTTCCCTTATGATAACATGCAATTTCATTTATTTTATGATGTGTGAGTTGTGTTGTGAGTTGAATGGCACTTGCCCAACATCAGCTGCCAGTGATGTGAAGGTGAAACAGGAAAAGATGTGGTATTACATCATCACAACTGATACTGATAAAGGGTATTTGTAGAGAATTTGATCTGGAAAGACATCCTGCTGTAATATGTATCTGTACACAGATAGCAAAACAAAGGCAGAAAAACATGGCAGAAAAAACAAAACATACTATTATCAGACTAGTCTTGTGGATGATAGTTAGATGTTAGTTTTATCTGACTTTCACCTGACCATTCTATGATTATCAGGATTTCCCCTACAATCCAGAGTAACTAAGGGCACACATAAGAGACATTTACATTGACATAGTTACAGCACCACCTAGTGAAAACCTATGGGAAATTCATATTGCATTCCAGAGTAAATTGTTCTTACGTTGGAGCAAGGCTCCCCCTAGTTACTCTGGATTGCGCCCTTCATTTTAGAATTAAACTATATTTTAAGTGCACTCTTTTAAATAGGAGTTGAACTGATAAGGTTGAACTATCATTATATAATTATAATTAATAGATGGGAAATCATTGCTGCACTAATATTTATGATAGTTTAACTCAGTGGTTGTCTGAATTTCTGTTGCATTTCATGGGCTATAGTTTGTAGGTTTTGACAGGGTAGCCAAAGGCATATGTACTGGTTGCTTCTTCTATGACTTTGAACAACTTTTCTATTCCTTACTGTAGTTTTGTTACTGCTGTGAATGACTTTCCCAATAGCTGCACAGGCCGATTTAAAGTCCAAGCACCAAGCAATTTGAGATCCACCAGCTTTATGCAGTAATATAATTATTCCCTCGGAGGCTCTTAATTGTATTCATCACACCATGATTTCTGTACAAATTAAGCATGCATTTACTGCTATATATAACTTGTTTTGCAGTTAACATCCTGGAAACAAATTTCAAGGAGATAGAATTCTGTACTTAGTCATCCCCGGAAATCAACAATTTCAAGGCAGAGAAAAGTCACTTTGACAATAAGGTCATTATCATTCTGCATTATACAGTTTTCAAGAGGAGAAAATAGTGCACCAAAATGCAGGGAAAACAAAGTATTAAAAAACCTGTTTTACAACAGACATTGTGATTTTTCATGACTGATCTCATGCAACTGATTATTGTCTCAGATGTCAGAAACAGAAAAATAGGTTTGCTACATAGTGTGAGGTTCTTGTATCCTACATGCTGTTGGGTTGCTGCTTCAGTGACTGCCAGTTACAAGATACTGTTAGCACTAAATGCTGCTTGATAACCTGTTTTTTCCCCCAAGTAGCAGTGGAAGGGGCTGCTAAATCTAAGAATGACAGGACAAAATTACATGGTAGGATTGTGCCCCAAAGCAGACAAATAGGATTTGTCATGTGAACAATTGCTTCTTACACCTACACTTAGGAGATCACGAAGGGCACAATCCTTAAGTGCTGGGCTAGCACAAGTCCCTTGTGCCAGAAGAGGGGTGTCAAAACATGCCATAAAACACGCTTGCACTATCTTTGAGTAGCAGGAAGCTGCTGCAAGAATATGCACTGGCCTCCCTGACTCCAGATAAAGTTTGTGTCAGCCACACTTGTTCAGCACAGGGACTGGAGACATGGGGTGGTGAAGATAAGGCAGGAAGGAGGGGTTTCAGGGCAGGGGAGGGCAGGCATCAAGGGTCTTGTGGGTGGGTGGCCAGAAGTGGTAGATGGGACCTACCTAGTGGTAGATGGGATCTAGCGCAATTCCCAGGCTGTCTGGGGTATATCTGGTCTGTTTGGATTTGCATCAACTCCTGAAGTAGTGCAGATCTGAATTGACCTGAGTTGCGGCAGTTCTACACAGGATAATTTTTCCCTTATTTGGGGGCCAAACATCAGCCTTGTGCTGGATACAGCAGAAGTTAGGAATGCACTGAATGAAGTCTAAATTCCAAACAAAATTGTGTGTATGCATTCCTATACACACTTTCCTGGGAGCAAGCCCCATTTAATACAATGGGACTTCCTTCCTTCCTTCATGCATAATGTCTCACAAGGCCTGTTTCCCTGGATAAGGAGAAAACATGCTGTCTCTCATTCGCTGTGGATTTGGTTATAAGGGAGGAAGGAGAAAGCACGAATCTATTCCTTTCACAATAACCAAGAGATAAGCAAAAAGAGGACTGATTTGCCACAAACCCCTTTGTGGTAAAATGTACCTATGCAAATTTTCTTGAGATAAGCCCCATTTTGTACCTACTGTACATCAAATTTATTAGGTGGTCCAATTCCGAATGTTCCCTGAGAGCAGAAAATTATTTTTCTCCACTCAGTTCACTACTTAAGTAATATTGTATTAAATATATAATTTATGAAACAATAACAGAAAGTAACCAATAATGAACAGACAGAAAACAATACAGGTGTCCCTCATTATTCACTTAGTTCAAAGAAACCTAGAAATGAATTATTTTGAATCTGGCCATAGAAATGAAAAAATGAGTTCTAGGTCTTGGAAGCTGTTTAGAGAAGCAGACTCAGGAAGGCCATATATGACTGCTGTTGATTATTGGCACTGATGCTTCTTTTTTTGCTAGCACTGCTGGCCTGTATACCTACCTGCTCAACCAAAGTTTTTGCAAATTAACAGATATTATGAACACCATATACTCGTGATACCTAAGCAAGAAAGGTCACAATATTATAGTCCTTACTTGGTCCATATCCTACTGAAAATATACAATACCAAATCAGCATTATAATGATTGATGGAATTTTGATGGAGTCCACTGTAGTGAAGTAGACAGTGAAACTGCAAGTAATTTCCATGCCATCAAAACCATCTGCAGATAGATAATAAAATGTACCCTTTGAAATGACATACTAAATAAAGACTGCAATTTAGAAGTCACAATTTACAAGCACCACCTAATGGAGTCTTTGTTATTTTGTACGATCTTGTCTTACTCCCAAGTGAGTTTCTTAAGTCAAAAGTCTTTTACAGATCTATCACTGCGGTGAAATTAGCTTAAAGCTCATGTTTCTAAGTAAGAATTGCAAAACTCCATTGTTCAGTGTTCCAAAGATATCTAACTATATAAGACAGTTCAAGTAAATACTGTGATATTGTGACGTTGTCTGCTTCGGTAATAAATGCATGGACTTGCATTAAGATTTGCACTGAAAAAGAAGTTAATAACAGTTAGTAAGAATAATCATTTATAATGTTCAGTTTTAGGCACACAAATAGCACAATCCCAGTGGGATTCTTACAAGAGAACAATGCACAGAGCTGCAGAAAACTCCATTGCAAACACCAGAGCTGCAGCCCACTGCTACAACTGGCAACCTCTTCTGGAGTAGGACGTAAGCCAGGATGGGGAGCATGCTAAAAAGTGCTCAAAGAACAAAAAACAGGGGGTTTGAACTGGAACTGAGAGTCCAATCCTGAACTTTTCAGTGCTGATGGTATGAGTGTACCACCTGCACTTGATGCTGCAAACATGCCATAAACTTTATGGCATAAAGCACCCCTGCAACACCTTGTGATGCACCCAGCTCTAGCTGGATTCTTCCTGGAACTAGGTAAAAATTTTCGACAGCAATGAGGGCCTTGGGAACAGGGGGCGGTCTTGGGAACAGGGGGCGGCCTTGGGACTGGGTGGAACAGGTGGAACTGACAGAGCTCAGCTCTGCAGTATTCTATTACCCGTTTCATCCTGAAAAGCCCAAATCAGAGTTTTCAGATCTGTGCTGGCAAAATAGCCTGTACAGATTCAGAAGCCCCATTGTGGGGCATGGGACTTTTGCTGTAAATTACCTCATTCACTCTTTATATAGGGGAAATATATCATAACTATATTGGGAGGCATATCATGAATAGTCACACAAAATTGTGCCGTAAAAATAGCACACACCATCACTCATTGAAGGAAATGTAGACACTATGCATATAGAGTTACAACGGGTGTCACTAGGGGAGTGCAGAAGTATGGCCTGCACTAGGTGATACACCTGGGGGGGATCCAGTATATAAATAAGATAGATAGATAGATGAGCACTGGTTCAAAACTTGTTGCCAAAAAACTAAAAAACAAAAATTTGCATTGAACTCTATGGAAAGTGAGGGGGGTGACACCCCTAGTGACCAAAATGGCTAAAAACATGGTTTGTAGAAATTATCCCTTCATGTTATATACCATTGGGTGCGTAATTTACAGCAGAATGCAATGAGGTAAACAACTTTGAATTATATCAAAATATGGAGTCAAAAAACCAGCTGAGGCGGGGTAATGGGACATACTGTAACTAAATCCACCATTCAGGTTGTTGACCTCCTGGCTTCATGCACTGGGTGACACAAACTCTAGTGATGTCCCTATACAGATGTTAGCCATGCTTCGAACGCCCCCCCATTGCACAAATGTTTGTCTGTTTCAGATTGCAGCCTTCCTGTCACTCTTCCTTGTCTCCAGGCTCTCTGCCTACTGCAGAAAAGGGAAGAAGGAAGCAGTAGTGGAACTTTGGCTGCCCTTTGGGGAGGACTGAATGCAAATCAATCAAACAAATAAATGACATTGGGCAGAGAAGAATGTGATGCTAAGCTATTTGAACTCAATAATCCTCATAGGCTAGAAATATGGGTGGTTGCAGAATGTGAAAGTAATTCAAGATATAAAGAGGTACAATTTAACAGGAATAACAAAAAATTTCTGGAAGAAAGATGAAAAAACATACTATTCTCAATAGACTGCATTTCCCAGATACCAAGGCTTGACTGTGTGTATTTATTCATCACCATGAAAATCTATAGGTATTAAAAATACCCGTTATTTACATTTTACAATATTTCATAAATCCACTCCTCAGATTACTTAACATACAACCTGATAACTGATGTGGTTAGTGGCTATTCTCAGAGATCTTTCAGTTTAGGAAAATAAACAGGTCATACAATTTAAGCTTACTAACAGAATCTGATAGGAAGGAAGTGATATAAATAGTGCTTTGTGGGGAGAGCACATGTTATATGCCTACTCTTTATGAAATGTGATTTTAACACAGTCCGAGAAAGGCAAACCCTTCTGCCCTGTTGATATGTTGATAATTTCCTTCCTCCAACTCTCCATGAAATGGTTGCAGAGTCTTTCACATGTCTGGTCCCATGCTGAGTGATTTTTCTCTAAAAAACAAAAACACAGAAGTTCGACCTAAAATTAGCAATTGTTGAGCTATTAATCTACAACAAAGCAAAATTCAATGTCTGTTAGTTACTGACTATTTATTAACTGGCATTTTAGAAATCACAGTAGACAAATGTCCTTGAAATGGAAACAAATACAGTAAAACCATGGATTGAGAGCATTTTGGATTGAGAGCGTTTTACAAGACAAGGAAACATCTATATACTGTATTTCCTGGCTTATTACACACACTGGACCATGAGACGCACCAAAGTTTAGAGGAGCAAAACAAGAAAAAAAATATTCTGAACCAAATGGTGTACTAATATATTTAATAAAATATAGCAGAATAATATTTCAACCATGTAAAGTCAACTGTGGTATTAAGAACCATTATCACTGTAATTAACAAATGAGGAAAGACTTTAAGCTTCAAGCACTCTTCTAATTTTCTGATAACCCCAAAAACTCATCATCTCTAATGTCAGTGATTTGTGACTTTTGCACAGATCTCATTGCAAATGGTCCAGGAAGGCAGGTAAGTTGGGGGAGTTCTTTTGGGGGGTAGGTAGGGAAAGGTGAGGGGATCTAGATAGGGAAGAGAGAGGGAGGCACAGGCATGGAGCAGCAGGGACCAGGTCTTGTGCATGTCTACTTTGGAGCAAGTCTCCAAGCCAGGGAAGACTCTTAGAATTGCAACTGTGCCCAGGTGACCAGATGCCAAACCCAATATTCCTGAACCCCAAGGCCAAAATTCCTACCCGCTTAAAAAAATGGCAAAAAAATGTATTTTTTGTTTTTATATTTTTGATTTTTACTTTTTTGACCATAACTTTTGATAGGAAGGAGATATCTCAAACATGATTGTTTATTGGATTCTGCTCTTCAATAAGACGTATGACATGATGGGGTAATGTGCTCCAGGACTGGCCCTAAAACTCTATAAGACGCACAGACATTTTCCCCCCCTTCGGGAAGAAAAAAGTGGGTCTTATAAGCCGGGAAATACGGTATATATAAAATTGAAGAGTCACTGACTGACTGACTCACCAATGCTCAGCCAAAACCACCAGGCCTAGAGGAGTGAAATTTGAGGAGGGTGTTCCTTCTGTGATGGAGACACCCACTAAAAATTGGTTTTTGGAAATTCCAACTGGAAGGGGGTGAAAAGGGGTGCAATGTGTTTTCCTCCATATACTTTACACTGAGGAATCCCTGACTGATGACTTTCCTGCCCCAACCTTCAGGACCCAGAAGCATGAAATTCGGGGAGCATATTCCTTCCATGACCGGAGCCCTCTCCTGAGACACCAGCCTATGAATGTCTACTCTGAACTAAGCCTACTACAGTCAGTATGACTCACTCCCTATGTAGGAGGGAAAATGGAAAGCAGCCTGAG
Source organism: Cryptoblepharus egeriae (assembly GCA_030015325.1). Lineage (NCBI taxonomy): Eukaryota > Metazoa > Chordata > Lepidosauria > Squamata > Scincidae > Cryptoblepharus > Cryptoblepharus egeriae. The sequence continues at coordinate 4,256,577 of JAREYC010000005.1, read as the reverse complement.
AGAACGATCTTTGCATGTCTACTCTAAAGCAGTCCTATCAATCAGTAGGGCTCATTTGTGTGTAAGGGGGGACAGACTGCAGCCTGAGAGACCTGAGAGATTAAGGCTGCAATCCTAACCACACTTTCCTGGGAGTAAGTACAACAGTGTTGCCTCACATAAAGAGCCTAATTCATTCCAGAGGCATACTCTTTAAGTGAAACGCTCTTTAAGTGGATTTTCCTATAGGAAATAATGGAAACTGAGATGATTGGTTCCACAACCCCCAAAATATTCATATAAAAATATTAACTATGTAAAAATGATGACAAAACACTGTAATTGAATTCAAAACATGCATTCAATGTGCATGATCCTATGAAGTCTACTTGGCTGCAGTCCTAAAGACACTTTCCTGGAACTAAGCCCCATTTAACACAATGGGGCTTATTTCTGGGTAGAGGCTCCAATCAAAGATACTTGCCTGGGAGGCTTACCTGAGTTGCTGCTGGAGGTTCAAGGTGGTCAGTGGGGCACTTGGGGGCAGTTAGGGGCAGCTGCCTCTGGCAACCCCAGGCAACTGCCCTCAAGTTGAAGGCAGTTAGAGGCAGCAGTGCTGGCTGGCAGCCCGTTTAAAGAGCCTCATGCGGAGCATCACGGCTGCATAGCACGAGTGCCCATAACGCACCTGCTTGTTAAGTGAAGCAGAACTTGTTATGTGAAGCAAGATTTCTTGGAAATTTATACGTTATGTGAAATGCTTGTTATGTGAGATGTTTGTTATGAGAGGTACCACTGTAATTCCTTTACTTGGAATTGTCAGATTGAACTTGTCACCTGCATGTAAGGCATGAATGAGATCTAGCACTCACCTTCAGGTGCTCCAAATTGCTCTGCTGGCAATACTATCATTAAACATTGACAAATGTCAGTGCCATTATGTTAATATTACACAACAGGTTGTGAGGAATTTGTTGTATTTTCTCATATCTGTATTTTTATGTTAAGATGGCAGGGTAACAGAGTTCACAGTTCCATCATTATATAAATTTGAATCTTTTTGTAATCCAGTATAGTGTAATACAAAAATATGGTGATGGAAATTTATGAAGTGGCAATGGAAAAGGTATTTGTAAACAATAGAGATGGCCCTTTGAAAATGTTGTGGAGGCATAGTAATTATGCAGTGGCCTTCTAGGTTGCATTGTATCATTTCCAAGTAGGCCTATATAAAACAGATAGAAGAACATTGTTTTTGGCCTTGCACATTTTTTCAGAACCATGTAAGCATGTATTTTTCCATTTTCTTTCAGTAAAAGGTCAGCCAGCATTAATATCTCAAATTCCCAAAGACTGCCATTGGTTGCCTTTAAGCTATAGTTTTAGCAAAAAACAAAAAGTTTGGAACAATTTACTCCTGAAATATCAAAAGAGAACAATACTAGTAAAGTTCTTCAATGGACTCCTCAGCATGAATATTCATATTACTTCTATACAGGTTCATAATAACCTTCATCAAAAGGTTTTGTGTTTGCTTTTCTTTTTGTTTTTGAGACCTCAGAACAATAAAAATAATAATCCAAGTAGCAGCCCTAGAAAAATAAAATGCTTCACAAAGGTAAACCACAGGGGAATCAAGATGAGATAATGTCCAATTGTTTGCAGATGATATGAGTCATTGGTACATAAATAGTTTAGTTTTCTATTACACAGCCAGGCTGGAAAATTCCCGTGTCTCATTTGTTTTAGAATTGATGGAAGATGAACCACCACCAGAAAAGCTCTTTTTTTGTTTACAGCAAGGGGTGAGTTGTTGGGCTTTTTTATACATTGATTAGATTTGTATCCTATGACTTTTCCAAATTGCTCAGAGCCCAATCCTATCCTTCCCCCTTGCTGGTGCAGCCACATCTAAAATGAGAATGCTGTATCCAGTGGGAGGGCAAATTGGGAGGCTTTGGAAAGAAAAGGGGATTTAAATTCATCCATTAATGAGAAAGGAAGAGGAAGTATGTGTGCTTTTGACCTTTAAACTTTACATAAATTTCCAGTTATAGACAATATGGAGATAAGGCATTGAACTGCAGAATGTTTAAAAAGGAAGTGGACATTTGTTGGACTGCTACTGTTACTACCACTGGATTAACAACAACAGTACAGAATAAAATAAACCTATGAGAACAACATAAAACAGCATTCTATATACCTTTCAGCAGTCAAGCCGGTCCCATGGCCATGGAAGTGTCTTTGGAAAATATTGGCTCCAAAGATTTAGGAATGGGCATGAGCACTGCACCCTACAGTCAGTCACGACGACCAGTACAACCTGCAGGAGACACCGTCACCTTCACCTTGTGAGAACATTAGTTGATCGTATTCATATCTCTTTCTCCAGAGGGGCTAATGTGACCCAGATGTAGAGTTCTCCATTTCATATCCCCCAAACTCTTGTAGATTATGCCAAGAGAAGGCAACTGGAAATTTGAACCCAGACCTCTTCAGTTTGAATCCATAGTTGTATCCCCTGTACCACACCAGCTCAAAATGAAATAGATTTGCATGAATGTGATCCAAAAAGCCGTTAACCTACAATCCATTTATTCTCACATGTGGGATTTCAGCTGGCATGCAGATTTCATTTACCTCTTGAGTAAGTGGTTATAATTAGAGGACTTCTCTAGCACGTACTGCCTCTTTTCTTCAGAGTAAGTGGCTTGTTGCCTACAAGAATTAATAAGGAATTGCTTAAATTATGGCTGTATTCATTGCTTATATGTGAAAGATGCCATCCTGCACAATCCTATGGCTCATTTAATAGTTGTGAAGTAGGCAAGATGAAGTGCAAAAGTGGGGGTTGAGTTTAGCGTGCACGTCTGTTTGTGTGGTGCAGATTAGAATAATTTTCCGAGACTGACGATCACGCACCTTTCATTTGAGATGAGAGTTTTGCCTTCACTCCAAAGACGATCCCTTTATTTATGGGCTGCAGCTTAGTTCTGCACCACAATTGAAGCCCAGGCTTGTGCATATGAAGGGACCATTATGATGTTCTTCTATTTGCCTCATTAGGCTCAACACTCAACATAGATCAATGACTGTGCACTGAATTGACAGAATGTGCATTCCTTTCTTTTCTCCGCTGGTGCCTGCCCTGCCTCAAGACACAGAGAGAAATGCTTAGCTTACTTATGTTTTCTGAGGCATTTTGCCTTTCCCTTTTCTGAAACGTTATCACCTTCAACTGCTTGAGCACACTCTCTGTTTCGCTAGCAATCTGTTACTGATCTCCCACTTTCATCCCTCCACAGATATATCCTAATGAAATCATTATGGCAGAACTGTTGGTTTTCATCCACTTTTATTACTTCAGTATACAGTGATAATGATCTCATTTTATTTTTTGATACACTGACACTGCAGCTGTCTCTTTTTTCCTCCTTAAAAAAGAAATTCTTATTATATGTTTATTTAGACAAATATATTTAATTATTCAATTCACACTGCTTGTATAATCCTATTCAATGTGAAAACATTTGATTATCAGATAGAGGATACTGACATTGGTGCTAACATTTGTTTTGTTGTGTAAATTACAACATGCTCAACAATAATGCCTTGTATCTCTGCAAGATAAAATATTGGTTTGATGATGTGATTAAAAAAAAACTTTGCCTTTAAGCACCGAATATCTGTCACAAGTTGCATTTTAACTCGTATATTCAGGCTGTTCATTCATGTGGATTACTGTTTAGGAAAGGAGAAAATGAATAAATAAGATTATCTTTTTACCTTGGTCAGGTTGTGACAATAGATATTATTGATCTGAGGTACCAGCAAGAAGTTGTCATACTTTCAGTTCTTTGTTCCATGGAATGAAGACCAAGGAAAGGAGTAAGCAACTGCAAATTGCTAAATTGCACCATTTTGTTTTTTTCTGTAAGGAATGGAAAGAGCTTTTTGTGGAATAGTGCTGACCAGCAAGGTTTAGTCCTGTGTGTGCATTTTTTAATATGAGGATCCTTTCAAGGCCCCAGGGTGTCTTTAGTGAATAAAGCATGGTAAAAGCAGGTCAGCACGATTTCAGAGTGGCATCCATCAGTCTTGAAAGACTATGGTATAGTGCATGCTGCAGTATGCGAAGCACAAAGGCTTGGGTAGATTAATATGGAGGATAGGCTGTTACCCAAGCAGCAAATCCCCCCTTTCCATTCCACTGATACAGTCCATTGGAACAGCAGAGCTGATACAATCGTTTCCAGCTGAGTCGCAGAGCTGGGCTAAGGACAGGAGCTCACCCTGTCTTGTGGGGACCTGGTCTCGAACCCTGGCCTACTGGTTAACAGGCACAGTGTCTTAACCACATGCGCCACCCACGGCCCACAATTTCAGAGTAGGCAGATAATTTCTAAAGGTCCAGAAGCAAATCATGTAGCAGAAGGTGGGTGGTCTCGTTCTGACCTGAACAAACAGGGATCCAAGGACAAGAAATATAGAACATGGATAAGACCATAGTGTTGCCAGGGTATTTGGCATTCATGGCCCCTAAATGTTTGGCACTCCCATACAACGAGGGAGTATGCCTTCCTTTCCTTCCAGAGCCAGCCGCTGCCTACAGAGCATCCCCAAGCTCCCAGCTCTTGCCCATTTATTGCTCCCTTCCACCTTCCTCCCAGAGACTGACCTGACCCCCCCCCCCATGCCTCCCTTTCTCCACTCCAGTTGCAGAAGTGGGCAGGCATGTGAAGGCGGGCATGTGCAGAGGACTCAGGCAGCTGCAGCTAAAGCCTCCCCGACACATGCCCTGGGCTTGGAGCACTGGAAGGGGTGGAGAAGCAGCCATTGCTGCAGCACGTGGGCAGACAGGTGGGCTTCTTATCTGCCCCCCCCCCCACCTCTGGAGGCTCCCAGGTCTGCTTGCCAGATCATGGAGCAAGGGGGTGGAGTAGTTACTGCCCACCACAGATTCAGAGTGCAGCAAGCAGGTGATATATCCAGGCAGCACTCCTGCGGCCTGTCCAGGTTCTCCTCCATGCTTCAGGCAGACCTACTTGCATATCATGGCCTCCATATTGCAGGCTGCATTTTGCCACCCCTACCTTGTGGTACTTCTTGGGTTTGATAGAGATGTCTAGAATTCAGAAATGTAATCTCATTTTATTAGAATTTACTGAGAATTTCTTAGAATACTTCTTTAACGATGAAACAGGAGCCTTTTAATTTGTGTTCCTTTTATCCTTATCTTCTGGTATATTGGTTTTTCACATTTGAAGACATACTTTTTGAAACTTAGCTCTGTTTTCCCCTTTGCTTTCATTGCAGCCACACAGTTTGGGAAAAATTTGATTTCATTAGCTGTACTATGGGGGATTTTACAATGAACCCTTAATTAAATGAATCTCAATTTAACAGACTTTGAAAATAAGTGGCACAGTCTACTTCTTTAAAAACAAATCATATTTGTGTTGTGAATGTGCAGTGTCATAAATGTATTTTGGATTTAATGGACTTTCAGCTTTAATGGACTCCAGTTCCTCCCAATATTCTAATAAACTGAGGGTTCACTGGATTTTCATTTAAAAAACAAATTAGTTTGCCTAATGTGAAGAACAGGGATATGTAGCTCAATTCTGTGCATGTGCATTAATGTCTCATGCACACAATGGTGCTCATTTTTGGCCTGAGATGGGAGCAGGTTTGGCAACAGCAGCGCCTTCCACATCTGAATCTCCTTTTGGGGCAGATTTGCACTTGTGGTACAGCTGGTGCTAGTTTGAATTGACCCATGGTAGCTGCTGGATCTTACCCTACCTGAGGTAACAAATATTTCCTTATTCTGAGGAGTCCTCACCATGTCAAAACTCTCCTGTGGGATACTGCAGAAGCTGCACTGGCACCACTGCATCACCATGTAATGAGTTACATAGGAGTTTGGATCCTTCTGAACTCAAAGGGGTTTGCTTCTGAAAAGACATGTATAGGATTGTGTTTTTAGCCTGATCTAAGCCCTGTGGAAATAAATGGCCGAGATTCAAAGAATCAACTAGTTCCGCCCTTCCTTTTCCATGATGATACCTTGTCAATCCAGGTCAATGACAACCCAGTTTTGCAGTAAATGTGAATTTGGGAATCTAGACAAAAAGTCAAAAATTTTATTGGCTCTCTCAAAACCTTTGCAGTGCATAACAGAACTCTTTGCCAATATGTAAAGATGGGAGAAAATGGAGACAACAAAATAAAAATACATTACACCATTTCTGCACATAATTTGTTTTAAAAAATCTCTGAAATCTGCATATCTTGATTTTTGTCATGTTGTGATATTAGAATCACTTATATTTGTTACATTTGAATAATTTATACTTTATACAGATAGGCCATTATTGCATTACAAGGCAGAATCCTTTTGAGAAAAGGCGAGAGGTAGTACTGTAAGTAACGTGTTTTGGCCAGAATATTCAATCTGCATTCCTAAAAACTGGCTAAGGTCATTTTAAAAATTCAGAAGAAAGGAAGGAGCAGAGCTTTAATCAGGGATGCTTCCTTGGAAATTAACTGCAACCTTACTTTACTAGCAAACCCAGATTAACTGTTAGCATTTCCTTGGCTCAGCAATGCATTACAGCCTTGCTAAAGTTGTCAATTCAATTTGCCAGGAATGTAAAGAGCAAAGAGGTATTCTTAATGACTGCTGGAGAGTGGGCAGAACTTCTGAACTGAAGGTCAGGCAAAGAAATGCCTTGGCAAACAAGGCATTCTTTCTGCAGAAATAATGACCCTCAGGAGAGCAAGGATTCATTAACATGCATTGCTGCTTTATGCAGCCTACTCACAAGGAAAAAGAGGATTTTTTTCCAGGACCCAAGGCTAAAATCCAGAACATGTCCTGGAAAAAAGAGCACATATGGACATCCTGCGGATGAGAAATTGGAGGTGGGGAGGAGATTGTGGTGGAAAGCACTCATATACAAAGTGTTTGTGTGTGTGTGTGTGTATGTGTGTGTGTATGTATACATGCAGGGTGACCATATCTCATAACTTCAAAAGAGGACAAACACCTCAAAATGTACGACACTCCAGGATAATGTAGGACATGACAAAATGGCAAAAAAACACATGTACAGTATATTGCTCGTGTGGGTTATTTAAGCACCATATTACTTATTAAATTTAAAATTGCTACATATAATTTATTATATGCTATTTATTTATTACAACAAGAATGCTCACAAGGTATAAGCCCCCCCCCATCCCACGAAAATGTAGGACATGACAAAATAAAAGTTTTTTAAAAAATTAATATATATTGCTTTCAAGTGGTTAACTACCTTATTGGGGGAGGGGGGCACAGAAAGGAAGGAGGGGAAAATGGAGTATCTGCAAACCCCCTTTCGGGGCAGCAATTCCTCCTGTGCTCCAGCAATTCCTTTGGAAAGAAGGGTACCCAGACCTTCCACCCCTCAAAATTTTTGTCACCCATAACCAAAATGAAACAAGCTGCACTCTTCTCAGAGGCAGGGTGATCATTAGTCCTCAGTTTCCAGGATATGTCCTGGATTCTGGTCTTGTGTCCTGGAAAAAGCATCAATATCCCCCTTTTCCTTGTAAGCAGGAAAAATGTAGCTTACTTGCAATACTTGTAATAATTCTTGCAATAGCTTTTTTGTAATATGTAATTAATATAAATCCTGTGTAATAGTTTTAAATTTAGTAATAGTCAGCACAGTGCTTAAATCAACTACATGAAAGTAATATACGAGTATATGAGTGTTTTTAGTTTTTCATGTCCTACATTTTTCTTAGGTGTCCTACATTTTGGGTATTTTGTTCTCTTTTTTGATTATGATATATGGTCAACAAGGGAAAAGGACAGGATGGGGGGTATAAAGGTAGCACATACCTGGGGTGAAAACAGGTACAGAGTGGCTTAGTGGGTAGAGTGCTCAGTGGATGGGTGTAGGAAGCAGCACTCCATATGCTTGCTCATGGACCTAGAAGTCCTGGGAAAGGAGAGGAGGAGCAGAGGGGGTCAGTGCTTTGGATGAGCTCAGGATTCACTACATGTGCCTGCTCTTGGGGGCTGCTCAGTTGACTCAGGCTGTGCAAGTCCTGGGAAGAGGGGACTGGAGGGGGGCACTAGAAATCAAGTTGGAGGACTCTCATTTGCATTCATACCAGGGGATCTGTCCAGGTGGATGTTTATTTGAAATACGAATGAGCAGGCAGATAAGGAAGCAAATCAAGTCTATGGCAGGGCAAGCCTTCTGGAATGCACTGGTGGCTATTGGAGAATGATCAGAAAGACAAAGGCTGAAAAAGCAAGGGCAGATTGGGGAAAAATCCTGAGGAGGCCAGCTGATTGCTTGGGGGGGGGGGGCCTCAGTCCCTCCTCGCCTCCCTAGCTACAGCCCTGGTTCAGCCAGCCTAAATTGGTTAAGGCTGCACCCTTAATTACTTATCACTAAATATGAATTTATTACATATAATTTATTCCTTGTAATTTACTAATTTGAAGGCTTCATGCTGTCTGCTCACAAGGATAGGCAAGCACAGACTTGATGTCTGGTGGCTTGATGTCAGGTGGCTTAGATCTGATATGGCAACAGCAGCCAGAATTGCTCCTGGCTGTCCGGAAACATAACTACTATATCTGAGTCACACCTACTAGCTGCCTGCCTGTCCCTGGGACTGCCTTCCACCCACCCTCATCCAGCCCAAGAATGCCTCCTTCCTACCTCTTCCCCATCTTCTCCCCCCCCCCTTCAGACATATGCATCGACTGAGTTGACCCAGCACATAGGTCTTTCCACAAGCTGCCCTGGTGGCTGGATTCAGACTCTGTAGGCTGGTACATCTCTGTCTATGACTTGGCGCACTTGAGAGGAGGCACAAATGTGCTTTATGGCAAATTTGTGACCCTCCTGGGCTGCCACAAGAGACTTGTGCCAGCCGAGCACACCACTTGGATTGCATTAGTTTGGAAATGTGGCCATATTTGCTCCAGGGAAAGCTTATTTTGTCTCAAGTCTCAGCATAGATTGGATGAGCAGTGTATTTTATTTCAGGTTTGGTTTTGCTATAATTCCATAATGCATTATCTGTCACTGGATTTATTATTAGGCAACAAAATATCCTTGCATCAAACTGAGGGCTGGGGTCAATTGGACCCACTAAACATTTTTCATGCATACAAAACAACCTCATTTTAATGCACAGCCTGGGAAATATGAAGAAAATCTATGTCATCAAAAATAGGAAAAGGGCTAAGCTACAAGTGACAGGAAGACAGCAGATTTTGCCTACATTTTCATCAGCACTAACAATGCTCTTTCAGTGATTTTGTGGGTATCACTGTGAAAGAAGATAAATCTGTTTCTGTTTACAGGGAATGGTACCCCAACTAGGGTTTGCTTGCAGTGCCATCATTCATCACAATACTGGCTAGGATGACCTGAATGCTTCAATGTTATTTACGTATTTGGATCACCCACGTGACAAGTTTTATGTACTTTAAAGCAGTTCACAAATTAAAAGTATTTGTACTCACACTATGAGTATAAATAAAAGGATAAAATAGCTGCACCAACTTTTGGATTTCAAATATTCCATATAAATTCATATAAAACTGTTAGCATTTAATATTCCTCAGGGTTCTTGTTACAAATTCTATTTAATTTGAACATTTATCAAAGGTCAAAACCACTCTCATATGTAGTACCACCATAACAATTAAATCTGCTTAAATCCCATTAAATTGAATTCAAGCATATAGAATAGTGATTTTTCATCTCTTTGCACAATGACAAGGAACTAAAATTGTCCAACTACACCATGCTTTTGACAACTGTCAAGGCACACCATGCTGTCAATAGGGGCTTAAATCCCCTATTGGCCCTATTAATAAACTCCAAAATTCCTGTGGCATATTTGTGGACCACTCCGTAGTGGAGTCTACTGCCATAGACCATGGTTTAAAATGGCTGATATAAAGGAAAAGATTAGAGTTTGAAAATTTGAGAACTATAGGGTTAAGCTCCGGTTAGGCTGGCCTAAGCCCTAGCATAAGTCCTGTGCTGACCTGTAGATATCACAAAAGTACAGTAAGACACTTGTGGACCACTCTTGGGGGAAGGTTAGGACAGTGCACAAATATGCACTTGCCTCCCTGCAACATCACAGAAACAGGAAGTCCAATGAGTTGAGCTGGCTTAGGTTAGGATTGCACCCATATAGCCATGTACTGAAGCAAATTGAAGCAAAAACAACAAAAAGAGGTCCAAATTGTTTGACACATTACATAGAAGCTATATAATATATAGGTAGAGGTGGTGAGAATAGTAACACTGAAATAAATTGTAGTTCAAATTGTAGTGGGGGGAATGTTTGAACTTTTGTGAATAAGAATCTTCATCAGATGCTTAAGATGAATTTACATGCGCAGAACTTGCGTAAGATGATGCAGATAAATGTTTGTGCCTTACAATTCACAATACAAAATTTGTATGTTAGTGTTGTGCTTCAGGGGGTTTTCACAGGTTCTATAGAACCCTTCGCTAATGAGCGTCTGGTTCTGAGAACGGGACACAGAACACTTTTGTTCTATGGACATAGAACCTGTTGTTAATTTAGGTTATTAGGACATATAACTTGTTGTTAATTTATTTGAATCCCACCACTGGTTAGATGTCATGGTTTCACAGGGCTGCTGTTCTTTGGAAAATTCCAGTGACATTACTTATGTATTTAGACTACCTTTTTTGAAGTGGATTGTTAAATATATAGCAGAGCTTTTGCCAAACTGGTGTGTTTAGGAAAAATATTAACCACCCATCTCTTGAGAAATGTTGCAATATGCATTTTTAAAATTTATTTTGCATAGCCTGCCACATTGTCTTGCAATAATAGTTGAGATAAAGAACAATGCTATCTGGAATTGACAACCTTGGAAACTCACCACAACATAATAGAATCACAGTATTCCCTGATAATAGAGCAATTAGTGCATGTCTCTTTTCTAAATTGAAAGAATGGACAATAGCTAATTTGTACATGTAGCACAGAACATCTTCAATCTCATTAGTTGTTCTTGGAGAAATTGCATATTCAAATGCCAATCTCAGCTGGACTGGGAATATGATCCTGGAAATCAGAAGGAAGATCGAGGTACATCGGAGTTATATAACAAAGAATGGCTCAAAAATCATGGACTTGTTAATAAATGAAATATTTTGCTACTGTGCCAGACCATTGCTCAGTACTGTCATCATGGAGTGGCAGCAAAGGTAGTAATAATCTGTAATAAAATGTTTGAATCAGCTCCATGCTTGTTTGGAGTTCACCAATCATCATAAATTCTTGAAAAATTTGCCTAGTTGGCTTTCCTTGGTGTCCCAAGACTCTGCACCATTTGGCTTCCTGCCTGACACAGTGGCAGTAGTGTATCTATGTCATTTAACACCCAGGGCCCTAAATTTTTTTGTTATACCACAATACAAAATTATTTAGCTAATTATTAGTAGTATTAATTAATTAATTAATACAAGTAATAAAAATATTAGTTAATATTTTATACCACCCTACATCGAAAGGGTAGTGTGCATAGTTCCTGCTCTTTTTTTGTCCTTACAACAACCCTGTGAGTTAGGTGAGACTGAGAGACAGTAAAAGTCATGACAAGGAATGAATAATAATAATAATGACCAGAAATAAATGCAGTGAATATTTCTCCCCAAATGGATGAACACCAGTGCCCTCCCTGCTATCACTCCTGTGCACATAATATTCTATATCATACTGTCCCTGCATCTGGAATCCAGGCATATCCACTTGAAAGAGTCCCTCCAGAAGGTAGTCTTGGTATGGAAGCCCAGGTCTACCTAACAGGTAGATTTTGGCTTCAGTTCTAGACAGAAGCCCACATCTACTCACCTCTTGTCTACAGGTCAGTCTAAGAATGGGAGCCCAAGCCTACCCATCTGAATTAAGTTTCTTTAGTTAATAATGGAAGCTCAGTCTACTTGCAACAAGGGCTGTGGGTGGCGCAAGCAGTTAAGACGCTGTGCCTGTTAACCAGCAGGCCAGGGTTCAAGACCCGGGTCAGCCCCACAAGACAGGGTGAGCTCCTGTCCTTAGCCCAGCTCTGCGACGCAGCTGGATCCAATTGTATTGGCTCTGCCTTTCCATTGGACTAATTCAGTGGCGTGGAGAGGGGGGATTTGCTGCTTGGGTAACAGCCTATCCTCCATAACAATCCAACCCAGGCTTTTGTGCTTCGCATGCAGCATATGCAGCGCTGAGCACGATACCATAGTCTTTCAAGACTGATGAAGGCCTGCTTTTTTTATAGTCTACTTGCAAGTCTGGGTTAGAGCCCAGGTCTACCCATATGGCTGACCTGGGCTATGGAGTTAAGGTAGTACTCATGGACCCTCACACCAAACATTAGTTCCATGTCTTGTGTCCCCTTCCCCGGTGTTTCCTCACTGGTTCTGTGCTTTGTCATAATAACGTTTCATTGACTCTTCAAATAATCACTCTCATTAGTCTGTTTTGAATTAAGAAAATTTACCTTTTGTTACATAAAATATATTTTTATTTTCTTGTTTTTTGGCCAGATCTTTTTATATTTCATTCTGGTTTCTAGCATTGCATTCTGCTGAAAATTATGCATCTGGTGATATATATTATGATGGGGTTAAACCTAACCATCACAATTTTAGTGATTTTGGTCACCAGAGGTATCACCCTCTCCCTTGTGGATAGTACCTGTGACCAGAGTCTCCTTGCCACCCCCCCTCCCGCTCCCATGATAGTTCAGCACAGTGGTAATAGGAAATGAAGTTATTCAGAAAACAGGACTATATAAATATACAAAAGTATATTTTGTGCATATATAAAATTATAAACAAATCAAAACAAAATGGGGTGGAGGAATCATATGTGTTCTTTATTGTCACAAATTAATTATCTCTAATTGTGAAGGACATTGAATTCAGATTTGAATTTCAGAAGGCAAGCACCCTGTATCTTGACTGAAAGCATTTTGAGGAGCATCCTAAGATTCAATGACTTCAAAAAGTGCAATGACATCAGGTTTAAGCAGTGTACTGTTGGTGTCATTGGGAAGAGTGTATCTTATTCTTCCCTGTTTCTAAAATAGTAGGATATAGTAGGTATTTCCCTTATTCCTATAATGTTGATTTATGAGACCTAGCAATAAAATAACATATGCAGATTGTTTCCAGCAGGTACCTCTGGTGCATTCTCACAGTTGGTGGCACCTTTGCATAGAGGAATAACTCTGGAGAGAGGTTTGCTACATTAGTAGCTGTGTCAAGCTGACATTTCAGGGTCAGTGAATAAATATCCTAAATCCCCAAGTGTTTGTTTTTGAGCAATTTGGCATACACTGACCTTGGCTCTGCATTGCTTTGCATTTGGAGTATTTATTTTTTGCACAAATCACAGATTGCTATGGTTCAGGAATATTATTAGTAAAGTATAAAATATTGTAAATTAATCAGTATTGTGCTTAAAGATTTTTTCACTCCATCCTTCTGCTTCTATCTCAACAGTGTATTATGCAGTTGAACTAGAAAAAGAGCTTATTGAAGAGACACAGGTGAGCCTCACTTCACATCATTTCATCTTCAAGCAGAGGCTTGACAAGCACCTGTCGGAGATGCTCTACAGGATTTGCTGCTACAGGCAAAGGGTTGGACTAGATGACCTACTAGGTCCCTTCCAACTCTAGGATTCTATGATTCTATGAAGTACATGAAAGCAATATATATAGTGTTTTTAGCTTTTATTTTGTTGGATGTCCATTTTTCTTGGATGTCCAATATTTTGGGGGGCCTTGTTCTGGTTTTTTTCAGTTACGACATATGGTCACCCTGTTGTTTCCTGGTTCTAAGCTCAGTTCCTACTCCATCTGAGGACCTGCCCTCTAATTCCCTGATGAGTTTCTTCAGCAGCATTTAGTGAAGTACCACATCAAACACCTTCTGTAATTCTAAATATATAATTTCCACAGGTTCTCCCACATCCACATACATGTTGACCTTTCCAAAGAATTCTGAAAGGATTTACAAAAAATTTAATTGTGAGGCAATTGAACTTATCCTTACAGAAGCCATGCTGAAGTCTATGTTCCTTCTTTTTAAGAAACAAATATCTGGAATATGAAACTTAAGTGATACTGGGGAAGATGGCTTTAGCAATAATATCTCTCAATTTTTTTTAGCATTTAAAAATTAAAAACCTTTGCCTCTTAGAACCCCTTCCCCATGCTCACATTTCCAGATGGGAAAATGCTTTTCCCTGAATTGATGACGACATATTTTTCAGCTTCACTAAATAGAGGGCTATATCTCTTTTCATTACCATGAGATGCTGACACATTCTGTCACAACATAACATTAGTAAATGGGGAAGTGACAGCATCCTGGCAAATTTTTAAAGAGATAAACATCTATTTTTGTTTAAACATCTACTAAAAATCAGATAGCAGCTTTCGCAGCTGAAAGCATGTAGAATATATATGAGTGGTATAAAAAGATAATTGAAAACACACTGGCATTTCTAACTGGTTAACAATATTCTCCCCATCTTTTAGCACTGAAAAGTTGGGAAGTAAAGTGGGGCACACAATTCCATTTCCAAAATAATGGAGCACAGCAGTGTTTTAGATAGCCAAGACAGTTGGTCTGGGGAACAGCACTGTTGCATCAAATCAAATGAGGGGAAAGTAAAGTCTGCAGGATGAAAACTGGCTTGTGAATGCCTCCACTCCAGTGGTGGGCTTCAGGGGGTTCTCACAGGTTCTAGAGAACCCTTTGCTAATGAGCACCTGGTTCTGAGAACTTTACTAATGGGACATAGAACCTGTTGTTAATTTATTTGAATCCCACCACTGCTCCACTCTGACTTATCTGTTTCTCATGTGTAAGAATCTGACCTTTCAGGACTAGGGGTCCAAATGGGACCAACCCATCCCAGAGCAGTACCTGCACATGCATGATGCTCCTAGAGCAGATTGCACTTTGGTGCATGCACATGATCAGAAAGAATGGAAGCAGAAAGTATGCACACAAAGTTTGCCTGCTAATGAAAATGAACTGAATGGATCGCTTATTTTGGGGTGAATTTTGTTTTGTTATTTAGTCATGTTGGTAATTACAATAAGAGCACAATCCTAACCATGTCTACTTGAAAGTAAGCCCCACTGTGTTCAATGGGTCTTACGCCCAGGGAAGTGTCTTTAGGATTGCAGCCTAAGTGTGCAACATGTTCCACTGTACAATTCCTATATTTTAATGTGGATGTCCCTCCGCCCAAGTTTACCCAATCATGATTGAAGAACTTAGGGAAATTGCTGAGAAGGGGAAACCAATGAGGGTTGCACATAATCTCAGGGGATATAACTACTATCAACTCTCCTAGGTTCCTCAAAACACCTCAGATGATTTGTCTGAGAAGGGACCTCTCCATTTTCTTTTAAATCTTTCTTTCCTAGCAAAGACCTCCACAGAAAGGAAACACTGGTAATATAAAAGTGTTAGAAGCAATTTCTTAGTCCTTTTGAATTAATGTCTACTGAATAGAACAGGTGAAGATAGTGCCACTAACACAAGACACTGAGAGCCTGATATAAAACTTGTAAATATGAACTTGAACATGAAGGGCAAATCTGTTGCTTTACTGGTGTAGTGTCAGAAGGCATGACATGAATGATACTGGCACTGCCGGCTGATGCTCTTTTGTATTTGTTAAGGATAGGAGTGCGAGTCACTTGTGAAAATTAGATTTGACACCCCAGTCATAACCATTTCAGCAGGCATATCTTTATGCCACATGAGCATAAGGTTATGTCTTATAATGTGCCACAAGTATTGAACCTACGAACATAATATCAGATAATATATCAGGGCCCATTTAGTAACAACTTCCTGTAACTCACAGTGGACCAACAGATGTCTCAGGCAGTACACCAGACAGGAAGATACCTGTGTACTATTGCCATTCCCTTGTATCTGGCATCCAGAGATAGCTTTCCTGTCATGTCTTGTAACTTGTGATGGACTTTCATCTTTAAATCTGTTTGGTCCTCTTTTAAAGGCAGCTAGGGCAGATGCCACCACCACATAAAATGGAGAGGAGTTCCACAGATTAAATACACACTTGGTAAAGAAATACTGGGGGTCATACACCTTACCAAATAGTATTCATAGATTCTTGAAATATTCCTCAAAATACCTCATATATTCCTACCACAAAATGTACCATCTGTTTTCTACAAAAGTGAAAAATAGAAAATGTCATGATATTTTATTTTGGGGGGTGGGGAGACTTTGGGAGAGAAGCTTTGGGAGAGCCCACAGATGAGGTGGATTAAAAGCAGTGCCCCAGGTGGTTGGTTAGGAAGGATACTTAACAACTATTCCAAGTTTCTACCAAGTGCATGGACTTAGCACCATCTATGTCTGGGTAGACTGCAGTTATCTTAGTGGTTAAAGGCACTGTACCTATCAATCTGAAGTTTAGCAGGTCAGCAGTTCAAGACCTGAGCACTGCAAGATGGAGTGAACTCCCATCAATGGCCCAGCTCCTACCAACCTAGCAGTTCAAAATGCAAAATGATGAATAATTATCACATTGTTGGGAAGGTAACAGCATTGTCTGTGCATGCAGGCCACATGTCCACAAAGGTGTCTTCGGACAATGCTGGCTCTATGGCTCTAGAAATGGGTTCTGCACCCTAGAGTTGGTCACGACCAGCAGACAACCTGTGGGGGAAATATTTACCTTTACCTTTATGTCTGGCTATGTCATAAGGGCTGTGGTGGTTCAGAAATTAAAGATGCTGTGCTTGTCAACTTGAAAGTCAGCAGTTTGGTGGTTGAGTACCCTACAACGTATTAAGCTCCCTTTACATACCCAGCACCAGCCAACCTAGCAGTTCAAAAGTATGCAAATGCTTTTTACAATGTTATCTTAATTCTTCAATGGAAAGGTAACAGTGTTTTTTGATGTTTAATAATGCTGGTCACATGCGGATGGAGATGGAGATGGATATGGAGATGTCTTCAGCCTTGTAATGGAGATGAGCACTGCACTTAAAGTTGGTCATGTCTAGCAAAGCAACCTGTGATGACACCTTTACCTTTATTTTTATGGCTGGTACATCCTCTTTAGATGCTTGAGCCTTGGATGCTGCAGTTGCCTTTGGTTCATCTTCCCCTTCTAACTTTTATCTTTTTAAATCCTTAGCGCTGCATTCAATATTCTCATTTTCTCCCTCTAATGTTCATACTGCACAGGAGTGCTTAGGCTGAGAGGATACTAGTGGCTTTTGTAATTCCTTTTTGCGGGTTCTGGCACAAATTGAATTCTTCACAACTTGAGGTCTTCACAACTCATATTCTTAGCCACCCCACTGCCAGATATAGACATATATAGAATCAAAATGGATTCAAGTAGGCAGAACTTGTTGTTTTTGAGACTTATAATCTATCTTTCTAAACAAGACTATTATCAGAAATACTTGGTGGTTACCTATTATGCTTCTAATTGCCAGGGCTTCTGGAATTCAAACAGTAGCCAAAGAGTACACTTGAATTTAAAACCTCTGTATCTTTGGTTCCCATCAATGCTTCCAACTTAACAATAGACAGCTCTCCTGTAAGCATCTGCACTGTCAGTAATTCCATTAACAAAGAAGCCACTTTATTATCAACATACTGTAGATTCATTTTAATGTGTCATTTGCACTTCAAAGTCGCATAACTTTTATTATGGTAAATCAATTAAAACTATTTCTCATGATAATTTATCTTCTACAGAGTTTATCATCTCAGAGAACGCAATATTTCCCAATTTAACTTCTAAGACAAAAGTGATGTAATTTGAATGCCTTTTACTGAGCTTATTAAGCATAAAGATCACAGAAATTTCAAACCCTGAAAGATAACTGTTTCATCTACATGATAAAATGTAAGTCACTTTCTGTGTGTGTGTGTGTGTGTGTGTGTGTGTGTGTGTGTGTGTGTGTGTGTGTGTGTTCAATTGTAGCACAGTTGAGGTAGTAAGAGACAGTATGGTAATTAGCAGTATAACCTCATTTACTGATTTGGCATGTCTTTTGTTTTAAAATCCTTATCTGTTTGGAGACGATATCTAGCTTGATAAAGCGGTAACCAGGATATCAAGTGAAGCTGCATACATGGAGAAAACCAGGATACGTACAACCTGTGAAAAGTTGAGCCGAGACAAAAAGATTCCATTTAGTTTAATAAGATCCTGTTTTGTTCTTACAGTTGCCAGCCATTGCTTCTGGCAAGTATGTATAGAAGACACAAAGCAACTGCTTTTTCTACCCTGCTCTTCTCTGGGATCTTGACAACTCCACCACTGGCAAGCAAAGGTCACAATCCAAAGAAAATCTTCAGCTGGCACGGGCCCCCTGCTTGCTTGAGTTTGGTCCTTGCCTGATTGACTGGTTCTTGAGTATCACAAATTTACCCATTTGCACTGATTCAGAAATCAGGTGGGCTGGTGTGGCCAGATCCTATGATTTCTTCATGGGCTATATATGTTTCTGCCAGGAAGTGAAAATGGAGGGAGATGATGGTAGGAAGAGTGTTCCAGGGGATGGGAAGGGACATTTTTGGACAGAAGGAAGTGGAACAGGGAGATGATTGGCCTGGAAGGAGTAGGATCAACTGCGGCATGTGCATCAGATCCTGATCTCCCTCCTGAGTCATGTAGTTTGCTAGGGGCTGCCATGTAGTCTTACATGGGCTGCTAGGATTTGTGCCAGCTAATTAGATGGTACAGATCCAAAAAACTCTATAGGCAGGCTGAAGCTCAACACAGGGTAAGATTAAAAATATCTCCTTATTCCCAAATGACCGCCAGCTGTTTCTCAATTGACACTGGGTACAGAGCAGGCCACTGTAGCCTATCTGTAACCAGCACAGGTAAGGAGTTGGCTGCATACACTGGCTAACAGATCACCCAAAGGCAGCTAAATGCCTCTTTACTACTTTGTGAGGCACAGAAAATTGAGGCAAGCCATGCCAAGTTTGGGAAAATAAAATGTAGATTGCTCTGATTAAGGACCTGTTTCCTAAACTCTATGAAGAAACATGCATTTAACCCCCAAATCCAGAGTAACTACGGGAGCACGTAAGAGACTTTACATGCACCTGAAGTTACTGCACCACCTAGTGAAAACCTATGGGAAATTCATATTGGAATCCAGAGTACAGTAAGTTGTTCTTACACCTAATACACCGGAGCAAGGACTCCCTGTAGTTACTCTGGATTTTGCCCTAAGTAAAAGTTCTAATACTCATGCCTGCCTGCCTTTCTTTCTTTCTTTGTTCATCTCTCTCTCTCTCTCTCTCTCTCTCTGTGTGTGTGTGTGTGTGCATGTATGTATGTACAACATGTGTGTATGTACGTACAGAAATTAAATAAGTCAGGTGCACTGATGTGTAGGGATAAACAAATTTTGTTAAAACCAGATGGTGGTGTTACTGATGTAAGACCAAACACACTTGCTTTCTTAGGTTACAATAAGTAATGTGAAACAAAGTCTGAGGTGAGCAGATGGAGCACACCTCTCTCTCTCTTTAGCAAAGGGAAAATGAAACAATGCATTCAAATTCACTGTTCACTTTTGTTCCACAAGATGTGTGCAATTCAGAAAGAAAATACCCCAGGGAGTTATATATTCTAGGTATATTTGGAAGTTTGAAAAATGAAGTCTGTACACAGCCTAAGTATCTGTGATATCCTGCCTGAACCTATTATTGAAATGTTATGGAAATGCAGCTCTTTGATGGTTGTCAGCAACTAGACTATGCTGGTTGAATGACACTAAAAAATTCTAGCTTTGTATTATTATTTCTAAGAGTATTGATTCCCCCAATAGTGCTTCTGAACTATACATTGGATTCCATGGGCATTTCTTTATCTTTCATTTGCCACATGCCTCCTGTCTGTAATGTAGTCCTGCAGAGCTTTTGTGTTAGATTGTGTTATATTGAAGCCTATGTAAATAAGGGGCTGTTTATTAGGTTTCGATATATAGTAGTCTTAAATCAGTGGAAGCTCATAATAAATATGAAACCAGAACATTCCTTTTTGTAAACACATCTGCAAGCTTGACTGCCTCTCACTAAGCATTTTATAGGTTCATTACATGACTTGGCTCACATTGGAGTCACCTCAAATTTTATTTTCTCTCTTTCTCCCCCTCCTTCACTACATTCATCATACAAATAAACTTGGTATTCTGTTTCAGAGATTTTACTGGAAAAATCTCCTTTGTCCACATCAAATCTACATAATCAGATGAATATAGAGGTCACATTGCATTACTTTTTAACTGTGATTGACATGCTGAGTTGGGGGGGCAGTATGGGAGTGAGAGAGATGCTACTTCCTGATATAGTTAAAACAGAGACCAGAAGTTATACACCAAATGTTGTTTATTGTATTGAGTCTGGTCTCCCAATGCAAAACTAATGGCGATGAAATTTATTTCCAGTTACTTCTGGTGGTACTCCCATTAGGTTGATCAGGCAAAATGGAAAGAAGGAGAAGCTAGTTGCGCCAGCCTCCCTGTGTCACTGCAGACCCCAGGAACAAGTGAGTAGTGCTGGCTGTCCTTGGCCAGTGCAGGGGTTGGGGGCGTGCGGAGAGTGGGAGGCATTTCTGGAGGGATCCACTTGTAACGAATCCAAGCTCTGTTTGTGGGAGCTTGCAGCAGTCTGCTCAGATTTATGTTGCCAAAATCAGTGTTGCAGATCTAAGTAGACCCATGAGGACTGCTGTTGCTGCATTATCTGGAGTAAGGGGAAAGATCCCCCTTGCCCTGGGTAGCTTAACCTGTCTGCCTGCTTGCTGCAGCACAAGTTAGGATTGCACTGACTCTTACCCCGTGTCACACCCCCATAGGTTTTATTTGGAACTATGTCAGCTCAGTTGCTGACAATTTAGGAGACCCATGTTGGGCTCTGTGGCTCCAGATGGAGTTGGGTTTAGGAATGAGGACAGGGCAAAATCTCCTTTGTCAACATCTTAGGTTGCAAATAGGGATGTATTTGGATATATCTCTAGCTTTAATGGTTACACCTGGGCAAATGGTTACACTTGTAAGGCCAGAAATATAAGAAAAATGCTGTAGTCCTTATACACATATGCATAACTTATCCATCTTCTGTCTAATAACCAACCACCACTGAGTTGTAATAGTCCTCACCTCCTTGGAATTTCTTCCAGGATGGGTTATTTAACCTGCAGTATTTAAAGTCAGTCTATAGTGGCAATGAACATGATGAATAAAAAATCAAGTTAGCCTATACATTAAAGGGAAATAAGCTATTATTAAAAAGTTCTGCAGTTGTATATTTGAATTTTTTAAACAATTAACTACCCGAATAAATAAGAACAATAGTCCTGGGTAAAATTATAATTTATATAATGTCACTAAACATGGTAAGTACAATTTCTTAAGCCAGTAATATCACTAACCTCAGTTTAAATCCATAGTTGGAAAGATTTTAGATTTTAAAGCTACAATAAATAGTTTCCTGGACAGCTCAACTGAAATTTTTTAATTCATCAGCATGAATTGCATTGTAAAAAGTCAATACCCTTAAGATCAATCATGTCATATTTATTATTAAGCAAATGCAGAACTGTCAGATTGTGTGGGAAAACTATAATTAATTTACTTTATTCTGTAAAGCCTAAAGTAATAATTATTTATTAACTGTTTATTTGAGGTAAAAATTAGAGGTTAACAATTAAACTGGAAGAGCCAAAGATTCAGGATCCTTAAGGGCTTTGTCTTTAAATTTAAACTTTGCTTATCCGTCTATTGAAATGCATATTGTTTCTGAAAGCCCAAGGGAACAGTGGGGAAATTCATACATATTTAATATTCGTCAAATCATCCTATGCAGTAACCTTGCTAAAACAACAGTTATGCAGACTATTTATGTAAATACAGAATATGAGTTATATATTCTGACTTACTCCACCAGGTAAGATCAGGCACTGCTTACTGAACAAGACTATTCATGTCTATTCAGGAGTAAGCCAAGGGGACTTACATCCAGATAGGTTTGAATAGGTTTGTACACTTAACCTAGGAAGATAAATATTAGAATAATTTAATTAACTTGAAGCTACAGAAGAGAATAATTTGTGCGGGATGACTTTGTTTCTTTTTTCTTTGCATACAGGAATGTCTTGTACACTTTGTATGTTATTCTGAACACAGGATTACATAATTCTGTAGTTAACATTTATAGCACATGCCTACCAATTTGGAGGTCAGGAAAACCTTTTCAAAATTAATGATGGTTTTATATGAATTTGGGGTGCAGATTCAAAAAATGGCCCTAAGCTTTTTGCCCTAAGCTTGCTTTGCCTTGTCATGCAGGGTAACAATATAGAATGGATGACAGGGTGCCTGTACCTTTAAGCACTGCATAGAAGAGGGAATTGGAGCAGGTTTAGTTCATCATAGAAGGGTTTAGAAAGCTGCACCTGCCTTAATTCCCTCTTCTATTCAATGCTTAAAGGTAAAGGCACTCTGTCCTCCATTCTATATGGTCATCCTGCCTGTCATGTCTAGTTTGGGAGATGCTACATAGTCTTAGTGAATGGCTGAAGTAGCTTACTTATGAAGAAGCCATGGTGCAGGCCAGTGATTCCTAAACTATGAGCTGTAGTTCCCTGGGGAGCCACAAAAGCCAACCAAGAGCTACAGAATCCACACACAAAAAATCCACCATCCTTTACAATGTTTAGAATTAGCCCAATGAGGAGCTAAGGCCAATGGGCAGGTAAGTCAAGGGAGCCACCAGTCAAAAAAAAAAAAATTGGGAACCATTGGTGTTGTCTATGGTGTCTGAAATTAGATGTGATTGGACAAAACTGATGAAATTTTTTTAAGAAGCACCCCAAATGTACCCAGGAATAGATCTAACTCTTAAGACAGCAAAATATGTGCTTGCGTATGTAATATGTATAATATTCACTTGGGTCCCATTTTCATATTAAAATGACTGTGAATTTTTTTTTGTTATTCAAGGGTACCAACTTAGCAAGTTGTGTTGAAAACATTCTCCCTGATGTTATAAAAGGCAGATGGGCACAGATGGAGACATATGTGCTAGGTACCAAGGAAATTCAAATGTGGTTACTGCTGGGTTATGATCTTATTTGAAATCTTTTGAAATAGCTGGAATGTCAGCACAAAAGTTAAGTAGGCATGAGTAATGGGTGAGTTGAAAAAAAGGGTGACAGAAGGGAGGGAATATGTTTTCCAGTGTGGGGTATGTTTTCCTAAAAGGGGATGAAAATTGTGTCCCTTATTGTTTAGGGAAACTGTGCTGGGGCAAAGAGAAATGGTTAGTCTTTTCCTGCTAAATATAAGAGAAGCACCACTTTGAAGTGCCTGTATACTCAGTTAGCATGGCTGTATTATGATATACTTATATAGAAATGAGAGCTGATTCATATTAACACCTTATTAGTTTCATACCATATCAGAATTACATCTCACTGGCTCTCAGAGCAATCAGTATCATTTTGAATTAAGAAACGTTTTGACATTTTGAATTAAGAAAATTCACTTTTTGTTCCATTGGCTTTTGTGTTTTCATTTTCTAGTTAATTTGCCATAGCTTTTGACAGAATACAGATATTCAAATGCAGTTGGTTTCATTGCATTCTGAATTAAATTACCTTTTCAACAATATATAAAATGAAGGCATTATTATTCATACATACCCCTTTTTCAAAATTTTAGCCACCGTAGCTTGTTGCCCTTGCAACTGTACTCCCTGCATCTCTCATACCTACAGCATTCAGTCTGTCCCTCCTGTATTTCAGAAATGTTCTGCATTTCAGCAGTCTTGCTTCAAATCATTGGCCACTCCACATAAGAGGTAAGTTAATGCAGAAGTTATCTTAGGTTCACAAATAAGATCTAATGGACACTATAAGAGGCAGGGATGCATGATTGCTAGTTGTGATAGCTCTGCATAATGAGCTCCAAATCTAGTCTGACCCCCATGAAAATGTCACAGAACAAAACCTTGGGAGACCACTGAGAAATTTCACAGAATTTTCTCCATTCTGCAGCAACGAAGCTCTTTCAGTTATACTTACGGTCAAAGGCAAAGTATCAAAATCTGCACTTCATTCGTTTTACCCTCATTTTTCCAGTAAAGGAAGGCACTTTACCTTGTCCATTTGCTGGCATTGGATATAAAAATCAAGCCCCATGTAATGTGGATTTCTGTCCTTAAAATCCCTGCACTGGAGTATAAAAAGTTTCTTAATGGTGAGATTCTTCAGCATGAAGTAACTGGTCAAATTGTTCAAATAACTTGAACAAGTTAAAAATACATCATAGCCTACAATCCAGTGTAACTACAGGAAGACGTAGGCACCTACTGTGGATTGCTCTATGCATTTCCAGTAGGTTTCTCATAGGTGGCACCATAGCTACGTTGGTGTAAAAGGTCCCATAGTTACTCTAATCGTAGCCATAGTTATTTATTTGAACGCTGGTGTAGCTAGTCAAGTGGTAATAAAATCAAGAGACTGGAGTTTTGATGAATTTTCAAAACAAGTGTGTTAAAAAACTGCAGAACAAGAATATAGAACATAGCTATACAGGTAATAGTCTTGAAAAGATATTCTTGTGAAATCTTAAAGACAATGTGATAGAACACAGTGAAAAGTGATATTTTAGGTGTCTTTAATGTAATATCTTTTTCAGGCTTTGATAAACACTATGCTGAATTTTTGTCCATTTTAATTTAACTCTGAAAACGACTGAAATGAGTAGGGGAAGTACAAAATATTTATTTAGTAAACTGTTGGGAGAGGTTTTGGGCCTTAGCACATGTACTTACTGACCTCTTACACCTGTACTCACAAATGAGTTACTTAGGATGCAATCCTAACCTGGGTTGGCACAACTCATCAGTCTTCCTATTCTCATGGTGATGTAGGGAGACAAGTGCATGTCTGTGCACTGGCCTAACCCTTCCCCAGGAGTGGTGCAGAAGTGGCTTACGGCACTTTTGTGACACTCCCAGGCCAGCATGGGACTGGTGCTGGGGCTTAGGCTGGCCTAAATGGGGATAGGATTGCAGCTTTAGACATTAAAATAAGTTTCCTTTGGGGAAAGGAGAACAAGAAGGCCTATTGTTCTGTTACCATGTGCACCTAAGTGCAGGGGTTCTCAAGCTGTGCAGTGCTTCAAGATAATCTCCGAGATGCAATGCTCGGAGCTGGTGGAGCTGAAGGCCTCTCTTGATCTAATGACTCATTCTGCATGTCTTAGACCAGCATTTCTCAAAGTGGGGGTTGGGACCCTTTTGGGGGTCGCCTGGAGCTTTCCTGGGGGTTGCCTAAAGACCTCTGGTGCAGGGGGCCAGGTCAGGCTTGCCAGACCTCCGGCTGTAGCTGCGCAAGCACTGGGGCTGACTGACAGCCTCAGGGCCCAATCCTATGCATGCCTACTATGAAATAAATCCCATTATAGTCAGGGGGCCTTTACTCCCATGTAAATGTGGATAGGATTGCAGCCTCAGGGCCCAATCCTTTGCATGCCTACTCTGAAATAAATCCAATTGTGTTCAATGTGAGCATAGAACACACATTTCATTTGTAACAATGAAAATACATCCTGCATATCAGATATTTACATTATGATTCATAACAGTAGCAAAATTACAGTTATAAAGTAGCAACGAAAATAATTTTATGGTTGGGGTCCCCACAACATGAGGAACTTATAAAGGGGTCACGGCATTAGGAAGATTGAGAACCACTGTCTTACACTGTCCCAACAAAGCCTATGAAATCTGCTTTTGGATTTCAGATGCGATAGTGGCTTGCAGATGTTTTGAGGGCCATTCTGAGGCTTGCGGAGGCATGTAGAGTGGTTTGCTGGGCCAGGAGAGGGCTTCAGTAAGGGGGTTTCCAAAATGGCTCCTCTTTGGAGCCAAATTAGTCCAAGGCTGAGTAGGGAAGGCCCAATTCATGATCCACTTTCCTTGGGGTGATGACCCACCAGTGGAGCTGATGACCTACCAGTACTACCCACTTTTTGGGAAGTACTGCTTTAGTGCATACTCTAAGGTCTCTATATGATCTACCCACAAAGATGAGCTAGGTCCATGGTGCTGAGAATAATAGTTAAATTTTGACCTGTGCATATAATACAAAAAGCACGAAAACTAGAGAAGATTATGTGCCTAACACCCTGTCATGCTAATGAAATATGTATTGGGGGGAGGGAGAATTCACCTGGCATTTGCTACCATAGCTGCTGCTACAGAGAAACATAAATCTCAGAGGAAGATATAAATTGTGTGTGTTTCACCATTTCTCTGAGAAAAAAACCTGATTCTAGCAGAATCAACAACAGTAGCAGCAGCAACAGCAATAACAACAGTGAAATTGAAGATAAAGAACCTGACAAGTCCAGAAGATATGAAGGCTTAAGAGTAGAACTTGGGCATCTCTGGGAAAAAAAGGTCAGCACTGTGTCAAATAACATTGGAGTCCTTGGAGCAATGCCTAGAAGTCTGAGGAAAAACCTCAATATTCTTGGCCTTGATCAAATTACAACAGGACAACTCCAGAAAATAACATTGCTTCTAACAGCAACAATCCTATGAGGATATGTCTGTGATTCCTTGGGTCTTATTTAGATTCCAAATTGCAGACTGTAACCAGCCCAGCACATGCTGTGATGACGTAGTAGTCTAATAACATTAGTAATATAACAAAATGATTTTGGTGCAATCTTGAGGTACCTTAGCTGTCCCAAATCCCAAGTGCTGGCCCATGAGTCACAAAAAAGTCATAAAGTAATCCTATGCCACTCAAGGGGAGATTGGCTGGCCTACAAGACTGAGCCAGGACTGTGCGTGGGTGTCTGGGGCGTGGAAAATGGGGCTGGACCTGCAGTTATGCTGGATTCAAGCCCTGCTCTTGTGCTAGGGTTGCCATATGTCCCTGAGAACTGGGACAGTCCCAGTTTTGGGGGGATTGTGCTCATATACTGACAAGTTTGACAGGCAGACCTGTCCCAATTTTGTGGAAGAGAATTATGGCAACCCTATCCTGGGCAATCAGAGCAAGTCCAGTTCTGTTTGGATTTGTACTACTGAAATAAGTGGCACAGGTCCACATGAACCCTTTGGTACTGCTGCAGTGCTAACCAGAGTAAGGGAAATGTTTTTCCTTGACCTGTGGTAGTGCAGCAGCAGCCCTATTCTCACACTGGATACAACACAGGCATGCCAGCCTGCCTGTGCCAGTACAATGCCAGTCTGCCTGTGCCGGGATTGGGATGCCTGTCAATATTAAATTGTTACTTATGGCATTCTTCCTTATTATATATACAATTTTTAAAAGTCTGTTTTGATTTTCAGATCTGTTATGTAAAATAAACAGGGAATAAACTTTAGTAACACAGTTCCAAATTTCAGTTGTGTGGCGATACAAGATTCAGAGCCAGGCCTTAAAAGCCTTCAGAGTTAGGCGAAGCTGGGATTTGAATTCCACGTGATTTTGTTTTTGCTCCCTCTCTGCACCATGATGGCCAAGAGGCCTGCCCCTCCTAGTACCTTCCTAGTTCTAGGTGCTGTTTGAAAGCCCCCCCCCCATCATTTTTTCCAGCTTCTTTTCTGGGGAGCAGTAGTGACTCCCCTGGCAAATTTTTACCACCTTCGCCTCTCCTAAGCTGACTTTTGGAAGTTCTTATTTCCTTTTAGCCTGCATTTTACTGACCATTTCCTCTTCACACCTTTGATTGCTATCTATGCACATGCTAAAGAACAAGTCCTCTTTGCCTTGAGGTAGGATTCTTCCATTGTTCATGGAGTTCTTGGTGTTGCTGACCCTGTCCTGACCCTGTTGATGCAGATGCATATGTGAATATGATCTGCCAACCTTGCACCTCATTGCAAAGCATCTCTACTGCTTTGCACCCAGCAGAACTTCCCAACAGAGTGAGATAGACTCTGCTGTGCCTATATTTCCAGTTCAGCTCATAATTAATGCTCATATGTCTTTCTTTTTCATGAAAACATAAGGCAATGTTGAGTTGGGTATTAATTTTCAGTGATTCTGGTTTTACTTGCTGTATGATTAATAAATGATTAATAAATGAGGATTTTTTGAATCAGATTTTGATTATTGTCTCTTTGTACATCCTAATGAATGTCACTTAACACCTTAAGAGTGTTATAATTGAGTTAATTAGGTGCTTATGACAGTTTTCTAACTGTGGCATTTTTTGCACACTTCGCCCAACCGGGAGAGTCACACAGCTTCGCCTGATGGAGGGTAATGAAAAAGAAATTGTGATAATTTGGGAATAATATTTGGTGGAGTTATTTAAAAAATCTCATAGGAGCCTGCAGAAATTGTGAACCATCAAACTGAACAGACCATAGCAAGCTGCTAGATGTTAATTAGGGTTAGCTAGATTGGGCAATGGTTGAAGGTGCACATTCGTGAGATAGAACCCTGGCTGGGCCAACTCCCCAGGTCAGATGTTGCAGATTTATTCATAAGAGAGTGGGATGAATCACTCACTTCCACCAATGAGCTTTGGTGGGCAACAGTATCCCTGCATCACGAGTGACATCAGTGAGCTTTGGTGGGCAACACAGTGGTCCCTGTGTTACACTTCAAAGCCTCTTCCCTCTGTTTGTGTTGTCAAGCAGATAGCAAAAACTGAGCTGCCAAGATGGCTGATGGAATGGATTCAGATCTGTATTCCATAGTTGTGTAGGCTCAATCACTGTGATTATTTTGAGTAAAGACACATTTCTCTTGTTCTGCAAACCTAGTCCACAGGTCCATTTAATTTCACGTGGGGAATGAACTGTTCCCACTAAATGGCATCCTTCACCAGATTAGTCTATTTGAATTAAAAAGGGGGCCTGCTATTGCACAATAAGAGTAGTAGCAGGTCTACTGATTAGGTCTTAGGGGTTGTAGGACTGAAACAGTAGAGACATTTATTTGTAAGTTACAATATAATTGATATTTGCAAATATAAATGGTATCTAAGAGCCAGGGACAGTGTCACAACAATGCTCCAAGATCTTTTTGAATGGATTCAGTTTAGGAACAAATTAGTTTGTCTGAAGAATGGCAGAAATCCAGGATGTTGCATATCTGTATTTCCCAGATGTGCTTAGTCATCTTTTCCCAGTGCTCCAGATTCAGCTTCTTTCCAAACAGCTGCCATTACGGTGCACTGATATTTGTTGTTTTGACTTTGGGAACCATGACCTTGATACTTTTGCTGTATATACGTACTGTAAAGAGCACAGAAAACAATGAGCAAAAAGGATGAAGTGTTGTTTAGATGTTATGGTCAGAAATATGGATTGTTTTTCTGTGTAATATGTAAGGGCAGCTTTCTTTATGTTGTATGGCCCAATGGGATATCAAAAGTGTCATGGTGGGGCTGGATCAGTGGTGGGCTCCAGCGGGTTCGCACCTACTCTACAGAACCAGTTGTTAACGAAAGATAGTACATATAAAGTTTAAAAATAGCCATTTAAAAGTGGCTGCCAGATGGGCATAGAACCGGTTGTTAATTTCTTTGAAGCCCATCACTGGGCTGGATGTAATGCCAGATGGGTTATCTCTACATCCAGCAATCTGGAATAGGTAGATAGAAGTCTCCTTAGAGCAGTGATTTTCAACCAGTGTGCCATGGCACACTGGTGTGCCATTGTTAGTTCTCAGTTGTGCCACAAGAATTTGATTGACATTCATTAATAGGAAAATTGACATTCATTAATAGGGAAATTTGGGGATTTGAACAGCCTGCTGTGCCTTGTCAATGGTAAAAGCAACTGATGGTGTGCCTTGACAATTTTGGTGCCTTGTTAAGTGTGCCGTGGGATGAAAAAGGTTGAAAATCACTGCCTTAGAGGAAGGGTCCTTCATTTTGGAACTTTGTGATGGTGCACAGTACCCCACTGTGTCATATATTATTGGATTCATATTGAATAGCAGAATAAAATGCACCAGTTTTGAAATATCTCCTTCCTTTCAAAGGTTATGGCCAAAAACCTAAAAATCAAAAATATACATTGAGCTCTATGGGAAAGTACCCCATATTATGGCTTTACTTGTGAATAGGCAAGCATGCCATAACCTGCTGAAAAGGCCAGGCTGAGAGGAATCCAAGGACACCAAAACGGTCCTAATGCAATGAACATAGCCTCCAAAATCACCCCAGACGGAGTCTCCTGACAACTGCATTAATCTTTATGGGAACTGAAAGGGAGTCTTTACTAGCAAGGCGAACTTGGCTTAGATATAGGTAAAGGGCAGGCTGAGAGGAATCTGGTCCTGATCCAGTGAATGCATCCCCTTCAAAGCCCCACAAGGAAACCATCCTCCAAGCTCTACTACATTAAACCTTTTTGAAACTGAAACTTCACAGCTGCTTTTACTCATGAGTAAGCAAGCATGCCTAGGCTGGTGTCAGTGGCTGGAGTAAGCAAGCATGCCTTGGTCAGTCCAGAGGAGTGCCAAGGCTTCCATAATGGTCCTGATCCTGTGCACCTGGAGCTTAGCAAATGCTCCACAAGGCAGCATTTGACTGTTTTCATCATGAGTTTTTCTAGCTTTTATTTTGTCATGACCTACATTTTGTGGGGGCATGTCCTCTTTTTTTGGTTATGGCATATGATCACCCTGTCTGTGGCAGAGAAGTACAGACTGAGGAACCATTGAGGGAAAAGGTAGCAAGAAGGCAGTTGATGATGAATGAGCTGATGAATGCTGTTATGTTATACCTCTATAAGTGACAGCTGTGGATCATTACTAGTTGCTTATATGCTTCGGGACATTAAAACTGTGTAGTGCATGTGCTTTGGACATGACTTTTGACAACTCTGGCTCTTGTGAAACAAGGCTTAGCAATAGGGATGAGCACTGCACCCTATAGTTGGTCATGACTAGCAGTACTATCTGTGGGGGGAACATCTTTGACTTCACATTTAATCAACCCAAACATTAGAGTTCAAGTGTGCAGAGAGGAACACAATATCATGTATTTCTTCCTCTATGCTTTTTTGTGGGGGAGGTGGGAGCAAACTCACCTTGTTTTTGTGCGTTTATTTCCAACAGTGCCAGAAGTTGGTATTTGCTTATTTTATTGAAGTCCATATAATAAAACTTGTCAGCCTATTACAAAACTCAGGTCAAAATACTGAATTTAAGGCTAAGTGATACCCTTGCTTTTGAGGAAATAAGCATGCATCCTTAGAATTACCACAGAAATCAATGTAACTTATGCACAATCCTATACATGTCTACTCAGAAGTAAGCCCCATTTTGTTCAGGGGTCTTACACCCAGGAAAGTTTGTTTGGGATTGCAGCATTACAGCACAATCCTAAGCATTTCTACTCAAAAGTAAGCCCCATTGTGTTCAATATGTCTTACTCCCAGGAACGTTTCTTTAGGACTGCAGCCTTAGGACAAGTTGACACCTGGTCTTGAGAAGAGGACTCTTCTTGTTGGACTGGGCCCCCATGCCTTTCCTTACATGGAGGACTGCAATTGGAAGGGGATACATACACACACGTGCCCTGAACTCAGAAAATATGAGGGGTGCGTGTGTATAATATATGTATGCATATAACTCAGTTCAGTGCACAATGAGGCCTTCAAGGTTCTATAAAGACTGATATTTATTGTCGCTCTATTACCTCCAAAAAGGTCAAGCCATAATTTGCAAAAGTTCTGCTATCTGTAATCTTAACACTGAAGGTCCATAAGGTAAGGGTAAATATGGGAGGCTTGATAAATAACTCTTATGTGCTCTAGGAAAGTACAAACAGATATTTCTTATGCATTTTTCTATATATTTACACTAAATACTAAAAAATGCCCATGTGTGCTGATATCCATGAATGCTTATTTACAATGGTATGAGTAAATGGTGAAGGCAATCTGGAAGGAGAAAAGCACCACCTATTGGTCATAATTTGTAAGCTGTTTATTGCTCTTTGGTTAAAAGGAAAAAAACTCCATATTAAAGAGTAAATTATTATTTGCTCCTACACAATTTTCCATTCAAATAGCTAAACTGATAAATTATATCAAGATTTTGTACAAGATTTTAAACAAAATAGAATGCACTGTACTATAGAACAACTATTCTTTCAGGTCCAACAAATGAATTCTCAATTCAGTGAAACCAGGATACTGGGATTAAAGAAAATTGGGGCACACTGACATGACCACTAGTGCCAGCTGAACTGAATCATCACAGCACAAGCATTAACTGGGTTGTGAATTAGACTGAAAAAATGTGATAAATCACAAATCACCAGCTTTTCAGCATGTTTTATAATATTTCTGAAACTGAACTTTTATGTCATGAGGAAAAATAAATGGATTCTGAAATAACTGAAGTTGCATTTTTAAAAAAATCATTGAGGGTTATATGCCATAAGTTATATGGTACGATTCAGTTAGTGAAGCATTATATACCTGAACCTATGTAGTCCTTTTTTATTCAATAGACCTTATTCACAGGTAAGCCGGCATAAAATTGCTGTCTCAAGACTCAAGAGTACAATTCTGTGCACATGTAAAAGTGTAAATTGAACATATTGGAATTTTAAAAATGCATGGGATTGGAATGTATCTCCTGATGATTTCCATGCAAAATCACATCCTTTGTTTTCCTGCTGAAAGCAACCATGGGGCATTTGCCTCCTCCTAACCTACCTGGTACACTAGTGTGTAAGTTCTGAGTCAAAGGTACACCTTCATGGGGATTTATATCTCTGTCCCAAAGGATGTCCATCTTTGAATAAGCAAGAGACCTTTACTTTATTACTGAGAAGATTTATAGGGAGTACAGAATGGTAGCAGCATGTTGTTTCTTCACATGATGTTCTATATAAAGCAACACATGGCATTCAATAAAGAAAATTTGACCCATAGGTGAAATCAAAACTTTTGGAAATTTCTTGGCAACTTGCAGACATCCATGGAATATGTCTTAAAATGATATACATGTCAATGCATAAGTGACAATGTGCACTTTTCCTTTATGTAAATGTTCTCACCCAAGAAGAATGATCTGCAAATTGATCTCAAAATTTGGGTTTTATGTGATATTTGTTGGCAACTTTTAGACACTGTCTTGTTATGCTTAAAAAGGAACTGTGCATCCCTCCAGAACTTCCCTAAGCTGTCCATGGGATCTTTGGTTGTTCCAAAGGACCCTAATTATGTGTCAGGAGAACGTGGAACAGAATTAATACAACTGCGTAGGAACCTTAAATACCCTTCTCACCATTTCATATTTTGTCTCTTCCCCATATTTGGCTTCTCATGGCATTCATTCCCTAACTTTTGCTAGAATATTTTGTCAGGATATCTGTAACCATAAGAGAAAGAAGGGATTTCCCATCCATAATGGAGTCGGGGGCACTCGCCTTTCTCTCCAAGATTTGCCTCCATTGGGAGGAGCAGAAGCTGACACATCATCCAAAAAGGATTGGCACACAGCCTCGGATGTCAGAAGCTGTTGGGCTAGCCCTGAGAGAAGATATTCGGTACTCAGAACCATCTCGTGTGTGTGTGTGTGTGTGTGTGTGTGTGTGTGTGTGTGTGTGTGTGTGTGTGTGTGTGTGATGCTTAACAGCTTGCACATAGAGCAGGCACATCACTAGCTTTACTGGATTTATAGAAGTTGCAGATGTTGCAACTCAAGAACTAAGCACAGAGTAAGTTGAGCAAATGGTTACCAGAGCTTAACTTAGGCTGCAATCCTAAAGACACTTTCCTGGGAGTAAGACCCATTGAACACAATAGGGCTTACTTTTGAGTAGACATGGTTAGGATTGTGCTTTTAGTTTCCAGTGACAGGGCAAAATAATCAAGAAGAGAGCACCTTTGACATGCATACTTTCCACATCACTAGATAATCAAGATCTTCCATTCACTAGAATTAAGTGAAGGACCTCCAGGTCAAAGTACATGGCTTCTAGACTGGCATGAGCTCCAACAAATCTCACTTAATAAATTAGGCACTGTTGGACTAGAGGAAATAGGTTAGGCTTGTGCATGTTTGTATGGTGAGTGTAAATTTTAAATGATGATTTACATGCATGAATATGCATATGAATATATAATACTGCAGGCAGGCCATTTGTATCTTTTTCGATGCAATTATTTCCATTAGGGTTGACCATATATTCAGGTACCAGTAAGTGTAGAGAAATCTAGCTGCAGAGATACAGATTCAAACCATATCTGTTGAAATCTGTAGTGCTAATACTTAGACCTATTTCAAGGTCTTGTACCCTTGGAGAGACATTAGGGTCCCAGCACCCTGACAGGTGCCACTATTGACCACTGCTGTCTACGAGAGGAGTAACCCATTATTTGACAATGCCCTGTAGCAATATTTCATCAGGGAAATAGTGGAACAGGGGAAGGCAGCTGTCAGCTGGCAAATTCTATTGTATTTGCTTCCATGGACAGCAACAATGCAAAAAGGTATCTCATCAAGGTAAGCACTCTGACTTTAAGATGGTGTACGAAAGTAGGCTGTCCAAAGAACACATGCATTATCTTCAGTGGTGGGCACCAGCAGGTTCGCACCTACTCTATAGAACCGGTTCTTAACAAGAGATAGTACATATAAAGTTTAAAAATAGCCATTTAAAAGTGGCTGCCAGATGGACAGAGAACCGGTTCTTAATTTCTTTGAAGCCCATCTCTGATTATCTTCATGATAATATCTCTAGCTACTGGTTTTAGAGGGATGCAGGGATCCTGATTGCCTGGAAGATCCAGGCAATGAAATCCTTAATGAAATGCTACCTTTTCTACCTGTCCCAGGTTATTTATTTGAAACAAATTCCCATGGATTTCATAGGACTTACTGCCAAGCAAGTGTTTTATTTAGAAATGCCATTTGGTTAAATCTGAGTTCTGCAGATTAACTCATTTGCTGATAACTGCCATGTACATTATTTGTGAAGGTTATCATGTGCATACTCTGATATATTCTTAGTATGTTTCAAATCCCTCTCTCCCCCAATGGGCATTAATGGTGCACATATTGTGACTTTGATATTGTAGGGTTCAGTAATGAATACTTCATTGCCTGCTGGTTCAATGACTTCTGTGGAAATTCATGGACCATGCAGGCAAAGGGAAAAGGTAACTGTTATTATTTCAAATGAAGATTTTATGTCTTAGTGGCATTGTGAAAGATTGACCTTCACATGAGATATTGCTGTTCTTGCATTACCACCCTGGTGTCAATAGAAAACTGCTTTTAATCTACACAAAGGGGGCTGTTATCCTCTCAAACGCATGGGGGATTATCGTGCTTAACTCTCCAGCACAACCAGAGGCCAAAAACAGGCAGAGAAAAAAGAAAAGGCCTCACAGTGGTGGCAAAGCAATTTCTTGAACATATATCAAGTGTTCTAAAATGCTTTTAAAACAAATGACAAAATGTGGTGACATTTAATGTATAGCAAGGCTCCTATAGATATTTATTGCATTAGGTCTCTGCAAAGCCAGGTAGTCGTTGACTTGTATTATTTGTAATCGATAAAAAATATTATTACAGGACATTGTACTTTACAAATCCCACCCTAATTTGTATATATCAGTATCTATATATATTTATTTATTAGTATATATATATCTCTCTCTATACACACACACACACGAGCGAAAAAGGTACCTGCGTTGTGGGAGTAAAATTCCCCCATATACCATCCCCCATATGCACCAACCCCCCATGCACAACTTACCCCATGTGCAACTTCCCCCCATGCGCATCAAACCCCCATGTGCAACTTCCCCCCATGCGCATCAAACCCCCATGTGCAACTTCCCCCATGCGCATCAAACCCCCATGTGCAACTTCCCCCATGTGCATCAACGCCCCATGTGCAACTTCCCCCATGTGCATCAACGCCCCATGTGCAACTTCCTCCATGCGCATCAACGCCCCACGTGCAACTTCCCCCATGCGCATCAACCCCCATGTGCAACGTCCCCATGCACATCAACCCAATGTGCAACTTCCCCCATGCACAACTTATCCCCATGCATCAACCCCCATGTGCAACTTCTCCCCATGTGCATCAACCCCCCCATGTGCAACTTCCTCCATGCACATCAACCTCCAAGTGCAACTTAACCCATGCGCATCAACCCCCATTTGCAACTTAACCCATGCGCATCAACCCCCATGCGCAACTTCCCACATGCGCATCATCCCCATGCACATCAAAACCCCAAGCGCATCAACCCCCCCAAGCGCATCAACCCCCCCATGCGCATCAACCCCCATGCACAACTTCCCGCATGCGCATCATCCCCCATGCGCATCAACCACCATGTGCAACTTCCCCCATGCGCACCAACCCTCCATGCATAGCATCCTCCACAGTGCAACCTATTCCTCCTAACAACGTCCACCCAGTGCACCAGGCACTGAGCACCAAATTGGCTGGATGTTATTCAGTCTCCCATGTTAAGTAAAGGACAAAAACACGTTGCCCCCTTTTCAGCCCCTGAAGGGTTAATTTCTCCAGATGGTTCTTGGTGGGTGTTCAGGTGACAGAAGGAACTCCCAGAATTCCATGCTTCAGGCCCAGCAGTTGGGGCGAAATGTTGATGAGTCAGCAATTTTCAATGCAAAGTATAGGGAGAAAAAGGCATTGCGCCCCTTTTCATCCCCTTCCAGTTGGAATTTCCGAAAACCGGTTCTTAATGCAACACCCACCCCAAATTTCCTGCTTCTAGGGCTGGCGGTTTTGGCAGGGCAGTGATGAGTAAGTCAGTCAGTGAGTGACTGAGTCAGTCAGTGACTTTTTTCTTTTATATTTATATATATATATATATATATACTCTTTTATATATATAAAAGAAAAAAGTCACTGACTGAATCAGTCACTCACTCACTCACTGACTCACTCATCACCGCCCCATCAAAACCGCCAGCCCTAGAAGCGGGAAATTTGGGGTGGGTGTTCCTTCCATGATGGAGGGGTGCACTAAGAACTGGTTTTCAGAAATTCCAACCGGAAGGGGGTGATTTTATATATATATATATATATATATATATAT
This sequence comes from Cryptoblepharus egeriae, assembly GCA_030015325.1. Lineage (NCBI taxonomy): Eukaryota > Metazoa > Chordata > Lepidosauria > Squamata > Scincidae > Cryptoblepharus > Cryptoblepharus egeriae. Next base: position 4,219,399 of record JAREYC010000005.1, on the reverse strand, counting down.
ATATAAATAGTTTTCTCACCCTCCATTGGTGGTGTATGTATGTTATATCCTCAATCTCGGGTCCTCTAGCAGAGGCCTGGGAGTTTGAGGGTTCTGTGCAGTATCTTAGCTGTTCCTAGCAATGCGCTTTTCTGGATTGAGTGTTCTGCTGTCCCTCCTGGAATCTGTTGGAGCCATTCTTACAGCTTGGGTGTCACAGCCCCTCGTGCTCCAATCACTCTTGGGATCACATTCACCTTCACTTGCCACAGTCTTTCTAATTTCTCCTTCAAACCCTGATACTTTTCCACCTTTTCATGCTCTTTTTTCCTGATGTTGCTGTCGTTTGGTATCGCTACGTCTATCACCAGGGCTGTCGTCTGGGCCTTCTCTACCACCACAATGTCTGGCTGGTTAGCCAGTACCTTCTTGTCTGTCTGGATATGGAAGTCCCACAGGACCTTAGCCCTGTCATTCTCCACAACCTTCAGAGGGTTCTCCCATCTGGTTGGGAGAGGTTAGTCCATAGGCTGAGCAGATGTTCCTATACACGATGCCGGCTACTTGGTTGTGCCGTTCAATGTATGCTGTTCCTGCCTGCATCTTACACCCTGCCACAATGTGTTGGATTGTTTCTGATGTTTCTCTGCACAGCCTGCACTTTGGGTCTTCTCTTGTATGGTAGATCCCCGCTTCTATGGATCTGGTACTTAGTGCCTGTTCTTCTGATGCCATGATGAGGGCTTCAGTGCTATCTTTGAAGCCAACTCTTTCTAGCCACTGATAGGATTTCTCAATGTCAGCGACTTCGGTTATCTGGCGATGGTACATCCCATGCAGGGTCTTATCTTGCCAGGACACTTCCTCAGTTTGATCTTCCTTCGGTATTTGCTGTTGCTGCTGGAGACATTCTCTCATCAGCTCATCTTTGGGTGCCATCTTACTGATGTATTCCTGGATATCCTGGGTTTCATCCAGGATAGTAGTTTTGACGCTCATCAGACCCCGGCCGCCCTCTTTCCGACTAGTGTATAGTCTCTGGATGTTAGAGACTGTGGGCATAGTAAGCTGGCCACAGAAAGAAATGGAGGCAGCTGATGTGAAGACCCGAAATAAATAAATAAATAAATAAATATAACAATAACAACTATATTTCCTCCATACATACATTAAACTCTAGGCTATTGGAAGGCAAGCTAAAGTAGAATTCTTCTGTCTGACATTAGCTTTGTTATGTACAAGGACTTTTTTAAGTTGGAGCATAAGCAGTCTGAAGTGATCTATCCCAGAGATTTACCTCCTTCATCTGTTGTTTTGTGAGACATTAGTCTATAAGGCAGAGGTCTTCAGCCATTTTGGCCTGGGATCCCCTTTCAATCTTTAGAATCTGTTCAGAACCCCCCAGTCAAGCTTGCTACCCCCAATCTAGGACAGAATGCTTTAAAAAGGACATGTCCTGGAAAAACAGGAGATATGGTCACCCTGTCCTCCAACTCCCCAGGCTCTTATCCCCCCATTGCCCCCAAGCACAGACATGCCCCCCCCCCAGGACATGTCCTGAATTTTAGTCTTCTGTCCTGGGAAAAAATAAATGTCCCCATTTTCCATGTAAGCAGGCAGCATGCAGCCTTTTTGTAATTAATTAATTGCATCTAATAAATTATATATAAAAGTTTTAAATTTCATAATAAGCATTCTGTGTTTAAACATTAATAATAAGCATTCTGTGTTAAAAAATATTAGTGTTTTTCGCTTTTATTTTGTCATGTCCTACATTTTTCTTGAGTGCCCTATATTTTGGGGAGATCTTGTCCTCTTTTTTTGATCATGGCATATGATCACCCTGGTCTTAATAAAAAAATGAGGACAAGGTCCCTCCAAAATCTAAGACACCCCAGAATAATGTAGGACATGACAATATAAAAGATAGTACTCAAATATATTGCTTTCATGTGGTTGTTGATCAGGTGCTGAACCTAACAGGAAATAATTGAGGCTAGTTTCCAGCCAGGCTTAAAAACCACAGATGTGTTCATTGACCTAACCACAGCATATGATACCATGTGGAAGAAGGGACTGTTATACAAACTGAGTCATATTATCCCGTGTAAAATTGTTTGTTGTTTAATCAACAACACACTCAGTGACAGATCCTTTCAGATTATAATGGTGACAATGCAAGCAAGGTAAGAAGACTCAGCAATGGCTTTCCTAAAAAACAAAGGTTTTGTAATGGGATCCACACTAGTCAATCTTATATCTCAGATATTCTAGCTACAAGAGGATGTAAATTTGGATATGCTGATAACCTGGCTCTAGTGGCCCAAAATAAAAACATGGCGGTATTGGATTGCCTCCTCATTGAGGACCTTAAGACTTTGGAAAATTCTTTTCTGATTGGAGACTCACACCTAGTGTCACTAAAATGGTGACAACTTGTTTATGTCTTAACAACAAACTTTCTAACACAGCCCCAAAGGTCTACCTGAATAACAACAAACTTTCTTGTAACCCTCACCCCAAATACCTCAGAGTAACTTTGGATCAGACTCTCTCTTATAAGAAACACAGAGAGAACATGTCTTCAAAAATTAATACCAGGAACAACATTCTTAAGTTTCAGGGAAGGGAGTTCCAAAGCTGAGGTGCAGCCCCCGAGAAGGACTGTTCCTGGCCGCCACACCTTTCACCTTGGTGGTGGCACATTCACAAGGGTCCTCTCAGATGATCTTAGGTGACAGATTGGATTGTATGGAAAAAGGCAATCCCTCAAATAACTTGGATCCAAACCATATATGGCTTTATAGGTTAAGACCAGCACTTTGAATTCAGCCCAGAAGTGAATGGGCAGCCAGTGTAACCACTGAAGCAGTGGCTGACTCACTGCCAAGTGCACCCCCCAAAAAAAGAAACTGCATGGAAGGCAGCAATTCAACCCCTACAGCTTCATTTTACTCCTTCCTTGTGCAATCACTTTAAAACGGGGTGACCAACCTTTTAATTTTATGGTTCCTGGATCTTTAACAATTGTTTCAAGAAGGGAATTTCAGCAGGTTCAGCTTGTCATCTCAGAAAAGTTGAAAAGTTGGCCACCCCTGCTTTAAACGCAGAAAATGTGGAATGCACTGGGGTATATGCCCAATGACCTCTTTTGTTTAAAAAGGAACCCGCAAGGAAGGAGCAAACTAAGAAGCTCAGAGGCTGGCTTGCATCCTTCTCATCTGCTTCTTGCTTTCTTTTAATGACTGGAAAGCAGACCAGAGCAGCTTCATCTGCAGTGGGCTTGAGGGAAGCAACAGCAGGCTTGGGGTGAAAAGCACTTCAAGTCTAAGATTTGACTTGAGGTCTTGAGAAGTCTGCTATTCATAGCAATGTACCACAGGCTGCACCAGCTGTTACATGGATGGACTGGTTGTATCAAAACAAAAAAAGGTAAGAAAAAAAAGGTAAGAGTCAAGAAGAGACAGAGGGAAAGAGATATCAAGGAATGACCTCATTGACATCCTTCAGTCTCGAAAGACTATGGTATTGTGCTCTGAATGCTGTATCTTTTGCCTCCAAGCTGAACAATCAGAGGCCATGGTTTCCCAGCTGTTGATGTTCATTCCCAAGGCCTTTAGATCCCTCTTGCAGATGTCCTTATATCGCAGCTGTGGTCTCCCTCTAGGGCACTTTCCCTGCACTAATTCTCCATGCAGGAGATCTTTCGGAGTCCGACTATCAGCCATTCTCTTGACATGCCCAAGCCAGCGTAGATGTTGCTGTTTCAAAAGTGTATACGTGCTAGAGATTCCAGCATGTTCCAAGACTGCACCATTTGAAACTGTCATGCCAGGTGATGCCAAAAATACATCAGAGACAGTGAATATGAAAGGTGTTCAGCTTTCTCTCCTGCTATGCATAAAGGATCCAAGACTCACTGCCGTACAAGAGTGTGCTCAGGACACAGGCTCTATAGACCTGGATCTTTGTATGTTCCGTCAGCTTCTTATTAAGCCATACTCTCTTTGTAAGTCTGGAAAATGTGGTACCTGCTTTATCAATACATTTATTCAGCTCAGTATCTAAAGAGGGTGTCAGAGATTCACCTTACAATCCAGAGTAACTACGTGAGCACGTAAGAGACTTTATATGTACCCGTAGTTACTGCACCACCTAGTGAAAACCTATGGGAAATTCATTTTGCAATCCAGAGCAAATTGTTCTTACACCGGAGCAAGGACTCCCCGTAGTTACTCAGGATTGCGCCCAAAGTCATGGACAACCTCCAGTTCTTGTTCAGTGATTGTAATACAGGGAGGTGAATCCACATCCTGACCCATGACTTGTGTTTTTTTCAGGAAAATCGAGGAATGAATGTGAGGAATATATACTAATTTACAGGTATTTAGAATTTGTTTCAATAAGTGTTTCAAATGGTTGTGAACAATTATGTTCATTATTGCATGTAAAAAGTTCTTTTTTTAGATTTGATAGAAGACAGTGAAGATACCACATAGGAACTCTTGGAAGGAGTTAGAAATTTTAGGAGGGTAGGTTTGTAAGATTAGGATTGCCTTCAATGTTCACTTTCAAAGGGAAAAAAATCAGTAATAATTTCTCCTACTGGCCTTGATTTTCATCTCTCTTTCCCAGATTATTAGTTGGAAATAATCCATCACTGCAAGAATTATTTTCAATAAGGCAGGGAGGAGAGTCTAGAATAAGTGCAGAAAAGGCACTGGGCCATTCTGCTCTGTTCCAATAGGAACATTAAAGAAGGTGGTCTCTATTTTAAAACATTTAAAAATGTTTTTAAAACATTTGAAATTCATGTTTGCAAAACCCTTGAAATTCATGTTTACACAAGAAACGTACATATGTACTGGATATCTGGAGGCCTTTGGATGGAACTACTGTACAGTGAACTCTCAATTTAACAGCCCTCAATTCGACAGAAATTGAAGCAACAGTTCCATAAGTGTGCATAGGTCCATTAAACTCTACCATACAGAGTTCCCTCAGAAGGAGGGCTTATGGAGGGACTTCTGTGAAGAAAAGCAGGGGTCCTCAACCAATGCCAATTCTGGAGACTAGGACCTGAGGCTGGAACCCAATGCTGGAGCCCTGCTGCCCCGCACCAACCGAGTGCTGTAAACCAGGGAGCAATCCAGGAATGCACAGCCTAGGACTCCTTTGGAGGCGAGCTGACCCTGTCACACTTTTTTCTGCCCTTAACCAGAACACTACATGAATAGAGACACCTTTCAATTTCTGATGTAGCCCTAGGAATGGAGTATCCAGATCGTAAAACTCACTTCCCGAAGATTATAAGATTTGTTTATATTTGTGTATATTTGTTTAAGATGATAATTTGTTCCAGAAGCACGCTTGTTAAGTGAAACGCTCTTTATGTGAAGCTGATTTGCCCACAGGAAATAATGGAAACTCAGACAATTGGTTCCACAACACAAAAAATATTCATATAAAAATATTAACTGGATGTAAAAATGATGACAAAACACTGGAATTGAATTCAACACATGCATTCAATGTAAATGATCCTATGAAGTCTACTTAGGCTGCAATCTTAAAGACACTTTCCTGGGAGTAAGATCCATTTAACATAGTGGGGCTTACTTCTGGGTAGACTTCTGGCTGCAATCAAAGAAACTTTCTTCTGTAATCAAGACACTTTCAAAGTGTCTCCCCACTTTCTCCTTCTCTTCATCCTGAGCATATCTCTCCCCTGCTCCCTTCTGGCTAGCCCTGAGCTGCTTCCCTCTTCACCACTGCTGTTCTCTCCCTCTGCCCAGCGGATGCCCGGCCACAGGAGGAACAGCACGGAAGTGTTGCTTTCACTATGGGCAGGCATGCTAGGCAGCCCTGATGCTTTTTAAAAGGGCTGTTGGCCAGCACGTCTGCCCCAACTGCCAAGTGTGCTTGTTCAGTGAATCAACACTTGTTATGTGAGGCAGAATCCTAGAGAAATTTTTGCTTGTCATGTGAATCACTTGTTAAGTGAGGCACTTGTTAAGCGAGGTACCACTGTACAGAGATTGATTTCTTCTTGCTCTTGTCTTGTCTCTGTCTCCCTAAAGGAAGAAAACCCAGGGTGGCTACCATTCTTGTCCTAAAGGGGGGTTGTTTTAAACAGTGGCTCCTCCTGCCTGGAACTAGCCTTGCCGTCCAAAGCCTTCACCATTCTTGGACCTTGTGCTCTGCAGTTATTTTGTGCCAGTGTGCACTGGCAGAATGTGTATTCTGTCAGTGCAGATCCTTATAATGATTGAGTCATTAGAGAGCTCCCTTAGCACTAACTAATGCTCCACTCTCCATCAGGGCACTATAGGAATGAATATCCCTCTCCATTCCTAAGCTGCTCAGATGGAGAATAAAGCAGAATGGCAGTGCTAAGATTTGGACTAAATGCAGTCCAATTGCAGTATAATTGGTGTCAAAACAACAAGAGACCTGTTAAATATAAACACTGTAGCAGAAGCTTTCACAACTAAGAGTCCAGAAGCCACAATGCTCTTTGTTGTTTTGTGGTGACAAACTAATAGGGCTACCCTTTCATAACTGATGTGTATAACTTGTCATTTGTGTAAGTATGGGATCTTCATGTGATACATAACAGGGTTCTGCCAGTGGCACATCAAAGGAGAATAAATCATCACTGTTGTAATTTGCAAATCATTTTATATTTGGGAAATCTGTAAATGTTATGGCTCTTTTACCAATCCTAACTTAGAGGGTTCCCCCTTTCATTTTCTTTCTTTTTACTTTGCATTTCCAGATCAATAAAGCAGCTGTAGATCTCTATTAATATCTATACATTTGCATCTGCCGAGTGAAAAGTTTTAAATATTAAAAAGCTGTATTGCAGGCCATATATCATCTGCTGTTACAAGACAGGCATGACAGTATTAAGATGCACATTCAGGATAGCACTCTTTCTACTTTGAATGCTGTCAAGAACAAAGTGCTTTACAGACTTAAAATAAATCTAGGTACTAATCCATTGAATTTCTGACAACGGGAGCCCAAGGTTTCCATGCACTTAGCTGAGTACCGTATAAGAGCTTGTGCATTATTTATGTCCACTAATGGTGTTGCAATGCTCTTTGCGTGAAGCGGTGACAGTGCAATCTGCTAAGATAGCTGCTGCTACGGACAAAGCAATCCATTTTCTTGAACTTGAATTTTTGACAGAATACTCTATTAATGCCAATTCTGCTTAACTAAATGCTGAACAGGGGTCAGTTATTCCTTTTCTTTCTTCCCCTTTCCAAATCTCTTACCATTTAAGAAAACAGTAGTGTAAAACCAAAACCAATGTCCATGGGCTTGCCAAATGCTGCTGCACACCCTCCTTCCCATCTACATATCTCTCTTTATTTTGTATCACCATTGAGATTGAGGGAAAATGCAGTATATTTGAGAAAGGAGGAAGTGCACATAATTCTGGTTCCAGTGTCATTTTCTGTATGATGACATGCTAGTGCATGATGACTGTAATCCACAAAAGCTTATGCTGAAATTAAATTGGCACGTGTTAGTGTGCTGCAATAATAACTTGTTTGTTGATTGTGTTGTGTAGTAGATCACGAGCATTATATGATTTAATAAAGCTGTCTTTGGGTTCTGGGGAGCCCTGGCTTCTACAGATTTCTATAAAAAGCTATCAAGGTTCCTCAATGAGAAGATCAGTTTGACTCAGCAGTGTTTTCAGTGGTACCCAAACTGCAAGGCCCAGGGATCCCACACAAACCAGTTAAGGGATTTGTGGAATCCTTACCAAAAAAAAACCTGCCAATCTATACAATGTTAAGATTGTAGATCTAATGGGAAGCCATGATAAATGGCCCTGTAGGTCTCGGGGACCACAAGTCAAAACGTTTGGGACCCACAGCTAATTTCACTGTTGCTGTTGATCTTCCACAGCACTTCTGAGTTGCAGGTGCTGTATGGGCATTCACCTGGCATGGTGAGGACCCAGGTGAGTTACGTCTGAGTTAAGTGTCTGGCTTAGTTACAGTTTGCCCCAGTATCTTTTGCAGCATGCGAGGTTCCATGATGATTCATAGAAATCAAGTTGATGTGGAAAAGGGTCCCTTTAGGAAGAAATTTTGAAGATCACAATATTGTGGAATAAAGCAGCAAGATTGTATTCTATGGAGCTGTGTTATAATACAATCAGGCAACCACCTAGTATCTAATTGACCCTTCAGTAACTGTATGTTCTATCAGGCAGAAGTCAGCTGGGATCTGAAAAATCAGTAGTTTCTGCCAGGTTCTGCTCAGGTGCCACATACTGTGGCTGCGTCCTCAGTGGGGCCAGTATTTTTAAAAACAGAGAAACATTGTTGGCAGTTCTAAACCAAACTAAACCAGCAAAGAATAACAAGCATACCAAGTTGTCAGTGAATCTCAAGCATATGTTAAGCTGAATATGGGAGGATTAATTTTAAATCTTTCAGAAATTACAGCTGCAATCCTATATAAACTTACCTGGAAGCCTGTCTCATTGAACTCATTAAGGCTGACTTCGGATATGCATAGATTTGTGCTGTGAATTAGTTTTCAATGGCACAATCCTACTGTTGTCTTATGCTTGTGCAGCAGAGTGCTATAAAGCATGCTGCAATAGTGCAGAGGATAGTGGCACTGGAAGGAAGGTCTGCACCATCCCACAGTGCCAGATCCAGAAAGATCACACACTGGAGTGAATAAAAACTGCTCTGAGAAGCACAGAATGGGAAGGGGGGTCATGGAGTGGGGGTGAATGGGGGAGGGAGTGGCTGGATTGGTTGGGGGGGATAGGTTTGATGGCACTGGTTGTGCCTACTACTACTACTACTACTACTCAGGGTGACCAGATGCCCAAACCCCAAAAAGAGGACAAGGTCCCCCAAAATTCCTAACATCCAAGCAAAATTCCTGACGTGTTAAAAAAATGTAGCACACCTAAAAACGTAGGACATAAAATAACAGCCAAAACACTTGTATTGCTTAATTTCAACACTATATTACTTATTGTTAAATTGTACAGTAAAACCAAAAAGGCATATGATTAAGTGATCCAAAACCAAAGCAGCCAACCTTCAGGCCAGCATCTCTTTTGATCAGGGTGACCATAACCAAAGATCAGGGTGACCATAACCAAAAAAAGAGAACAAGGCCCCCCAAAATGTTGGGCATCCAAGCAAACTGTAGGACATGACAAAATAAAAACTGAAAACACTCATATACTGAAAACACTCATATGCTGCCTTATGGAGCATTTGCACAGGATCAGGACCATTCTGGTAGGCTTGTACTCTCAGCAATGACCTTCCACACCTGCCACTTGACTGTTTCTGATTCTCCAGTGGGTTCTTCCATGACAGGATAGGTCTTGGATGCTATTGGACTCTGCTCTGTCAATCAGGCAAGTTGAATTGTTGTTAAGGAGTAGAGCTCCCTGTGGTATCCCAGACTGATTCTGCCTCAGAGATTGGCAGGTTGGACTAGGATCTCTTCAGGGCATTACAGTGTTTTGTAATCATTTTTATAAACAGTTTATATTTTTATATGAATATTTTTTGGGTTGTGGAACCAATCATCGGCTTCACATAAAGAGCACTTCACGTAACAAGCATGCCTCTGGAATGAATTAAACTTGTTACACTTATATACAGTGGCGTCTCACGTAAGAGAACAGATAGTTCTCCTTGGTAAGGAACTCCAGAAAAAGTAATATTGAAAACCAGAGTTGTTCCCTCAAGGAAGAAATTTCCTTACTTTGTATTCTATAACACAGGAAGCGCAATCCAAACAGCCCACTTGGACCATCACAAATCATTTGCGCTGGCAGAGGGTGTCACAAACATGCTGTAAAACATGTCTGTGACATTCTGAGAGAAGGGGAGGCTGTCTGAGGGAGTTGTAATGGCCCCCAGATGCTGGTGAGTTGCACTGGATAATCTCAGCCTGCAAAGGAGTTGGGGGTGTGGGTGGAGATGAGATGGTGAGGAGGCATTTTGAGGTTGGGAAGGATGGGCAGAGGGCATTCCAGAGGGCAGGTGGACAGGGAGCAGGAGGTGGGGCTGGGATTTAGCACTTTCCCATGGTAGTGCAATTCTGCACCGCTAGGATCTGTGTCACCTTTGGTGGTCAAGATCTGAACTTGACCCATAGGGGCTGCTGCTGTGTTATGCGGAAGGGAAAAACGTTGCCTTTCCCTGCTGTAGTGAGCAGCAACCCCAAATTTGTGCTGGTACAGTGCAGGTCAACTGGCATGCCTGTTCCACTGCAAGATAGGACTTAACTCTGAATTTTGTGCAATCCTTATACTTTTTTATACCTATGATTGGGATTTCTTTGATTTTCCTTAGGGGTTCTTGGTACAGTCCAAATCCAGAGTAACTACGAGGGGTCCTTGCTCCGGTGTAAGAACTTACTCTGGATTCCAATATGAATTTCCCATAGGTTTTCACTAGGTGGTGGAGTAACTACGGGTGCACGTAAAGTTTCTTACGTGCTCCCACAGTTACTCTGGATTTGGGGGTATGTTAAACAACTTTCAGTTCATGTCATTTTTTGCACTATCCAGAAATGTCAAAGGATAGCACAGGTCCTAAGAGTGTGCTTTCAAGGCTCTGCCTCCAAGCACATCCTTCTCATCTAGTTCAAATATATCTCCTTATAACCCAATTTATTTTTTTAATGCCTAACTTAATGCAGCATATTGCAAATGTGCGATGCCTTCTGTTCCAGAGCATCTTGTGCAGATTGCATTGTATGTTTAAATACATGTACAGCAGAATATATAAAACAACATAAGAGTAATTTCACCCTGTTGGAAAAATAAATAGAAGATGCAGAATACACACACACAAACCCCACATAAACAAACATGTATGTACACAAACATAAATACACATACACACTTATTTATCCATAAAATTTGTAAACCCCCTCATGATAAAATTCCTCTCAGAGGCCCTGAGACTATTTCCAGGTAAGCATGTATAAGACTGCAGCCAAAAGGATCCATACCACAGACAGCAAGTGTGAACAGAGGGTACTAACCTAAGAGGGCCCAAAGAGCACTCAGCTCCAGGTGATGCTCACAAAAGATTCATTTTCAAAGCTATTTAATGCTCACAAAATATTCATTTTCAAAGCTATTTAATTTATCAGGCACACACCAGTAGTTTTAAAAGGGGCTGCAAATGATTCCAAAACTTTTTGCACTGTCTATACAGATCCACCAATTATTTTTCTCTGCAAGAAATAAAAACAGCCGCATGGCTCACTTGCTTCTGTGTAACAGGTGCAGCAGCGCGCCTTGAGATGAATACATTATGGACAAGTGAATCGTATTTATTCCCCCATCAGAGCAGTTTATTTTGTTCACCTGCTTGCACCTGAGGCTACTTCATTTGGCTGGAAGCATGGGAGACTGCCATGTTCAGGGCAAGTTGCATCATGCTTCCTTAGTGTTAAATTTCCTTCTATTTATCCTGCACATTGCTTGTGATAAACTACAGTAGTTATATTTTATTTCAAAAGAAGTATTCATGAAATATTAAGATATCTTTCAGCCCAAACCTAAACCTGATGGTGCCCAGGGCTCCAGCAGTGATAAAACGGCTATGGCTAGATCATGTGGCTGCCTGGCTAACATCGCAAGCCTCTTTGAGATAAGTTAATGTTTGCTTCCTTACCCCAGGTAATGCAGCTATAGCTCCAATGGGTCTACCTGAATCCACTTTTGAGGCCTGGGTCAGGCTGTCCAGGCCAGGAAGAAGCACAGGAGAGAGACTGCCACTATCTCTGATTCTCTTCACAGACCAAATCTGCCCATGTCCCTGCCTTTCCCTCACTCTCACTAAGTCCCCAGAAAATTTCCCCACCATTTGGCAACGTAACTGACCCCCAGCAGCAGCATGTCAACCTCTTTCTGACACAGGGCTTAGTGTTCCCTACTCAGATGGTGTCATAAACATACTTTAGGGCTAGGAGCTAGGGCTCCATATGGTTGATACCTTGGTTTTACTAATGCCCTATTATACCAAATTCAAAAATCTTCTGATTTCTATTTATTTATTTGGCCAACTAGCTAACTTTGAGTCTAATTTTAAGCAGATCATTGCTCCAGGCAACTTCAAAGAGTCATAATTAAAAAGTTTTGTAATGAAAAAAGAATGGCTTGGATCCAAAAAGCCCTGTGTTTATATGCAGATGCTTTCTCACAGACATGAGGGCTTTTGTCAAAATGGATTGCATTGTTTCTTAGGGAGTTATTGGATTGGGTTGCCATATCATGATCCAAACCTTTGCTGGAAATGGCAGGCTGGATGTCCTGCACAGTATCCAGCACACCTTGTGGGACTGCTAATGTGCTACCACAGGGAAGGGGAGGTTCATCTCCTTCCCTAATGTAGGGCAATAGCAATCCCAATGGGTCTACTCAGACTTAGACCACCTCAAGTAGCCTCTGGCTGCTCCTTGCTGTCTGGGAAGTGGGGTTTGGATTCAACATGTGTCAGATCCCAGCCCTACCACCTACTCTCCTTCAGCCTGCCCCAGATCCACACATCACCCACCTTCTACCCATCCACCCACATTCCAGAATAGTCCTCCCTCACATAGTTATGATGCAACTATGATGCAGTTATGAGCAACTACAAATTTTCTTTGTAGATGTTTGGGAAGCAAGGGTATAGATGGTTTTGCCAAGTATCAACATTATATGAAAGTGGGCACCAAATAAGCTTCTCCAAGGGTTACTCTGCCAAAGTTTGATCACTCCTCCCATTGAAAAAGCCTTCTCTCCAGCCATCACCCTCCCATGACAACACCCTCTCACGTGCATCAACACTTAACTGTCAGTATGGCCAGTTAAGACTGAACCCAGAATGAAGTGACATAAATGTAGGAGGTATGCTGTTATCATCCAGGTCTTCTTGACAGGAAGGATCACCCGTGCATTTAGAGGTTCTTCAGAGGGCCTCTTCTTAAGCCTCCCACCAAAGGGTGCACATGGGAGGGTGGTGAGCATGGATGTGATCTGCATGGGGGGGTTGATGCAAATAGGGCAATGATGCACAATAGGGGGTGATGAACATGGGGATTTTTGTGCATGAGGACTTGATATGCAATGGGGGCTTGATGTGCAATGGGGGATGTTGTGCATTTGGGTTTGATGCTCATGGGGAGATGTAGCGCATTTGGAGTCCATGTGCAAGGGGGAATGTTATGCATGGGGGATGATGTGCAATGGGGGAATGGGACTCAAGGTGGATAGTGCACAGGGGGATATTTTACTCCCTCAATATGGGTACATTTCATTAGTCGCCCGCCCGCCCATCCATCCATCCATCCCTTTTCAGCTAAAAAGTTCACAAAGCGGTTTACAAAGAAAATGAAAAAATTAAAGCCAATTAGTAGCAAATGGGTCCCTGTCCCAAAAGGGCTCACAATCTAAAATGCAAAAAGAACACCAGCAGAAGCCACTTGAACAGACATTGCTGGGGTGTATAGCGCCAGTTACTCTCCTCCTGCTAAATAAAGGAGTAACACCCACTTGAAAAAGAGCCTCTTACCCAATTAGCAGAATAAGATAATAATCACTAATAATTGTTTCTGATAATAATCACTAATAATCACTGATAATTGTTTCCTTGCCGCATCTGCAGAAGTTGCAGATCTGGTTGCTCTGTTTAATACAAATATATGGGATAATTAAAACTGGGTACATTGTCCAGAAATAATTATTTCACAACTTAAATTCATCTGCATCTGCCTTAAGGAAATATTTGGTCCTTTTTTGATAATATAATTTGTTCTGTCCTATAGAAAAAAGCAGAAATATAATATAAATTTAACATTTAATACTGTTTATTATGACATCCTGCATACAGCTTTATGTAACCTACTTTGATAGAGTTATTTCCGGAAGATACCTTGGCTGGAGTTCATTTTATGTGTTTGCCACATTGCTATTTCCTGCCCTTGCCAAAATAGAGTATTTGCAAGCTTACGAGAATCAGAAACTCTAGCAATTTCACTATTCTGATTAAAAGTCTAAAAATACTTATTACAGTATGGAAATGAAAATTGATTGATGGCTATTTCATTGAATTTCAAATGCACTTTATTTTATTGCATTGTTCTTTTTATATGTTATCTTCCTACTTTAAAAACTGTTTCTGCCCAACATTGCATATAAGCAACAGGGACCAAATGGACCTGTGGTTGGGAGGAAATTAAGATCTTTGCATTCAATTGAACTGCGTATGAATTTTCAGCAAAATATTAGACATCTGAAGAATTTGGATGCAATCCAAAGATTGCATGGATTGTATGAAATCCAAAGATTATGCCGGGTTGTCATATGTCCCTTGTGTCCATCCAGGTGGGTCAGAAATATGTTGTAAATCACATTTCTGCCTTCCTGAGAGCAAGCTATTTGGAATTAGAACTCACTACCACCTCGGTCAGAAGAAGAACTGAATTCCCCCCTTTGGCTAATGTTATCTGCAACAAAAGCTGTCCGTAAGCTGATCGCAGCAGCTGAATAGCACAGACTGTTGCTGTGAATTAAAATTTCCCCAAAATACTGAAATGAAAAGTGAAGCATATGGACAAGATTAGGGAGACAGGAATTCGTTGCAGATGTCAAAGAGCACAATGCCATCCATGCCTTTTCCATTTTGTTCAATGGCGCATATTCCCAGAAAAACATATGTGCAGGTATTGCTATCTAAATAACTGTAATATCCTCCAAGAGGTGAGATCCTTTTTTACTTCATTCTATGTGCAAGCCATTTTGACATGTTACCTTGCTCCATTGTTACACTGTAACTTTGCATGTTACTTTGTACATTGCATATTACATTGTAACATTGTTACACTGCATATTAATTTGAATATTGCAGATGAGATAATTAAAAAGGTTGCAATAAAATGATTTGAGAAATATATCTCCGTCAAAACTGATCAGTACCATGAATACTGGAAAAATATATAATAACAATAATGAATGCTGTGTATTACATTTCACACTAGCTATTAAATTTGCATCTTTTCATCCTATCATACTTACAGGTCACACCCAGGTGCTTACAGAAACCATGAGATTCAAATCTACAGAAGCGAAAAGTATCTTTGGAAGTGCTTCTGATCACTCCAAGCAGGGCCCAGGTTAATACCTCTAGCATCTGTCCTGATCTCTATGGTTTAAGCTTTTTAGCTAACTAATTAAACAGTACCTTTGGTGTACCAAGATGCATATGCCTGGGATATGAATTAAAGAAACAAACAGCAGAGACTAACATATGGTGGAAGGCCCATGCATCGTCTAATTTTTGTTTTGCTAGTTTATTTTAACATTTGTGATAAGTATGGAAACTTAAAACACAGAAATAGAATCACCTCAGACTTAAAATTCAACTGCTAAGGCAGTGTTCTTTTTTTCCTGGTATTTCTTATCTCTCAGGCATAACTGTTTTAATAGCAACAGAGGAGAAAATAGAAAAGAGAACACACACTATAGAACTTAATTGTTGTATGCACAATCTGCTATGGTTAAATGGGCCCTGTGGATTTTGGGCCAAACCCAAACCAATCAGTTAGCAGCTATTTTTCTTCTGTTAGATGTGCTACTGCGGTATTTGCATAAATGTAACCATGCTGTCCGTCTTTTAACTTTCACTCAATTAATTATGCTCCCAGCCCCCTGCTGATGGACAAAAATGAGACTTCATCTGCAAATAGCTTCTGCAGTTTACGGCTTATTAAATGCCAAAATCTAGTTAAGACCATTTGAGAATTCTTATGTCAAGCATTTAAAAATGCCAGTTTGTGTGCAAAACCCTATTTTTTTTTAAAGTGAAGCCACTTTGCTGAGTTAGAACAAGATCAAGGCGGGCAGGATTTTTTATATACAAATTGTGTGCTTAGAATAAGTTGCATAGTCTGAGTATTGTTTAATTGGTTCATCTAATAATGAAAAACAGGGGGAAATGACTACCAGTTGACATGAGAGTGGGTCTGTGAAAATTCAAAACAGCTTTAGTCTATTGTATCATTTTTTATAATTTATATAAGAAGCTGTACACCCTCTCATATAAGAAGATTGACTGGAGTAACACAGAAAAACGTTTTCTTTTCCTGTTTTTTTGTGTTAAACCTTCTGACTACTTTTTCTGACAGCTTTTACATTTTGCATCAAGCATCTGGTTTTTTCGTTTTCTTTAACAGAGTGTACTATGGTATATTTTACACCAGGCTGGGATTTGCTTCTTATTCAAAACAGAAAAAGACAAGCAGCAAAGGGATAAGTAATGTCCAGCATTTTAATATGAATGGAAAAATTTGCATTGTTAGCTTGGCCAGGTTGCTTAACTTCTCGTTGACAAATTGGATGCAGTTGCAATGCCTTGGATAAACAGATGCTATGCCTGCGTTTCAGCCACCTCTAATGAATACTTAACAAATGTAAAAAAGTAACAAAAAAGAAAGTGTCTGGTTTATGATGAAGGCAGCCCACTTCACAACCCAGCTATGCTAAAATACTCAGTTTTAAGTTGATTTTAGTTTCATTGACCTCAGCAGAACTAAGTCATTGGATTTGGACATACATTGGGCTGTTTCAGTCACATTTTGTTTGCAATCTTAGAGCCTTTCCAGATTTTTTTTTTAAATTAGATACTATATTCAGAGTTCAGGCAGCACTAATCTGGATTCACCACTAAATAAATAAATCCTTTATTGTCAATGCATGACATGTGTACAATAAGATTGACTGAGCCTCCCTGGATGCACCCCCCCCCCCCAATACAGTTCATCTTTAAAAAAAAGCAGAACTCAGTAATCATACTTACAAACACACAATAACATTACATTATATTATATAAATATCTTTAGAGAAGCTTGATTAAAGTCTCCAGCCACAACAAAAGTGCTTTCAATTAACAACAGGTTCTATGTCCCATTAGTAACCAGTTCTCAGAACCAGGCTCTCATTAGCAAAGGATTCTATAGAACTTGTGAGAACCCCCTGAAGTTCACCACTGACCCTAACTCTGGTCTCAGGCATCTTGGGCCAAACCTAGGTTGCTCAGATTTGCACCACCTCTTAAGGTGATGCAAATCTGAGCAGCTCCATTGGGGTTGCGGTGGTTCCCATGAACAGCTTGCAACTTGCACTGGATACTGTGCAGTCATGAGGGTCTACTTGTTTTACGACTGGGCTCTAAGGTGTTTTAAATGAACACACCCTCCCACAAATGGTGTACACTCATCAAACAAACTCTGAAGCCTCTTTTTCAAGTATCTTTATTCGTAATAAAAGTGGGATTACACTGGTATTTACTACTATTCCATCCACATTTGTGACACTTTACTGAATGACAAAAAAGAGGACTAGTACATACATCGAAGAGATTACAGTTCAGACCCAACACAGAGAGAGGCAACAGGAAGGGAAGAAAGGTGGGAGCAAGCATAAATAGGGAAAGATTATGTGTTCAGTAAGTGAATTTAGGATTAGTCCTGGTAGGATGTGGATAGGATTAAACAAATCTTTATATAGACTTGTATATAAACTTGTATATATACATGTTTTTACAGAGTGGATAAGGGAGGGTGACCATATGCCATTACTAAAAAAAGGCCCACCAAAATGTAGGACATCCAAGCAAAATGTAGGACATGACAAAATAAAAGCTGAAAATACTCAAATATACAGTGGTACCTCGCATAATGAGAGACCTGCATAATGCATATGGCAGATAATGAGTAAAAACTTAGGTGGAATGCAGCCTCCCCCAATGAGCATTATTCACCTAACAAACATTGCAGAACAGTTAAGGGCACACAGTGGAGTGAAGGAGTAAGTAATTTCCAAGGAGTAAGCCCCATTGAACACCATGGGGCTTACTTCTAAGTAGACATGCTTAGGAGGCTGCAATCCTAAAGACACTTTCCAGGGAATAAGCCCCATTGAACATAGTGGGACTTACTTCTGGGTAGAAATGCTAAGAGGCTGCAATCCTAAAAACACTTTCCTGGGAGTAAGCCCCATTGAAATAGTGGGACTTAGTTCTGAATAGACATGCTTAAGAGAATGCAATGCTAAAGACAATTCCCAGGAAGTAAGCCCCATTGAACACAGCGGGACTTACTTCTGGGTAGACAAGATTAGGTGACTGCTATCCTAAAGACACTTTCCAGGGAGTAAGCCCCATTAAACACAGTGGGACTTACTTCTGAGTAGACAAGCTTAGGAGGCTGCATGGAGGGACTTACCTTGGCTGCTACTGGAGGAGGCAGTTGCGCTGGTTGACTTGGTGGTGAGTGTGAGGTCCTCCAGAGGCCAGAAAAGAGAGAAAGAGTAACCCAGCCTGCCTTTTGAATTGCCTCTAATTGGCAGGCGGCTGGAGGGTGCCAATCAATCAGCCTCCAGCCAATCAGGACCTTTCCCACCAGTCCCTGCCAATTAGAGGCAATTCAAAAGGCAGGCTGGGTTTCCCTTTTTTCCCTCTCTGGCCTCCAGAGGACCTCATACTCACCATCAAGTCAACCAGCGCGACTGCCTCCTCCTGCCAGCAGCAGCAGCATCCGCCAAGGTAAGTCCCTCTATGCATCCTCCTAAGCTTGTCTACTCAAAAGTAAGCCCCACTGTGTTTAATGCAGCTTACTCCCTGGGAAGTGTCTTTAGGATTGCAGCCTCCTAATCTTGTCTACCCAGAAGTAAGTCCCACTGTGTTCAATGGGGCTTACTCCCTGGAAAGTGTCTTTAGGATAGCAGTCACCTAATCTTGTCTACCCCAAAGTAAGTCCCACTGTGTTTAATGGGACTTACTCCCTGGAAAGTGTCTTTAGGGTTGCATCCTCCTAAGCTTGACTACCCAGATGTAAGTCCCACTGTGTTCAATGGGGCTTACTCCTTGGAAAGTGTCTTTAGGGTTGCAGCCTCCTAAGCATGTCTACCCAGAAGTATGCCCCACTGTGTTCAATGGGGACTACTCAATGGTGGGCTTCAAATAAATTTACAATTGGTTCTATGTCCTAATAGCCATTTTAAGTATACCAAAAGGTAGTTTAATAATTCATGCATTAAATACTCAGATAAGAACAATAGAAAAGGTATATAAAACTTGATTATGTTTTAAGAAAGAGTTTTAAAATTTTATTGAAAAAATAATAAATACCTGACAAACTGTTACTGAAGATATTTCCACATTGCTGTTTGGGAAGGTTGGGGATTCCATGTGTTTCAGTGAAGCCCCCAGCAGTCTTCATCAGGTCTCTTTCACTTCCCACAGGTCCAAACTAACTGCGGTCTAAGAACATTGAGGCATCAATCCTATCCACTCTTTCCTGGGAGTAACCCCATTGACTAGAATGGGTCTTATTTCTTAGTAAGCATACATAGGACTGGTTT